>CM030187.1:2681091-2771091 GCA_017639675.1 Aplochiton taeniatus
ACCCATTCTGGCTCTCTCCCTCCTTCCAAATCCTGGGAATATGCAGCGCAGGTGAGAAGCGGAGGAGAGGGCGGGGGAGAGGACAGAGGAGGAAGGGAAGCGGGGGAGAGGAGAGGAGGAACGCCGGGACGATCAATGCGTTCACAACCGGTTCGAGTGACGGACACCACGCCGTAAAGCCGGGAGGCCGGGTCCCTTCTTAACGGCCCGGCTTGTGATCACAAACGAATACAAATAAATGTTTTACCACGCCGGCCTTCACTGCTTCGCCGCAACACACAAACCCAGCCGTCAAAGAACCCTTCGCAAATACGGCCAAATGGACGCACGATCGAGGGAAGAGCCCACTTGCCATGTTTGTTATGAAATGAAGGAGGAAGATAGGGCAGAACGAGGGGCATTACTGTGATGGCTTCACCCAAACAATAAAACACAGAATGGCTGGGAGAGGACGTGTGATGTTTATCATAGACGGTAACACACAAATCAACAGAGTAACAGGAGAAGTAGCCTGACCCAAGTGCAACACAGATTTGATCGCACAATGTATGTTCTGCCCACTGCCCCCAGGGGCGAGTTCAACCTAAACGAGATTTATGAAGCACACTCAGTAACCCTCCCTCCCTTTACCCCTCACGCACAAACACACTTATGCCCATAGAAGTTGTAGTGGGCACGCAAGCATTTTCAAGTAGGCCTAGAGGCTGTTTGCTAGCTAATAAAAACTGATATACGTACACACAGTTAACGTCTGGAAAAAATGAAGCCCTTTAATGGTATGTTATTTACTTCAAAAAGTCCATGATATCATGTAATTTCTATAAGAATAACAATACTTATGGGTATGAAGCCTGCTCAGATCCTAGCCAGCACTACCAGTGTGAACTGAGCAGCTCTTCGAGGCAAAAGTGAACGCTGTAACACATTCGTCTAACAAGGGGTTTTAGTGTACCATTACCAAATCGGCCAGTATAATTTAAGTGATTATAGTGGCTAATGATACGATTGAGACACAGGAACAGTTTCTTTTTAGATGATAAAAAAGAAAAACATGCAAACAGAATCTTAATCTGATACGGTTGAAGTTGGTATTCATCGTTCTGTGATTAGATTGTAATATTTCTTTTAGCAGCTTGTTACCAACGTTTGTCCTTTTTCATATTTTGATGTCCTCTGTATAAACTGTGACTGTAGTGTCTAGATTGAAAGACAATTAGCGAACTCCGTACTGAAACTGAAATGGCTAATAAACCTGCTCCTTTAGCCCAAACGATATACAACCCTACATTGACAAATCCTCCAATGATCCTATTCTGTGTATTAAGGATTTTTCCGTTGTTTTGTTTTAAAGGACATGATTGGCGTGAGGTACTTTGTGTCGGGCAATTTCTCGCTTCTTTCTCTGCCTTTGTCTTATACGAGCTTCCCACAGACGCACAAGAGCAACACCCAGGCTATACAAGTTCATCCATTTTTTATTTGGTGGCTAACAACCCTGGATGGCTTGGACCGAACCTGGAAAAGAGAGGGAGATAGGAGAGATAGAGAGAGAGAGAGCAAGAGAGGGAGAGAGAAAGAGAGAGAGGGAGGGGAGAAAGAGAGAGAGGCAGGAGAGAAAGGGAGAGAGGGGAGAGAGAAAGAGATGGAGAGAGGCGAGAAAGAGAGGGAGAGAGGAGAGAAAGAGATGGAGAGAGGAGGAAAGAGTTTGAGGGTGGGGAGAGAGAGAGGGAGGTTGGGTAGAAGGCTGAGTAATGGCTTGAGAGAGAGCAGAAACACACCCGGAGAGTGTGTGTGGTTCTGTGTGTGTGCGCGCGTGTATTTTCGACAGCGAGGTGAGAGGGAGACAGAGGGATGGAGCGTGAGGAAGACGGAGAGAGAAAATACCTTGTTTGCAACTCTTTCTGGATTTCTTTTTCTTTTTTTTTTTCTGTTGAACTTTTTGCCTGCAGCGTTTTCAGGCAGCTGCAGCCTCCTGTCCCGATGTGATGTACGGGTGGCTTTTGGAGCCCTCTCTTATTTTTATAGATACACAGATCACTCCCCTTCCTGGCAGTCTGCCACCGTGGCAGCCCCCCCCCCCGCCCCCCCCTCCCATCGTCCACCATCTCTCCCTCCCACTATTCCTGTCGACTCTCAATTTAGCGCCTCCTCTTCCCTTTTTTTTAATTTATTTATTTATTTATTTATTTATCTATTCGGAACTTGGCTTACCTCTCTTTACGGTCTTGTTTACCTTTCTCGCTCCTTTAGATGACTTTGTGTTTCATTCTCCTGCCTGTCTCACTCTCCCTCTGCGTCCCTCTTGACCCGTCCTGCTCCCAGCCACCCCTCTTGACGAAGCAGGGGAGGGAGAGTGTTCACCGCGGTGCTGTTGTGGAGCCAGCCAATAGGGAAGGCATGGCAGTGCCTGCGCACTACCACATCAACTATGTTTCCCCGGTGCATGCATTCATTCTGTTCAAGGCTACAGAGCCAGGAGTGGATAATGTGCACATTGTGTGCCCGCATCACTTCACTTATCTCCTCCGCGGCCTGTCATAGGACTCGGGAGCCGTCCAACAACCCAATAGATGGGTCACGCTGAGGGAGAAAAGGCTTTTGGAATTCGTGCACAAGGGGTTGGTATGGACGGCAATTTGGAGGCATTCCTTAATGGGGTTGTGTGTGATGCTGCGAACAAGGATGCAGTGGAGTGGGGATTTGAATGCGTTCACGTCTCGCAAAATGGGCCTTGAAGGCATTCACGTGGTTGCCATTGTTGCGGAGTTCAGTCAAAGTCCAGGATGGTCCACAATGTCTGTCGGGCACTAGGCCGTCTGAGAATTAAAGCTGTACAGGGGGGGGGCTTCCACTCCCTGTGTCCGTAATTAGCTTTTGAACAAAATGCCCGTCTCGCCGTTAACATTTCTGAAAACAAAACCAACGTATTGCACAAGCCGGCCCGGCGCCGGTCTGATCACAGGCCTCAGGGTGAGGGGTCGTGACGCAAGTTTTGAAAACATCCATCATGTGTGCTCACTACTAGCTTGCATTCACTCACACATGGGGGAAGAAACACTGAAAAGAAGGGTTTTGAAGGGATGCTTTCTGTGTGTCATACGGTATACCCAGGGTAAAGGTTTACAACGCCCGCCTGTCACAGAAAGGACAAAAATACAGAAGAGAATGTCTTAAATGTCGCACTATCATTCTGCCTCATAGTAGCTTGTCACCTTTTTCTCCTTATTCTGTTAGAGCTGGTGGTTTTGAAAAGCCTGCTGTTTAGGAAATATTGGTTCTAACAGTCAAAGAGTAACAGGATTGCCATTTGATATCAACTAAACTAGATCTGTCTGTCCTGACCACTTAGCACATTAAAAAGCAAATTCAAAAAATTGCTTGGGATTATTTACAAAAGAAATCAAGAAGAAATATTCAAATCTCTCAGAAAGCACCAACATCTAACTGAGATTCACTAAAGTTCCCATTTTTCCTTTGATCAAATAAACGTTTTAAGCCAATTAAGCATCAAACATAGCAATAGTAGAGAGGCTATGAAGACTTTTTGTTAATGTCTGCTTCTCTGTAATACACGTTGAGGAGACTCTTTTGGGAAAAAAGTGGAATAAGAAGTGGAAAACTACAGGGAAAAAACACGTGTGAAATAACAATGGCATCCGACTGGAAGCCCCACACATAGGCTGTGACTTGTGAGTTATCCAGTGAGAACTGGTGGTTTAGGTCTGGCGATCCCAGATCCAACTCAGTTTCATTCTCCAGGGGATAAACAACGCAGATTGAAACGGTGGAGGATCTGGTGAGAGAGAGAGAGAGAGAGAGAGAGAGAGAGAGAGAGAGAGAGAGAGAGAGAGAGAGAGAGAGAGAGAGAGAGAGAGAGAGAGAGAGATAGATAAGAGAATTATGTCATCCTACAACCCACCGTTTGACACTACAAGGCAGGTTTTAGTCAGCCTAAATAATCCATGCCGTTGCATTAAATTTGCAGGCCCGCTTCCCTTCTTCCCCAGTACACTCCCTGCTTAAGCCGTGGGAGCTGGAGAAAGAGTGAGAGCCAAAGACATACAGACAGACAGACAGACAGACAGACAGACAGACAGACACATGGCGAGGAGGTTAATGTTCTAGGCAGTGGAGGGCGGAGGAACACTTCCAGGGGATCGAGTTGGAAAGGTAACGGACAAAGCAAAAACAAAAACAAAAAAACGTAGAAAGGAGAATACAAGGGGCCTTGGGTGACACCGATTCAGTCCAGATTGTCTGCCTTCTGGAGGAAAAAAACAAAACAAAACAAAACAAAACAAAACAAAAAAAAACCAACGATTTCAGCGTGGGGGGGCCACCAGTGCGGCAGGTTGGTTGCAATAACGGCGTTATTGACTAGTTGGGCCGGCTCCATTTGCTTAGTGCCTTGGAGGCTGGAATCAATAGGCTCTGCTCCGAATGCTGCTAATCAGGGCCCAAAGCCACACAGGGTCAGGCTACGGAAAACACTCCGCAGAAGAAGAAAAAAAGAGAGAGAAAAATCTATCGTAGCCTGAGCACAGGAAGGAAGGACAGAGGCACACCACCATGAGTGTTTCTGGTGGTCTCTCATTTCTTTTGTCCAATGCGATGATAAACATGAGTTCTAGTGCAGCCTCTGTATCTATGGGAGTGTGGGCGTGAGGGGCATGCAGTACAATGCAGATAGCAGCCCCCCCCCCCCTCTCTCTCCTCGTGAAGCAGGGTTTGGAGGTCAAGGTGCATTCGGACAACTGGCAGACTCCCTCTCCGCAAGGCAAGGGATGGAGTCAACGTCTAAGAATAGACTACGACACAGATACTCTAACAGCCAATTGGACGCAGAATTACAGCAGCTTTAGGGTGCGTTCCTATGGGCGGAGTCTGTAATAACAAATCAACCATTATCCTAATCTTAGGTATTCCTACATGGGAAGTACAACTGCTTGGTGGCCCATCAACGGTTTTCCCAACACCAAGCCGTTTTTCCTCGAGTAACTTGGCCATGCACACAACAACATGTGGACAGAAACCTCTGGGAGGGATTTTTGCGGTCGGTCAAACCCTCTGGCCATTAGAGGCCTGCCGCTGACCTCGTTGTAGGTGACCAGTCACTCTCAGATAGGGCTTTGTTGCCTTTCCCCACACAGGCAGCACATCACAGGCCCACTGTGGGAACAGTATAGGACATTCATGGGGTAGCAAGCATCAATTATTAACACTCGGGTCAAGATTTTTTTTCAAGGCCACGGCTGCTTGAAGAATCTCCCCGCATGAGAAGGAGAGAACGAGGGGAAAAAAGAGAGGATGGGGGAAGAGAGAGGATGGAGGGAAGAAGGAGGGGTAAGAAAAGGGCTAGAGAACTTTGTGGGTGTTGACTGGGTTTCTATGCGGAGGGAGAACCCTGGTCCCCTTCAACATGGGAGCAGGATCTTAAAGAGTAACAGTCCCCAAAAGAAACCGGCATGTTTTCCACCTGCTCTGCATTCAAAAGACTGGTATGCATTGGTGTTAAAAATTCTTTAGCTCTGAGGAGACTTTGTTTTGGAATCAAAGGCGTGCTTTTCATATCTAGACAAATACCAATTGCGGTGATCAGAGTACCAAAAACAAATAAGCAAAAGCCATACAAAACGTCCAACACAAGCAAACAAACAAAACGTAGGACCAAACACGCAAGGCTTTACAAGGCTATTAAAAAACGTAAACGTAAAAAATCCCCCTACGGGACTAGTTTCTGGGTACAACAAGGGTCTCTAGCCCAACAACCTGCGTTGTCCGACCAATGTCTGCCGCCAACTCTTCCCCATCGGAGACCATCGGAGGAATTTGCCAGGTCAGCGCTGTGCATTCTGGCCTTGCTGACAGATGGATATTCTAAGCATGGCCTGCACCTATCCTGCCCGGGTTGCTACCTTGAATCCCTTCCCGCCTTCGTCCTCTTTCTCCCCCATTCCGGAGCTTTGCGGAGCTTCGGTGCTTCGATACATTAAAACTGCTGCCCCGTGATCAAACGAGCAAATACCTCCCGGGTCAGGGGGAAGGCTACCCAACGTCAGTTAACAATGCAGCATTTAAACATCAGTGGTATGCAAAGCGGCTGGTACACAGGGGAGGAGATGGGCGGCAGGCGGGAGAGAAAGACGGAGAGGCAGAGACGGGCCTGGAATGGAGAAATAATGAGTGCTCGGGCCCGCTTAAGAACGGCAGCTATTAAACACACAGCCACGTCAAGTCTGCCACGACGTCAGTGCAGGGACAAACAATGGCAGTTTGTATCAGCTCATATCAGAATTAGAGAATAATCAAATGGTGCAAGAGGGGTTTGTAGCAGTCCAGATGTGGCAGTTTGACGGTAAAGATGGTCTGGCTTAGTCAGGCCTATAACAACATTTTCTAAGGGAATTACTCATTTACTGTTCCACACCAACCCAGCAGGAGGTGGGGAATGTGTCACGGTTATATAATGACTTCAAATTATGATTCTTAAAAAAAGAAAGACATCTAACACTGACATGACTTAAAAAAATGCCCACGAAATGATGTAGTATGAAAGTATAATAAAGTCATACAGCACTTAAGTCTTGTCCTGGTTGGTGAAACTTCCGTAAAAAATGATGACCATCTTGGAGCATGATTGTGTGAATATTTTAAATACGGCACCAGAAAAAATGTATCACAAAGCACGGAGAGTCCAAGCTCACACACACAACATCGGTCAGCTTGTTTAAGAAGCTTATATCCATAATGGCTGACAAGCAGCCAACACATTCCAAACATGAGGACAGTCCCACAGAGACAATCATTCCTGGTTTCCGGGCCAGTTCCAAAATAAGAACACAAATGAAACAGCTACACCACCCGAAATTGGCAAATGACTGGAAGTGTGTTTTATGCGTTGTTGTTGTTGTTTTTTTGAAAAAAACATGAGAATGTCTTTTTTTGGGTTCAGATGTCTTCTTTACAGGAGGTGGGGGATCCACTGCTTGGTTAACCAACTGACCTGCTGTCAAAGGAGGCTTTGTGTGCGCGCGGTGGCAGCTGGCCAATCAGACCCTCCCGCCTTGTCTGTCTCGGGGAGGGAAATGGTGCCCTTGGTATGCCAGCAGTGGCACACACAGGCAGGCAGACAGGCTGACGGCTCAGGCCGCCTGGCTCTCTCAAAGTCTGCGTACTCAGAGAATGCCGGAGGGAGAAAATCACCTGTTGGGCCTATAACCCAAAAGCCACTCGTTCAACAAAATCTTGCACTCGTTTGCCTATTCATTCCTTCTTTTACCTATAATTAATCACTTACTTATTCATTCCCTCTTTTACCTATTCATTCCCTCTTTTACCTATTCATTCCCTCTTTTACCTATTCATTCCCTCTTTTACCAATGAATTCCCTCTTTTACCAATTCGTTCCCTCTTTTACCTATTCATTTCCTCTTTTACCTATTCATTCCCTCAGGTCTTCCGTATTTAGTCACTCATGCTCTTGTTTAGGTTTAGGCCTGGGCTAGGTGAAAATCGAGGCGTGTATGTTTTTATACTAAGGTCAAGGCTGGGGAAGTCGTCGGTACTGTATTTAACCCCCTAATAACACAGGTCTCTTCCGTGAATGGTCTGAGGCATGCCATGCGCTAAGGTCTTCGCAATCACAACGGATCCCTAAAAACATACATAAGACATGGCAGAAACATAGAAGAGAAGGAGTTCACACAAACCCTTGTATTTAATACACATCAAAACTTTTAGTTTGCATTCCCTGATCGCGTCAGTTTGTAAGCACTAACACACACAAAAAAACGACAACCAATCAACAAAGTCCCACTCTCGACACCCCAGCCCGCAAAACAAGGGCTTGTGTCTTTTGACTTCAGAACTAACTTGTGACAGAAGTAAATTATGAAACGAAACGGGGCCAAATACCTCATGCACTCCGAGAACCTGTTCAACCTGCCGCTGCCTGGAGCACGCCTGTTTACCTCCCCGGAGAGAGTAACAGACAGAGACGCAGACAAAGAACGAGAGAAAGAGGAGGGGGGGGGGGGGGGGGGGGAGTGTACAGGGGGAGGGGCTGGCAAGTTTTCAAACTTGAGGTGTCAATCTCCGCCAGGCAAACAGAAGTTGGCCCTATCGTTTACCTGCGACTGTGACTTGAGCGTCAGCGGGGCAGCGCGGTCTGCACACGGAGACGTACCTGAGCTGTGCCTACCGCCCCGCCTCAGTCCACGGGTTCTGTCTCTCAAAGTCACAAAGGTGCGACGTGTTTACACGCTCTTACGGATAGAGTAGCACGACACATTTTTACGGAAAACACACGCGCATGCGCACACACACACACAACCGCACGCACACACACCCGCACTCACACACACACACACTCACACACGCACACACACGCACCACTGTTGGTAGTGCAAGGGAAGGTGTGAGGGGTTCATGATGGGTTCTTTTCACACCCGGGGGCGAGCCAAGTAGGAGTAATACAATCCAGCCATAAAACAGAGAGGAGGTGGCAGGCAATGGTATAGCATGGTGTTTGTCCCCTTTAACCCCAAAAGCCACACACACACATAGCACCACCTCACACGCCCCACACACACCCTTTCTCACAGTTATCAATTAACATCTATGTTAAGCAGCCTTATTATAGACTGGAAGTCACTTTATGATTAGTATGGACAATATGGTTATGAATAATATACAACGCCCCTTACGTTGTCAACACCAAATGCTTAACTTTAACAGTATTTCATAGTTTATTCTAATTATATACGGCTTATTGTATGCTTGCAGGAAGAGTGGGAGTAAGAATTCCAATGCACTGGTACTTGTTGCACATGGCAAATAAACTCTTGAACTTGAACTCTTGAACATAACCCTTGTCACTCGAAGCACAACTTAGACAGCCGTTCGCATGGTACCACTGTTAAAATAAACAAGCAAATCTGTCAGTTTGTGGTTGACATTACATTTGTACGTATGCATTTTCTAGTCACCTACATCCCAGTGGCTACTTTTTTTTTTTTTTTTTTTACAGGGGATGGTTCTTGGGCTAACACCCATTCTTTGAAATCTGTGTGGCACAATATGAGAGCACCCCAAATAGTGTGTAAAGCGGAGCTTTTGTCACAACAGCGTGGTTGTGGACATAAAAAAGAAATGTATAGACTGGGCAGTACAGTAACAAGCTGAATATTACTCCGGCAAATTCCTTGGGTTTTTCTTAACATTTCTGTCTAGGAAATGTATGGGTATAACGCCGTCAGCTCTGGAGACATAAAAGTCTCAGGCTCCCAGGAGGGGGGTCCGCATCTCAAACAGCCCCCACTGTCGACAGCGATAACCCTCACCCTCGTCTTCCCCTTCATTTTGGTTAACTGCCTAAGCTCCGAGCAACCCACGCATGGACCGAGATGGGGGGTGAAGACGAGGGGAGTTCGAGGGAGGCAGGGGGGGGGGGGTTGATGAGCCAGTGGAAAAATGAAAACGAGGTATGTAGCTTCCTAAAATGCCCAGGTTAATGAGAAGTGAGAAAGCCGGAACGTTCATTGCACTTAAGCATAGACGAGGGCCCCTTTTCAGGTAGACCTGAAGTTTGGGGTTTTGCCCTTCGGCATAACTACGCAATTCCATCTCCCAAGCGCATTTTAAGGGTTACTCTATTTTTGTATCCATGCCACAGTGTGTAACATGAGGGAATGTTATGTTTCGGGAAATCTAATTGGAGGCCTGTTTGTTTTGTCTTTACCTCGGTTGCACAACTAGAAGACTCCGTCTTTCCATTTCAACGACAACCGCCATGTCAAGTCCCCCAACGTGACACAGGACTCGCTTCTGCGTTTTCCACAAAAACATTCATTGATTCACGGCAGAATTAATTGTGAGGTTATTCTGTGTCACATGAACATATGCACTGTGTTAATATATATAGCTATATAAAAAAAATAAAAGGAAAAAAAAGCAACCGTCTTCTTATGCTAATTGCAAATGACTCCCTGTGGGAGGAGAGAGGGGACCTGGGTTGATAATTAATCCTCGTTTGGGAAAGTAAATGACGTTCATTAGCAGGGGATGGAGCCAAGTGCCATTATTTACATGGCAATAATCTGGAGCGTTCTGGTGGTGCTCTTTCAGTGTTACAGAAATAACTGGGGGGAGAGGAGGAGTACAATCGCTCCCTCCTTTTTTCCTGTCGTCGCACCCCAAGAACAATTAAGCTCAGGCGAGCAGATGGGGAGGCTTCTGAATGAAAAAGCCAAACGACTTTTCATCTCTTTCTTATCTCTCTCTCTCTCTCTCTTAAACTCAACCATACATACACACACGTAAAGCCAGAGACAGCAGATATACACACGTACACACATAAAACTCAAGGCATAAGACATAAGAGTAGTGAACAGGGAAAAAGCCATGTTCGGCACAAATGAAGTGAGATAACTGTATAGTTCCACTGGCTAGAGACAAGATGTTCACTCGCTTCAAATAGACGAGACATTTTGTAACACATTCCAAACATTTTGATGGGAAACTGCAGTGCTTTATATTACAACTCATTTGCAAAAGGCTATTCAAATTGGACACACGCCCTCCATTTTTTGGGTGAAGATGACAGTAGAAATGTCGATGTTTATCAACAAAAGAGATCACGTTCTGTGTGACAGCACGGTAAACCAGTGCAATCCGCAGACACCACACCAACTGTCTTCAGAGCGTTTCGACGGTCAACACAAGCCCAGCCTCACACCCCGCTCTATGTACGCGCTTTCGAACGAACACAAACAATAGACAATGGATGAGTCCACGTTGCCTAAGACTGCATGACCATCATATTACATAATAGGGTATTTGTTGTGTAACAACAGCCGCTCGACAATGGTGCAAGTCTCTTGATATTGTACGGGTGGTCAGTGCAGAGAGGCTATAGCCTTTCACTATACAAAGAAGTGGTCCCACATTCAATGGCTTTATGGACAGGAGACATTTCACTTGTCAGACAAAATGTTACTCTTTGCTCAGTGTCACATGGATATTATATATAGGGAATTCTTTATTAGGAATTACCTCGAGATGTATTTTCTCGTTTTCGAGGGGGGCCACAAAAACAATGATCCAGCAACACAATTAAGAGGAACAATTACAAGATGACAATAGGTACAAAAGACAAGATTATTAAACGTTTACTTAATGATTAACACCCAATTCAAACTCAAATCTTGATTGGTATTGAATACTCTGTCCAAAAAATACACATAAATAACTTTAACAATAACTGTAACACAATTAATTAAACAAGAAAAATCATAACTAATGGAAACAGATTATTAACTTATAATACACTAACATATAACCTACAAGCGCTGGGTAGTACCAGTGTGGTGTAGCCTGGTAGGGCCGGCATTATTTTGAAACAACTGTGCCAGCAGCGTTCCCACCAATACACTCCGGTAATGACCCCTTAATTTTCTGGTTTTGTCCACAATATTAATGGCCCATTACTAATTTATTAGTATTACATTTCTTTTTGTGTCTTACCAAGTAGCAGTAGGCTAAGTAAACAGGATAATGTTCATGTGTTTATGCGATGTATTTAGCTATCACATTTAGACTAAGCATCAAGAATGTTTTCACTAGATTACGTCAGCCAACGGTTTCACTATTCATGCCCATCCCTAATAAAAACCCACACGCAATATAAATTAATTAAAAGGTACACTCAATTAAAAAAAAAACAATCACATAAAATGTACCAGTATCCAGACATGAAACTTACACACGGCAGTCGTTATATATATGAGCAAGGAAGATTTAGGGTTTCAGCGGTTACTTCAACAGTGGAATATTAAAGACAAGCTTCCTGGACTACTTCTGCTGTATCTTTTATTACTTGATGCCTATGTGTTGTTGTAAACATGGATTACAATGGGAGCTCTTCAAAAGGTCAAGGACCGTCATCTTAGTCAACACACCTCAAATGAAAGCACAGATACACACACATCTGCACGGACACACACACTGGTAAAACAGTTACTGTTATTCCAGGGTTGGGATCGGATTTAGGGTTGAGGGACTTTTCATGGGGGTAGGGAGCAGCCATTGACAGAATGTCTAGTGTGTGTCCTTTCTTAAAAGAAGTCCATTGTTGTGGAAGGGTAACCAAATCTGTGGGAGGAGAAGATGCTCCTAGGGTGTCAACCAATCCAAACCATGTCATCCTATCTGGGGTGTGTGTGTGTGTGTGTGTGTGTGTGTGTCAAATAGAATTGTTCCTGTCTTGTAGCATCTCCCCGTGTTGGATGCTCACTCATCTCCATGACGACGATGGCTGCCTTGAGACAGTTGGGGGGGGGGGGGGGGGGAAGGAGGGAGAAGTTGAGGGGCATGGAAAAGAAGAAACTCTTCCCTATTGATGGTAGCAATGGTTCCTAAAGGATTGATAGCTTAATCATTGTACTTAGCACAACAAAGGTGAGGACAGGGGAAACAATGACAGCCATATATGTTTTTGCACGAGACAAAGCAAAGCCCTGAGGATCCAGGTCAATGGGGGGGGTTGATGAGGCTCGGTTCAGGTGTGCCAGTGCCTTGTGTCACACAAAGACAATCCGCTTTCATATCCGCAGAAATACGGCCACATACTGTGTAACGGAATGGCCGTTTAGTTGAAACTAGACTATTCCCGCTGTCTTATATTTGTATTCAGTAAACATGCTTAAGTGCTACCAATGTCTCTCTTCCGTGTGTTTCTCGATTCTGTGCGTCAGACGACTTTGCCCTTTCCTGTCGGCGGTGACGACCAGCCGGTAATTTAAGGTAGGCGAGGAAAGGCCGTGAGTGACCTTTATGAGGCTTTCCCGAGCGAGCCAAAAAGTTCCCCCCGAGAAATTCGATCCAACCTGGAGCCGCGTTGGCGCCCCTGGTTCTTTTCGCCGGCTCGCTCGCTCTCTTCCTCCACCTCCTCTCCTCAGCAGCCCGTCCCCGTTTCCCGGGCGATCGATCTGCTTACCTCCAAAGATCAAAGGCTCGCGCCACCGTTGTCCATTTAACCTCGGTAGGGTCCTCCCACATCATGTCTAAATATTAATGATAATAAAGTCTCACACCCCTCCTGTTCCAGGCAATTACAACCAACATCGATCCCCGGCTCTCGTGGCCAATTAGAAAGCAGCCCGTTATAACGCGTCTCGGGACATCAAACGGGAGGAGCCATTGATCCACCCTTGGATCTTAACGTCTACAGTTAGGAGAAAAAGGCAATATTCGGATTCAAGAGGGAAGGAAAAAAAACATTTTCAGGCTGCTTGGAGGAAACACTGAAAGACAGTAGGGGCAGCTCGATAATAGTGGACACTCGGGCGGTATAAAGGGCATCTGGCATCACTCCTACGGTCTGCTCGTGGGGGAGGACCGCTTTCGGTCAGACAAGAAAGTTAGCAAAGCGCATGGCTTTAGCACCTCAACTGTTTCCTAAAGTAATTCTCAAGTCCCCACACGAAACAAAATGACTGAAGTTAATTTCATTTAAATGTTGAACTGACCTAAACCCAGGAGGTAGAAGTCCATGGCAGTGTTGCGCATAAGTATTTTTTTTGGGGGGGGGTCTATGGACCAACACTGTTGGTGTGTTCAATGCAAAGCCTGCTGGTTTGAGCTTACGGAGTTCACAGCTCATTGTCATGAGTGACATGATCAAACCAAGGTTTGGATCACTTTGGTTTTTATGTCCCGAGGTAGTTCAGTCAAATCCGTGGGAGAGTCTGCATCCAACACACACTTGTGGATCTATAGGGCTAGAATGTCTCATCAAACACTTAAGAACCTCTTTGGTGTACTCCCACAACTTACCTTCAAGTGAAATATAAAAACCTCTGGTGTATGGAAACGCTTCCTTGTACATTTATTCAATAGAACCGGCGATAGGGAGGTGGAAGCGACGAGAGAAGGGGCAACACACGCTGTAATACCACGCTTCCATTAAACAGGAACTTTACGAACCAAACACACCAGGCAACCCCACCACCGACTCCATTATCCCATTGTGACGGTTTGTGAGGTTCTCTCTGTTGGGTTGACATCCCTGATAGCCACCCCAAGTGCCCCACCTCACAGCAGCCATTGTAGAGCTGGAGGAAGACTTCTCCCCTGCCCTAGGCTACAAGGGGGCTCTTCATAGTGCCATAATAACCATGATAGTGCGCAACAAGAACGCAAGCCAGAATGTCTTTCATTTGCAACAATAAATTGACTGACGGTAAGTGACACGTGGTTGTTTATGAGTAGAGGGCTTATTGTTATAACTGCCAACTGACTCGAGATTCTTGTTCCAGAGAATTCCAAATCTATTGAATTGATTAAAAGAGGTACAAAAGAAACTAATAGACCTAATTTGTATAAAATTCTCAAGCACAAAAAGCAATACTTAGGCTGCCATTGTACAAAATCAAACACCTATTCTCACAATGAGGCCCTAGCCGTTCAATGTTGTGCTTTCGAAACGCTTGTTTGTGTACGCTGTGTTTTCCGGCCTCTCAACGGACTCCTCTGTTTGCCTGTGGTAACCCTCTCTATTATATGGTTTGCTTGTTTACAGAGAGCTTCCCTTAGACTCCGCTCTGCCTCACGTTCGACCAAAATATGTAATTAAAGATTGGTGAAAAAAATAAGCGGTGTTTAGAAATGAGTTATGGCGGGTCTATCTTGAAAGCTCTACCGCAGGACGGCTTTTAGATGGGGCCTGGAGTTCTCCAACATCTTATGAAACGACAGACAGGACGGCTTTTAGATGGGGCCTGGAGTTCTCCAACATCTTATGAAACAACAGACAGGACGGCTTTTAGATGGGGCCTGGAGTTCTCCAACATCTTATGAAACAACAGACAGGACGGCTTTTAGATGGGGCCTGGAGTTCTCCAACATCTTATGAAACAACAAACTGTTATCTCCAAGAGGCATGGAGGCTAAACTGAAAGGGCCCGCTTTCCCAGGCTGATCAGAGGGCCAACATCTGTTCCAACGTTAGGACGACCTCCATCTTAGACGAGTACAGTTGTTCACATTTGTGTGATACTCGGGTATGTACTCAGGTCAGCTAAGGTTGTAGATTCGCGAGCTCCGCAAACAGCCAGGGAAAGTGACACCCGACTGCTAGTCCAATATGTCTGTCCTCACAACTTCCCCTCACCGTCGTCATAATGTTGGCCCTGGCGCCATGATAGTTGGGCTTTAAAGATTGCATGCCAAAGGACAGGAATCACCTCTCTAACACAGCTTCCATTCTGACAAAAAAAAACGAAACAAACATTACAATTCTGAACCAGAAAGATTGCGAGGCCTAACTTCAAAACATATTTTCTTCAAATAGGTTGGCAAAAAAACGCAAACATCTTCCTATCTTTTCTATCTCTCATCAACTCAGACACACACACACCTTGGCAACGTACATCATCCACGACCACATTTCAATGTTGTCAAGGTCAGACAAATTATTTTAGAAAATGAAACAAATTTAATTAAATTAACTAAAATGCCAGCGAAAGTGCTTTCTATTGTGTCCAGATAATGACTCCGTTTTGGGAAGGTGCTTGAAGCATAGTGGAGGTTAGGGTTCATGGCTAAGTCCTCCCCAGCCACTCAACACCTCAAGTTGAACAGAGAAAGTGAGACTTGAGTCAACTTTTCACCGTCCTTTTAGTTTTTGCATACTCACAAGAACTTTGTGACATTTCAGATGTCCCTGTTGTGATTGCATAAGAAAGACCAAGATAAAGACCAATAGATCTCACCCATCAGAAATAGCATCAAAAGCAAGGCAGTCTGCAGTATAGCTAAAATGCTAAAAGCAGATTTGACCTGTGATGTAATTGTGAACTGAAAAAACATTCTTTAAAGAATAGGTATCAATGTTTGAAATATTATGTCAGACCAAACAATTCAAGGAAAGCAGAAAATGAAAAGCAGAATATTGAAAGTAATTCATATTGGCGAAAGCAGACGCCTTCAAGGATGGCCGGCCCATCTCAAACAGGAAGCAGCGGGGTGATGTCTGACTGCCTGTCGCTACGGAGACGTCTAGGGGGCGTCTCCTCTTCAGTTGGCACCAAGCCTGGTCTAACAACCAGGGTGCTGGGTAAAACGCTCCTCTGTCAACCTCCCCCCCCTCGCCCCTACCCTTCACCCTGCCAGGCTGGCTGCCGTTTCCCTGCATGGCGGGCCCGAGCCAAACCAGTCTGCCCGTGGGCCAAGGAGGCGTCTGCCAGCTGGGCCAACACTTCACCACTGAGAGCAGGGCTCTCCAAACAAATAGCACAGCAGGCCGTGAGCCACGGGCAGCACGGACCCTGTCATTAAGGCTGAGCGTGGCTGCTTGCTCAAAGAGTGCAGCCGGGCTTGGTCAAGGTGGGGAACTGCACCCAACCGGAGGAAAAGCTCAGAGGGTTTGCTCTCTTCAGCTTCCAGAAGGTGACCAGGCAAAACAGTGTTACCTGTTGGAAACTCAGGCTGTAGCCAGTTAAATAACAATAGCAGGCCATTGGTACGTTTCATTTTGGGTGTAGAACATTTTAGAGCAAGGGAGTTATTTAAATAGACCTGTCTGTCCCTTTTCATCAAGGAAACAAGCCTTATTCTTGACATCAAAAAACACTCATCACTCAAGAGGAGTGGGCCATTATGAGAAATGTCTGGCAACCGGTATTGCTGGAGTGTGGCAAACGTTTTTGGGAGGGAGAGGAAGAAATACAAACAATTCAGCCTGTGCTGTAGATTGACACAGTCAGTCTTTGACATTCAAAGAATGTATCTAAACATACTTATCCTTATCTCCTTTCTCTCAAGATTTTGTTCAATATATTTCTGGAGATCATATTCAAGCCATTTGGGAAGTTTATCAATGCCAACTATAAAGGAATTCTGAAGAGAATATAAAACATGTTTTCAAGCATTTTTTTCCGGATTTGCTCTTTTTAACGTCACATACAATGGAATAGCGACGTCAGGGTTGCGTAGGGTTTTGAAAATGTAGGGAAACAATAGGGAGGAAGCAGCATTCAGTTTACATTTCACACACACTACAAACTGTAGCTTAATGAGATTCATATGAAACTGAATAAAAACTGTGCTTTCTGTGAGGCCAAGTAAGAACGAAAGGTAAGAAATAAATAACTATTCATTCCATATCGTCTAGATAGTTTACATCATTTAGCAATGTAATCATCTAAGTGACACTGAATGTTTTCCAAAGTTGGCTATTCAATTAGAGTCGAAAAATTAATTGGAGCAACGGGATCTAGTGAGAATGGGAGAAAGAGTGTGAATAGAAAATATTGAACACAAAGGCTGGTGATAAAAGCTCCTGCGCTGGGTGGGAAAGAATTAAAAGGCATTGAAGGCAGAAAAAAACAGACTGATGTGTTTAAATAAAATGTAGGAATAAGTGGCAGCTGTGCGTGCCTTTATCTTGGAAATGGCTGACTGAATTGAGACACCAACAGAATGCTCATAAACGCACACACTTGCTGTGACACCTTCAGCTTGATATTCTTTCACACAGAGCTAGATCAACCAATTATAACCAAAAAAAACGAATGTTTCATTACGGCAGGCGTCTCAATCGGGGATAAGAAGGCCCGTCACCTCACTGCTTACCCGCACAGATCACACTCTAGTTTCAACTCAAACCGACGGGGGTATCGACAACTTAGACTTATGATGAAGATTCATCTGGATGCACTGTACAAGTGAATAGGATGAATAATGTGTTTAACTGGATCATGTAGACCTTCTAGATTTGACTTGCAGAAGACTTCAGGCAGTTGAAAGTTGATATTAAACTGATATTAAATCGCTTGGGGATGTTGTGTCATTCAAGACAAGTCTTTCTGGAATGGATCATTTTCTTTTTTTATTAATGAAACCTGTTTAACCAGATAAATCCATCCCTTTTCGACCGGCAAGGAACGGGTTCTTGAACCGGTTCCGTTGAGGATCTTTGGAACCTTGGTGCTATCTTGCAAACCAGCCTGCATTTCCATCCAGTCTTTCTAACCTGTAGAATATGACACATCCATTCATGTCATCACGCTTTGCACTTCGGTTCCAGGGAAAAAAACTCCTATTTTCTGGTTCCTGCTGGGAACCAAAGTGCTTGGTTGCGAACCGATTTATTTCTGGTCAAAATGCTCCAAACGGTTCCAAACTAGGTCTGCAAACCGGAATGGAACCCGTTCCTTGTCGGTCGAAAAGGGTTAATAGAGTGTCATTGAGATCAAATCTATTTATCTATTTTGCAAAGACAGACCTGGCTAAGGAGGCAGCAGTACAAAAACACAAGTGACATACTGTCACGCCCACGCCCGCACTGCAGCGTTCCTTGTCACCTATTTACTGATTAACTCATGATGTACACCTGTGCATAGTTAGTCTGGTATTTAAGCCCTGTGTGCCTAGACTCAGTTGGGCGTTATTGTAGGTATCACAAGTGTCTGTGTATAATATGTTGTATGTCAACGGGAGACTGCCTCACGTTGACTATTGTTTTGTGTATTGATTAAATACCCCTTATCCTGCACATGCCTCCGTCTCTATGGACTCATCACAGAATCACGCCCCCAAACAGGCGGCAGCAGGAGACGCCGGTATACAACAAGCGGTAGACGCTCAAGGTCGGGTGCTCAAAGAGCACCGCGATCAACTACAACAGCTCGGCAGAGCTATGGAGGAAGTACTCCGGACCTTGAACCAGGGGATCAGCTCCCCATCACCCCGTGGTCCCGCGGTTCCGACCGCCCTAGCGGTAGGGCATGGATTACCCCGAGTTGCTCTCCCGGAGAGATTTGACGGGACACCCGCCCACTGTGGGGGCTTCCTCCTCCAGGTAGGACTGTACTTTGCGCAGTGCGCAGGGGAACAGACCTCAGACCACTCTCGAATCGCGACCGTCGTCTCGCTCCTCACGGGCCGGGCCCTGGAGTGGGCCGCCGCCACGTGGGAGAGCGTGAGTCAAGACGGCACGAGTTACGAAGACTTCCTCGCTCGGTTCCGCGCCGTTTTCGATCACCTTCCGGAGGGGAGACGAGGGGGTGACCGTCTGCTGGAGCTCAGGCAGGGCGCGCAGACGGTGGCGGAGTTCGCCCTGACCTTCCGCACCACCGCGGCCGCGAGTGGATGGAATGAGGCGGCGCTGTTAACCCTGTTCCGCAGGGGGCTCAACGAGGAGGTGCAGACGGAGCTGGCCTGCCGGGATGACAACCTGAGTCTGGACGCGCTGATTGCTACGGCTATCAGGTTGGATGGCCTGCTCCGACAGCGTCGGCGCCGACCCCAGGTCCCCTGTCAGAGGGGAGCGTATTCGGATCCGGAACCCATGGAGTTGGGCAGCGCACGTCTCCCCAGAGCGGAACGTCAGCGGCGAATCCACCAGGGGCTCTGTTTGTACTGCGGGGCGGCTGGGCACCAGGTGCGTGAGTGCCCGGAACACCTACCCGATAACAGTGGAGGCACTGGACGGCGTGGTCCACCTCCGCCACCAGGGGTGAGTTCACCGTTTCCTCCCATCTCGACTGACCCGTTGCAGATTTCTGTTTCGCTCCGTGGTTGTTTTCCCACAGTGTCCTTCACAGCGTTGGTGGACTGTGGAGCGGCGGGTAACTTCATTGACGGCGAGTTTGCTCGGTCCCTACATCTCCCTCTCCGGCGTCTGGATGACCCCATACCACTACAGGCCCTGGATGGCCGACCGTTAGGACAGGGGCGGGTGACGGAGTGCACCGAACCCCTGGATATCACGGTGGGGAGCCTGCATCGCGAGCGGCTTCCGTTGTTGGTGACCCAGTCCCCCGGGCACAAGGTGGTGCTCGGCCTCCCTTGGTTGCGGCTGCACGGTCCCACGGTGTCGTGGGTCACAGGGCGGATTACGGACTGGAGCCCACGGTGCCAGAGGACGTGCCTTCCCCTGGACATCCGCACCACATCAGTGGAGAGTCCCTCGGCTTCCCTCCTGCACGACGTTCCGGTGGAATACCAGAGTCTGAAGGAGGTGTTTTCTAAAGAGGGGGCGGCTCGTCTGCCAGCTCACCGTTCCTGGGATTGCGCCATAGACCTGCTTCCGGGGGCTGCCCCTCCCCGCAGTCGGATATTCCCGCTGTCAGTGGCGGAGACACGGGGCTTCATTCGACCTTCCACGTCCCCGGCGGCAGCGGGCTTCTTTTTCGTCCCCAAACGGCTGGAGGATTGACTTCCGTGGGCTGAATGCAGTGACGGTAAAATATCCCTACCCGCTGCCGCTGGTACCAGCGGCCATCGAGCAGCTCCGCGATTCCCGCTTCTTTACAAAGCTGGATTTACGGAGCGCATACAACCTAATACGGATACGGAAGGGGGACGAGTGGAAGACGGCTTTCAGCACCGCTTCCGGACATTACGAATACTTGGTAATGCCGTTCGGCCTGGCTAACGCGCCATCCGTGTTTCAGGCTTTCATGAACGAGGTACTCAGGGATATGCTGGGTCGCTTCGTGGTCGTATACCTGGACGACATCCTGATTCACTCTCCGACCCTGGATCAGCACATCCTCCATGTCCGGGCTGTACTCCGCCGTTTGCTGGACCACCGCCTCTACGTAAAGGGGGAGAAGTGCAGCTTTCACCAGACCTCTACGTCATTCCTCGGCTATGTCATTGGCCCCGGAGGGGTGAACATGGAGACCTCCAAGGTGGAGGCCGTATGCGCATGGCCCAAGCCTAAATCAATTAAGGACCTACAGCGCTTCCTGGGATTCGCCAACTTCTACCGGCGTTTCATCAGGGGCTTCAGCGCGATCGCCGCGCCCCTCACCTCGTTGCTCAAGGGGGCTCCCCGGAGACTGGAGTGGACGAGGGCGGCGACAGAGGTATTCGCACGCCTCAAGAGGCAGTTCACGTCCGCGCCGGTGTTACGACACCCGGATCCAGCGAGGCAGTTCGTTGTGGAGGTGGACGCGTCGGAGACCGGAGTGGGAGCGGTCCTATCGCAACGGCACGGCAGTCCGCAACGCATGTTTCCATGTGCGTACTTCTCCCGGAAACTATCGGCGGCCGAGATGAACTACGACATCGGAGATCGGGAGCTCTTGGCGGTCAAATTAGCGTTGGAGGAGTGGAGACATTGGCTGGAGGGGGCTAACGAACCGTTTCTGGTTCTCACGGACCACCGGAACTTGGAATACCTCCAGAGAGCTAGACGGCTCAATCCACGCCAAGCGAGGTGGTCGTTATTCTTCACGCGCTTCAACTTCACCCTCTCATATCGACCCGGCTCCAAAAATATCAAAGCTGACGCCCTATCCCGGATTTACGACACGGAGGAGCGCCCAGTGGAGTATGGACCAATCATCCCACCGGGACGCATTGTGGCTCCCATATTGTGGGATTGTGACAGAGACATCCGAAGGGCTCAACGGATGGAGCCGGCTCCGCCGGACTGTCCTCCTGGTAGGCTGTTTGTGCCCACAGGGGTGAGGGACCGGCTGCTCACCTGGGCCCACACTTCCCAGGCTACCGGACATCCCGGTATTACACGTACCACCGAGGTCCTGACGGAGAAGTACTGGTGGGCGGGGCTTCCGCGGGATGTCGCCCGCTACGTCAGGTCTTGTGCGGTGTGCGCACAAACGAAGGTGCCTCGCCGAGCTCTGGCGAGGAAGCTGATGCCGCTGCCGGTTCCGCAGCGACCGTGGTCGCACCTCGCTATTGACTTCATCACCGACCTACCGGCTTCTAAGGGCTTTGCCACCATCTGCGTGGTGGTCGACCGATTCTCCAAGTCCTGCCGTTTCATTCCCCTCGGCGGTCTGCCCACGGCGTTCCGATTGGCTGAGGTGATCTTCGAGCAGGTCTTCTGGTACTTTGGAATTCCGGAGGACATTGTATCGGACCGGGGTTCCCAGTTCACCTCGAGGGTGTGGCGGGCGTTTATGGCACGCCTGGGGGTTGCCGTTAGTGTCACGTCGGGGTACCATCCCCAGGCGAACGGCCAGGTCGAGAGGACCAACCAGGAGCTAGGGAGGTATCTCCGGAGCTACTGCCACGACCATCAGCACGATTGGGCTCGGTATCTACCGTGGGCGGAGTACGCCCAGAACTCTCTCCGTCACTCCTCGACCGGCCTCACCCCTTTTCAGGTGGTGCTGGGGTATCAGCCTCCCTTGGCTCCGTGGCATCCCAGTATCGCCGAGGTACCGGCAGTGGACCACTGGATGCGGACCGCCAAGGAGGTGTGGGACTCCGCCCGTGTCCAGCTCCAACGGGCCATCCAGCTACAGAAGACGAAGGCGGATCGGCATCGGAGTGAACCCCCCGCATACAAAGTGGGCGATCGGGTGTGGTTGTCCACCCGAGACCTGAGACTGCGTCTGCCCTGCCGCAAACTGAGCCCAAGGTTCATCGGCCCCTTCCGAATTGTGGGGCAGGTCAACGAGGTGACATACACTCTCCTATTGCCTGCCGGATATCGTATCTCACCTTCATTTCATGTCTCTCTCCTCAGACCCATGGAGCCGGGACCCCTGGCTAGTGCTGCTCCTCGAGCTGACCCACCTCCGCCACTGGATGTACGGGGCTCTCCGGCGTACGCGGTTCGAGCCTTGCTGGATTCTCGACGCCAGGGGGGGCGTCTGCAGTACCTAGTGGACTGGGAGGGGTATGGGCCGGAGGAGCGGTCCGGGGTCTTCACGGCGGATATCCTCGACCCTACCCTCATCAGGGCCTTCCACCGGGCGCGTCCGGATTGTCCCGCTCCTCGTCCTAGGGGTCGCCCCCCTGTCCGGGGTCCTCTGGCGGCGGACGCCGCGCGTCAGGGGGGGGGGGGTCCTGTCACGCCCACGCCCGCACTGCAGCGTTCCTTGTCACCTATTTACTGATTAACTCATGATGTACACCTGTGCATAGTTAGTCTGGTATTTAAGCCCTGTGTGCTTAGACTCAGTTGGGCGTGATTGTAGGTATCACAAGTGTCTGTGTATAATATGTTGTATGTCAACGGGAGACTGCCTCACATTGACTATTGTTTTGTGTATTGATTAAATACCCCTTATCCTGCACATGCCTCCGTCTCTATGGACTCATCACACATACAGACTACATCCATACTAACAATTTAAGTACACAATCAGAAAATATTTGTGGAAACTTAAGAGATACTGTTACATAAATAATGGAACTAGGCCTAAAACTGCTTTATTAATAAATATGTGCCAATGATTAAATCTGTGAATGGGTAAGGAAAAGAATACAAGATAAAATGCCGTTTGAATTGGCGATTGGTGACGGTGCTTCATGATAAACAGTATCTATCATATGTAAGCACTTACAGAAGACGCAGGCAAATATAATACATCACCATTGTCCAGTATAAAGGTGGCAGAAACCAGCCTCCTTCTGACCTCAATTGAAAAACGAGACTCGTTTCGAAATATTAAAACCCAATTTGCATTGAACCCTGGAGTACACCTTTACACACAAAGAACATATCTGAAGTAAGATCATTAAGTTGTGTACATTGAGTTCTGTCAGATACAGTTTACAAACCACCGATCTGAAACACCAATCCTGCACAATCTATGCTTTAAAATGATGTGATCACCAGTGTCAAAAGCTTTTGAAAGGTCTATATAAAGCGAAGTGATGTTTATTGTCTATATAAATACAACCAGTCATTCCAAATCTATCTACCTTTACATTCAATTGCTCCCTATATTTTCTTTTAACAATACATTTTAATGAATGAATTTTTTGCCAAAAAGAAATATCTCTAAAAGTTTGGCAGTACATCGTCAAACTTATAAGGTTTGTGCCAAATCACATCACCATGAAAAGAAAGCAACGTCGAACAGCACCAAAGGCTCTGACCATTTGCCTTCCAATCTTTGCATTGTTCAAAATCTATTACTTTTGTGTTAGATAAAAAAGCTCTCAAGGTTGAAAGCTTTTCACTGAATATGGGCATGAAACCCTGGAGCAGTATGACAGACGCAACTCTCCAGTCCTGATCTCCACAAAAGTTCACGAGATGTCCTCTTCACTTTCTTAGAGAATCTGGTCCTGTTTTTCAGTTTACATTTTTCAATATATTGTGTTAAAGGGAAACACTTAACGTAACACAATCTTTGCACCTCACAACGTCAATGTCTTGAAAAAGCCTGCTATTTGGTGAACAACAACCCCCGGACCCTCCACGCAAGGTGGCAAGGCGGTACAGAGGAGGAAAATGAAAGCCAAAAACTTTCTACGGCCTTGGCAGGTCACGTGGCCCGTGTGGCGACCCGAGGGCACTTAGCATGGCCCACTGATGTCATACACAGGCATGGCACAGGGTGGCGCGCTACCCAACGTGTGCAACGTGGCGACAGAGTCGGCATTGCCCGAAGCTATGAGAACAAACCGGTTCATTCTTCTCCCAATCCTTTTCCAGACGAATCCTCTCGCTGCAGTGGCATTCTGCCTTCTTGGAGGCAGCTGTTGCGAGAGGGCCCAGACATATGAACAATGACATGCTGAGAAGGACGACAGCCAGGGGAGAGACGGTGTGATAGTTTCTAATTGCTTTCAAATGTCCAGAAGAAGGCCCCCCTATTATCTATTTAAATCGGCAGATAATGGGCGGGTGGAGGGAAGGGAGTAGTGAGGCCGGGGAGGGGGTGGGGGTGGGGGGTGGGGGGGGTTGGGGGGGAGTACACAACCTATGTGGTGGGAGCTGAACTGCCACCTCATTATTTTTGTCTTGACGGACGCCTGTGCTCAACCCCTCAATAAATGGCCGCCGCTGAATAAGTTATCATGAGCCATAAAAAAACAAAAAGAATGGAATCCACAAATAAACAAGGCGAAGCAGAAACCATAAATTCTCCGGCGTCTGTGTCTACTCAGGTATCCAAGCACCGATACTCCATTTAATTGAATCTACCCTTTCTCCGCGTAGCTGCTATTTCCAAGCTTAAAAATAACAGGGATTCTGAGGAAGGCTTTCTGATTATGTTTTTGTTCTTTCGTAAGCCAACTCCCTTGACATCGCGGACAATTATTTGTTTCGTTATTTCATAATTATGTTAATTTGGTGATTATTTGAATGTTTCTGCTGTTGGTGTTTTGTTTTTGACACCAAGAATATTTTTGTAACTTGACCTCTAGGTACAGTGCTCTCATGCAGCATGGTGAATCAAACATCTTCCAGGTTCTCTTCGGAGCCGTGCAGAGCAGGATCCACTTGGACCCGTTGGCCCAATCTGTCTCCAACCGCTGTCAATTCCGCTGCCATCAGGCCCCCCTTGCCATCAATCAAAAGTAGTGGCGGAACTTTTGGACGGGAGTGCGTCCCCCCCCCCCTGACGGGGGAAATCAGAGGGTGCCGGGTCCCGACAGGCACTCGACGGCAGATCAAACAGGGCGGGTGCCCTTGGAGTGACACCTGGAGCCACTTCAAGGGGGCAGAGTACCACTGATCTCCAGGCGGCACGTCGGAGCGACGGCCTGTCGGCGGGAGGAGGGTACGGAAAAGAGCGCCCCCAAAACGGCACCTCAACGTCAAAGGGAACTGACCTCACTGTTTTGGGGGGAAGTATAGGATCAGCCCACATCCAGGCATCGAACTATGGCAAAAATAATGATCGCAAAAGGCAGCCTGCATAACCTTATTCACAATGACTTTGCCTACATGGTAGACCAAGAGCAATATTGTTAGCAGTTCTTCAACCACAGGGTTATTCCTTACACTCAGCCTTTATGAGCCTGGTCAGCAGGCAATAGTTTACCCTTGCCAATCACGTATAAATCAATAACATTTATTGAATTAGAACAAAGATATTACAGTAAACTTGATTTTTCAATGAATGCAGTTACGGTCCTACGCTACTAGGCTATCATAAATGTAATAAAAACGAAAAAGGAGAGGGCCTTGCAAGCCAGTTCCCAGTCTCATCCTTTAATAGACAATAGCTACCTTATATAAAACAACAGCATGTCTTTGCCACTGTCAACAACCTCTCCCGGTCCAGCCCAGGCGTGTTGTGTCATTTTCTTCTGCAATAGCTTCCCATCAGCGCTCACTAATGGGCGAGGTGGAGGAAAGATAGAGAGAACAAAACAAAAAAGAGGAACGCGACCGTGAAAAGGGAGAGAGGTGGCAATTCTACTTGTTTGGCTTGGGAGCGGGTAATAATGAGGCTGAGGATCAACCTGTCATTGTCCCAGTAGCAGCCACAAACAAACACACACAAACACACACGTTTGAAAACGATGAGGATTGATTTCTTATGGCTGAGACAACGAGAAAAGAGGGAGAATGTAAAGCCGTGAGGGCCACACGGTTTGTCAAGCCAGTGGACTGTCACTTTCAAAATACTTTTAGAACAAAAAGTTCTAAAACAATTGTAGGATTTTTTCCGTCTGTTCTGCTGAGCAGTACATTTGTAATAACTGTTTATCTTGACTTGACAGAAGTAGTACTTGCGAGTACTTGCTTACAATACGTTTGCGTCCGAATAAACCAAAAAAAGGGCCACCTCAAGAGGAACAACGGCTATCATTCTGGTACACTAAAGCCAGTTTGTAACAGTCAGCCACACACTTTCAGTGCTCCCATATTGCCTCAAATCACGATGTAACCCTTCTGTGCCTCAAAACACGATGTAACCCTTCTATGCCTCAAATCACGGTGTAACCCTTCTGTGCCTCAAATCACAATGTAACCCTTCTGTGCCTCAAACAGGTCTGTGTTCCACAGAGGTCTTAATTAATCTTCTTAATTAAAGGTCGCTTAATCTTTCAGATACGACGAGGCCTACATCCCTGCTGTACCAACACAGTATTTCCTGCACATTTATGTACAGCTACACAAGCACAAACAAAATCCAGCTGCTCTTTTCAGTAACTGGCAAAAAAGCGAGTGTCCCTTCTGATTCACACTTTGACACTTAGCTCTATTGCCAGGAAGAGTGAGATGGAGGGGGTGGGGAAAGTTCACAGAGGGAGCAGTTAGACTCGACCCAGAGGGAGAAGCAAACTCAAAAAGGGATATCATGCTAGGCTGAATAAATTGTGAGGCGAGAAAATGAGTACAAAATGTAGTACACGAAATTATCGGCGTCTACGAGGAGAGCAGATCAGAGAGAAAAAGCTCCGCTGGGATTGGTAGACAACTCTAGGGATTGGGAATATAAAGCTAGGCTATTTGACTATTTCAGCCTCACTGGCTAGCGTGAATGTGTTCAACTGGAAATACAAAGTGCAAACACGTTTGCATGAATACAATGTGTACCATCCTTTTATAAACTGACACAATTATGTTGAATAAACCAACTTTGATCATCATTCAGACCCTAAAAAAAAAACTTGAAGTATTGTACATAAAAAGGTTTAAAAAAAAAAAAAGAGTATGTCCGAAGTTATGGATTGGAGTCACAATGGTTGGAACAATGAATGGTAGAAACAATATAATGGTTTTAGTATGGGTTAGTTGGGGTATAGTTGAGGTTACTATACAAAATACTGAGGTTACAAAGCAAAGCAAGGACACCATGTTGTTTTGAATACATTTCAAACCCATCTGAGATGTTGAAATTATTACAGCCAAATAACTGCAGTACTGGGATTTAACCTCCGTTCCGTAAACTAACTTACTAAAGCAACACCACGTGTTTAGCACGTGTTTGCTCGGAGACAGCAACAATACATTTCTAGGATTTCTCAAACTCAAAATCTATAGATTAAACTACATAATAAATAGATTCAAAAGATTCAATAGTTGTCTTTAGTCAGAGAGAAATTCTACCAGGTAGATCTGTGAGGTGCTGTTTTAGTGTTTCATGCCATGCTTTGTGTTATGACAGGGTCATTCCTGGTTGACCCAAGGCTCTTTTGTCATCTAAGGATATAGCAGTGAGCCAACCATCTCAGTTGAGCTCCTAAGTGTATTAAAAAAACACCTGAATGATGAAGAGCAAGAAGTGAACTCAGTGACTCCACCAAAAGAAAGCCAGCTTTTGTTTGTTTGTTTTGCACCACAGCCACTGTGTATCGTGCAGAGGTGGGAGGAAAGAACATACAAAGTGGCCTGTCCTTGTAGCGGGGGGACACTGTGATAATATTAAACAAAATGAGATATGTAGTGCATGAATTCACATATGATAGTGCTAACGCAGTTAGAACATACAAGTAGGAGAGAGCGTCTTGCAGCCCCCCCCCCCACGCCTCTCACCCACATATTTCCAGCGATTGAAACTAGACGTTTTCTATACCTCAGCTCCAACAAAAAAGCAAGCCAAGTGAATCAAATAATAGGGAGGAAAAGTATTGGGCGGAGTAATGGGTAGAAAAAAAATCTCACACTGAACCATAATTTTAACTATCAGTTCAGTTTCAATTAAAACTAATATTGAATATTTTTGTTCATCTTCTAAACAAGACTTCAACAGGGCCCCCCAAAACTCCAAACCATTTGCATACCACCACAGCATACTGGTATAGCAGAATTCCATTAATTATATGACCTACATATCACACAGTTAATATTCCACTCGGTTGCTATGGGAAGTGTGAGAAACAGACAGAGAGTAAAAAACAACAGTAAGAAAGCCAGTGCTATGGATACTTCCAGATCTTCAGGACATCAGAAGGGCTCCCCTCTCCAGACGCTGTTGTAGGGCTAAATGCTTTGATCATCTCTTTTTTTCTAAAACTATTTTCAAATTTCAGTTTAATGGGACCGGCAAACAAGCAAAAACGCCAATCTAAGCCCTGTTTCAAGTCGGTTTTCAACTGAACCCTAAGACAAAAAATGAGGCTGGTTCTTCTTTTCTCCTGTAGTGGGAGGCTGCATCATACAAGACCACAAGTACCTCTGATAACTTTAGTGTAATTATGAAACATGCAACAGCTTGTGCAACGTAGAAGGGTAAAATTATGCTTAAGATCACCAACTAAACAGTCTAATATTGCATACTGTGTGTTTGCTGACTCTGAAGACCCGGTTTTCACTCCATCGGCTGAAAAATCAATCTTAGCCAACGGCAGCGTTTTTAGACCGTTGATGACATAAAGCTAGCCCCAAGCTAGGGTACGTTTAAACCCGGTTGGCCCGCAAAGGGACCAAGTGACCATCCCTGTTAAAGTGAAGTTCGTACGCTAGTACGTGCAGCGCTAGATAGCGTGCAGTCTTAAGCTGAAGCCTAGGGGCTGATCTCTTAATCAGTGTCCGGAGCGAGAGCCGCCTCCTCTGAAGCCGATGGCCCCTGTCCGTCTAGCCCTGCTGCCAGCCCCGGTCATGAATATGGAGCCCTTCTGTGGTCCGGGGCTTGCTTATGTTTTCTGTCTGATATCTGGGCCCCATTCCCATTTCAAAGGAAAGTCCACCCAAGGGTTTGACTTTTTGATCTGCCTGGCGACTGACTCGACCACCTGCATGTGGGATCAGCCGCCAGCGAGTACAGACCCCTCCACACCACCACCGACTACACCCCTTTTTTACTCCCCCGCCCCTCCCAGTGCCCTCCCTCCTTCCCGGGTCCTGCCAGAAACCCATGGGTCAGAACTGGGTCTGGTGGTGCATCCCAATTCTCAGGCTGCAGCGGTCGTGCGAGACTGTGACTCAGAGCCAGTGTGCCCCGGGCACTGATGGGGGAGAAGCACGTGGGAGGAAGCTTGCGCCCGGGTTCCGCCTCAGCTGGGCAGGCGCGGGCCGAGTGTGGGTGTCACAGGTGTGGTATCACCATGGCTGAGGGAAGTGAAGGGTAGCTAAAGATCTGCAGCTCAGCTTGTCAGGCGTAGTCATAGATCAACTCACTGTTTTATGCCTTACGCAGGACTCGGCTATAACCACGCATCCAACTTGCTAGACTTTCAATGCTTTAACAATATGCAATGCGTTCAATGAAGTCTTAGGTGAAGGAAAGATTCGATTTAAGTAGATGAGAACCTTAATAGAAGTTTTCCAGACCAATATTACCATTTAAGAGAACAGTACCCCAAAGAACCTTGTGGAAGTGTACTGTCCAGGAAGGAATTCTAATAAAATGTTTGGAGTGTATGCGATCCATTCCACAGTTCTTCACCTACTCATACTCATAAGTGTCATTGAAATTATGACTTTTTCATAATATTTTGACTTCCTCTAACAAGCATTGCCATTAAAAGTTAATGAGATCACCGTGACCATGACAATATAATTAACACCCTCCGGACTTCAGATGAACAGATGAATAATTTACGATGAGTCGAAGCCCTTCAATGCCACCGCGACATTCGCTGAGTTATTGAGGAGCGGTGGCATGGTGGGGCATGTAGGAGAGGAGGATATTAGGACAAGATCTTAGCTCCTGGCCCTGGGACCTTGCTCTTTATGCATAATCCAACCAATTACCCAAGTTGACACACGGGTGACACAAATTGTTGAAAATCCTCTTTTTTTTGGGGGGGGGGGCCGTTTAACAAAGCAACTGCTAATCAAGATATGTTTGTCGGTCTTTGAATGCTTTGAAATACACGTTATTCATCAATTGGTTAAGTTAATTGACTTCCCTGCACCGAGGCAGATGTACTAATGAGTGTATAATTGATGCTCAGCCAGTGTGGTTGCCAGCATACAGGGGACTATTTGGCTCACAGTGAGACCTCCGTGTATGATAAATAGGTAGAAAGAACGCTTGCACTTACTCCTTCGAAATGTGAATTGCGTCTATTCTTCTGAATAAAGCAAAAGAAACAGCGGAGAAACGGAGAGTTCAACCGCGGGGATTGAGGGGCGGGTGACAGGGAGGAAGTTGTGAGCCGGCCCGCTTTCCAGAGACCTCCTGAGTCCCGCTTTCCACGGGGCTAACCAGAGGGGAAGGGGAAGCACGCTGGGGAGCCACAGCGCCGCGAGACGGGAGGCGCTCAGCGCTCAGGGATAGCGCTACGTTTGATTAAGTCTTCCAATTACGTGACAGCTGAACTTGACCATGAATATGATAATATTGAAATAAGTGCGTGTTGTTTACTTTGCCACTCGTGGGGGGGAAGGTGGGAGAGAGGAGCCGTTGGGGGGGGGGGGGGGGTGGGATGATGAATGATTGCTGGACAGCTACGGGTGACACCAGGTGAGCTGGGGGGCCCCTCAAACCCCTCCTTCCCCACACCCCCTCTCCTCTAATCAGACATGACAAAATGGAGACATATGCAGAAATATGGGTTACAGTCGGCATCACAGGCCACCAGGGCCCTCTCTCCAGCAGCTCCAGTCACCCTGCTACTGCTCCAAATTGTCTGCAAGCACTGAAGCATCCATTTCAATTGGCACTTCCTTCCTGGGCCGGGGTTTTACATTCAGCTGGTGTCATTTACATATTACTTTTAATCAAAAACCATAGTAGGTCAATAGAGGGAAAAAAAAGAAAGGAAAGGACGGGAAACATAACCATGGCGTCACGGGTGAGCAGACGCATTTTATAAAATGGAGATGTGACAAGATATTAAGCTGTGTGCCGGGGCATGTTTCTGAGAGTGGATGTATGTGCATGTGTGGGTGTGTATGAGCGTGTAGGAGATATTGACTTACTTGAATAAATTCTTTACCTTTGTGTTTGTATGTACAGTATGTGGGCTGCCGTGCATATGGGAATGGTTGTGGTGTTTTTATGAGAATAAATAAGAAAGAGGGAGAAGATTCTAGCATTACGAGACCTGGAGAAATAATTGTGAATGCACGTCTTGTGAAACAAAAAGCAAATGACAATAAGTGTTAACTGTCCTACCCTTTTTTTTATCCACATCAGAATCAGACCTCCCTTATCATCCAAACAGCAGAGGGCATTCACACTGTATCCCTATGATATATATCTCCACAATATCCCAGCCACTGCACAACACATGTTGCAAACCCCAAAGATGTATAATGCTACCAACACTAATGAAAAATCAAGTAGAATCGTCAAAAACTGGCAATAAAGATACTCATATTAGTTTAAGTTCTAACATAAAAGATAATCACTACATGGTTACTTGAAATTCATAAAGCTACCAATATGTATGGTTTGTGATGTCCCCGGGTATGGAATTAAATTGGTAACAATAATCCCAAAGAAATTTAGAGCGATTCACAAATATATTTCCGGATTTACATATACTGTATGACATGGTTCACAAATAAATGCATATAAATAAATAAATGTATAATGGTTCAGAAATTGTATTTCGTGATTTAGATGTTATATGACGTTGTTCACAAATAAATGCATAACAATTCAAAAACGTATTTTGAGATTTATATATAAATGACACGGTTCGTATAAATACGTTTAGATTTAAATAAAAGTTAAATAAACCCACAAAAGTCTCAAATCTGTTACATTTATTTAAAACGGTTGATTCTGCATTTGTGAATTGCATCTCATTTGTGTGTGGATTTATAAGGTTTTTGCCACATCTTGATCCACAAATACCCTTTTCAAGTAGGAAAGCTCTGTTACCTATTAGATGCAACTTTCCGTTTCAGCCAATCACAGATGCGTACATTTTAGCATATGTTTCTACACCGTCACATAGCACTACTTTAACACTTTTTCGGCCCAGTCGTTATTGTTCATGGGAGGCCAGAGAAGGCGGTCTCTGAAGGCAGCACGAATGCAAGTGAATTCCTGCCATACCTTCTGTGCAGATATCATATTATAATAAGTTGAAATCTTGCTAAATTTGCAGTGATATCTAAATGACAAACTTGGATATGTGTATTACGATATGTTGATATCAAGCTATTAACAATGGTTATCCCGTTTAAAAACGCTGACATCCAAATTTAGAAGGCAGATAGTCCCATCAGACAACACGTAAGGTTATATCCAAATGGAAGATGATGAAATCTGAAAGTGTGTTTTGGACGATTAAATCTATAAATGTCTTGCCATACTATGTGACGGTGTAGAAATATACACTAGAATGTACACGCATTTATGCACTATTTTGTGAACATTTATAAATATAACTCACAAAATACTATTTGTGAATCATTACGCAATAATTTGTGATTTTTGACAGTGATCTTATTCCATACCCGGGATGGGAAAAGACTGGACGAAGACTCAATGAAATAGGACGGCGGTGTGAACCAGCTTCAGGGGTGATGACCATGTTTGAAAGATGCAGTAGAAACAGGGTCCCTACCTGCCTCTTACCTTCTCAACATGCCGGTGAGAATGCGAGAACTCTTGCCCAGGTTGGCGTCTGTTTCACGGAGCTGTGTTGGGAAGAGAAAATACAAAGTTAGTTCTTACTTGATGTCTAGGGAAACACAGTAGTTGTAAAGTATTACTGACCGCCATTTAAGGATTCATTTAAATGAGCGCAATGTCTGCCAAGAATTACTGTTAGTAAAATTCACTAAATGCCTGGACACACAGCGCCGACAAACGTCGCAAGTTGTTTAAATCGGTTAAAATATAATAAAATATATCAAAAACTCTCTGGAACATTCCTTCCCCTCCAGTGAAAATCAAGTTTTTAAAGTTGCTAACATGTCTGTGTCATAATTGTCATGTGCTGAAGGTGAAAGGGAGTCGTTTTTCCTCCCTGACAATGCCCAAGTGACACGCCACTAAGTCTATGCGGTACCAACATTTCAGACGATAACGTACACTGCATTCTATCTAAAGCCTCAGCACTGTACAGTGTCTGCACTAAAAGTGATACTACACTCATATTAGATGTTTTTATGTTTTTTAATATATACCAATGCTGTATTATACAGATAGTAACGTTATTTATTTTTTCGCAATCAAACAGCAGAGTATCACACGAATTGGAAAAACGACCCCCTATTGCGTCATAATGTGTCATTTCCTAAAAACGACAGCCCCAAGAAATAGCTCCAGACGTTTTCTGTCAGGGACACACCCTCAAGCGGTAGGATTGGCCAGGCGCCCATGCATGCGAGAGTGATTTTTCACAACCCCGAAGCTATTTCCACCGTCAGCCCATTTCACCAATATTTGTTCAAACTGAAGTGGACGAAGAAGAAAAACAGTAAATTAACTCATTAACTATATGAAGTTATTCAGTACCTAGTTTTCCGTTGCTAAACTCATGTTACATTTGGGGGTGGGGAGGTGACAGGGAAAGGGGAGGGTTTGTATGGGCTGAGAAACAAGGCCAATTTCGAAGTAATCAAACTGATTTATAAATGTTAAGTTATCCCTGTCTAATAACATTTTAACTAGCTAGCTTTTGGAGACATCCCTAACTAAACGATCTAGGCTGCCTGCTCGCCCAATATCAGTCTGATTACTTTGAGTGGCCTTGTTAGCTAAGATTTTACTGATTGCGAGGGTATTAAACAGTCCTGTGGGTTAAAAGTGACATTTCTTGTGTACTGCACTGCAGCTTTCAAGCTATGCCAGTATTTACAGCTAGGTGTTAATGTTTATTTAACTAGCACTGCAGTGGGCCCACTACTAGTTAAACCTAACGGCAGTATCATAAAGGTTAGCTAGCGCTTTAAAATGAAACATACATGAATACCCTTATTTTTTGTAATATCACGTGAATTGGCATAAATTTACTGTAACTTCAAATTTTTGAACTAAGCCGACATCCTTCCTTCACTAGTGTTTACAGACAAACAGTGGGTGAAGATTCTATTGAATCCAGTGCTTGTTTGCTTTTTGCAAGTCCCCAGATGTTTGTCAGTGAGAACTGAAACTTGACTTTTAAGAACAAAACGAAGATTTTTAAGCAAACTGAAAATAAATCAAAACAGACTTTTCTAAACTGAAATCAAATCCCCTGTTATAACTCTCCACTCATACATTTTTGTCTCTCCCATTTCAATCTCTCTTACAGATTCTATTCCTTCTTCCATTACAGGCTTTGTAGTGGGGTTGCTGGTTGCCAGATCTATAGAGAGATGTGATTTGGGATGGGCTTTGGGCCTCTGGCCAATAACACCAGATCTGCCCTGTGAACACCTCTGTCGCCCCTCTCGTTTACTGTCTCTTTATCTTCAAATGGCCAGTTCTCTATTGATTTAGACTTGATTCAATTATTTTCTATCATCAACCAATTAGATATCTTAAGAAGCCTCACTGAACGTTAAAACTTGCTAATGTAGTTAATTGAATGCGAATAACAAATTGCTTTGTTGGTCGAGTTTGAGTCTGCTGTTGACCTTTGTTTGTAGAAGAAGGGAGAGAACTAGACCGTCTGCAGATTGAGGGGGCTACACATTTTGTTTACTAACTATTCCATCCAATGACTTCTCACCTTGTATTTAGTTTCCTTACCTCACCCTACCTTTGCCCCTCTACCTGTCCTAAAACGGAGCCTTGAGGCATGGGTGATTGAATGAACGCACAGGAAGACAGGAGCGTAAGAGGTAGAGAGAGAGAGAGAGAGAGAGAGAGAGAGAGAGAGAGAGAGAGAGAGAGAGAGAGAGAGAGAGAGAGAGAGAGAGAGAGAGAGAGAGAGAGGACGACTGTAGACGTCAGACCTTTCAAAGGAGATGTTTGATTTTCTTTGAAAATCGCCTGCGAGGCCCGCTGCCATGTTGTGATCTTTAAGCAGTCTTTGTGGAGGGGGCCATCAGGGTCCCTCACCGTGCTGGGGCTTCGGCTTTGCTCTCCTGTCTGACTAGCTGGCGGGCTGGCTGTATGACTGCACAAGGGAATACGGCCCAACAGATAAATAGGGCTGCCGCTAAAATCGGACGATAATAGTATTTAAGAGACTAATGTTTACCTATGCCAATGAAGTGCAGATAAAACATAATTCAATCTTGAACGAAATTATGGCACGTTGCATGGATATTATTTAAAGGGTTTGTTAAACTGTTTTGGAATAAAGATATGTTCGTACTTGAGATGATAGATATCAAAATTATGATAGCACATCCAACAAGAAGTTATTTCGGTAATAAGGTAGGTAAGTGGGTAAGTAGCCTAGCTTAGCACAATCATTGTGAGGCAGCAGCACAGGCTAGCATGACTCTGCAAAAAGTGAAGAGATGCGGTCAGACCTATTGTTGCGACGCTGCCTACCTGCCACACAGTAAAATTATGGTTCCGCCTTACAAAATAGGTCCAACTGTTTCAATACAAACAACATTTCGCTTTTACATTTTCAAATCTACTCGTGTGAAATACAGAAGATACAATATGTATAAACACAACACACACACGCTTTGGAGATTTTCATGACTTTTGAGTAAAGTTAATATATCTGGTCATACCTACTATTTACACTAAACTTACTACTTTCACATGGAAGTTTTTGCCTTGATTGGACATTCCCTAATGTACTATTTAACTAGCTAGCTTGAGTTAGCTAGTTAGCTAGATGTGTCTTTTTAGGAAACCTAACCAGCTAATATTTAACAACGGTACAGGATCCATATACTTATATCTTTGTAATGGATGTTTGATTTTTTGGGGGCTGATATGAAGGTTGGGAAAATGCTGGTTCTGGGTGTATCTAAAAAAAAAAAATAATAATTCACCCTCCTGGCAATACTTTTTTTTAATAAATGTGCCGTTTTTCATGCTTCGGTGGTCTACCCTGACGCTATAGCTTAGATGAGCTTGTTTATGTCTAGTATCTCTCCAGCACGGGTTGTTAGCTAGCATGCTAACATGCCAGAATTAAATTACAAACAAAAATACTATTACAGCTAGTCTTGCAGAAACGAAGGCAAACATTTTTGTACGGATTTTCGAAACAATTTCAGTGTCTTTTTCACAAGAGACAAATGTTTATTAGTAGCTAGCTGAGCAATAAAAAATAGATATTAGGACTAAGTGGTTTAAATACGAGGTTGAGGAATTCAAAGAACCCTGTTTGTTGGGATCTAGTGTTTCTCTATGCAGAAAATCTTAACAGTTTGTTATGAAGGAACAAGCAATAAAAGTTTCTCCATTCAGTTGTCAAATTGGCTAGACTTGGGTTTAACATTTTTACCAATGAATGTACTTCACCATGTCAAGTGTCCAAGGCCAAATAAGTCTTTAACTATTCCTCTGGAGGCCTGCACAATTGAAATCCAACTGTGTCCAGTATGAACTATTACATAAGTTTAAGGAATCTGAAGTTGTACATATGATTAAAACACATAAGATGATTTGTAAATCGGAAATTGTCACAACAAATTAGGGCTGTACGATATGAGTAGAGTATTTTATATGCAATAACGTTGTTGAATATGGCGATAACGATATTTCTTGCGATAATAAAAAGACATTGAAGTGCACACAGCACTGCCTTTCTTCTGCTTGTATTTTATTTTACAGAGACAGATGAAAAGAGGGCATTTTTTTTTTTTACCAATTTAAAGAGGACATTTATGAAACTGGTGTACAAGGCCATTCACCCAAAAACATAATTCATATTGAAGTTGGAATTGATTCCTACTTAGTTTGACTTTCATGGACGTGCTGTGTTCTTGTGTGTGTTTACTTAGCTAGTCCTACATCATACTGGCCGGCACACACAAGGCTTTCAGGAGGATCACAGTGGAAGTTGTGAACGCTCTGTTCCCACCACAAAGGATGGCTGTCAGCAATGCCTCATGTCACATGTCCCACTATCCTTGGTGAAGGTCTTGTAAACACTGGCTAAACTATGTTGTCTGTGCTCTGTGAGTGGCCATGTACTCACCCGTTCTCTGGCTTTCTGGATTTTCTCCCGATCGGTACTGAGGTTGGAAAGGATTTCTTGGCCCACTTGCTCTGTAACAAGGAGAAAATGAGTTATGGGCAGGTAGCCTACTCTATATTTTTTTACTCAAACTTTGAAAAGTACACTTATGAAAGATGATTTATCTGCCTTGTAGAACAATTTGAGATGAGCCAAATAAAAGCGGCTACTCAATGAGTTCCACTTCATCTGCAGATGTCATTTAGAAAGTATTGCTTTGTGTCTACAACCCCATGACATTTTATATTTAACAGACTGTTGAAGCAGACTTAAATTCCAGGTACTGGTAAGTAATCGGTTTAATGTTTTCTTAATGTTTCCATCCTGTCAACATTTTCCCAGCCTAAATAAGTCCAATCAGACATAGCGATAGGCCTTACACCTGAATATTTTCAAACGTTGCTGATCTTCTGCTGATGTAAACACTTCAACGCAGGCTTAGGGAACATCCCAAATATGACGCCTGACAAGCTTGTCAGTGGTCACTGTCATTATTCTGGTCCCTTGGGTTCGATAGAAAAATAAAACACAAATCCCAAATAAACAGTCCACCAAAATATCCCTCTATTTTCACCAATACAAGCAGATAGACACGGCATAAGTAAGAAAAAAAATTAGGAAGGTGGGGGATGTTGTGTGTGCAAAGAAAATAAAAAATAAAAAATACATGAACAGCAGAAGTGAGGAATCTTTTGCGTGGATCAAAGGCGGGCTTTCAAACGCACCAAACAATCGGGAGTAAACAACGCCGAGCTGACTGTATCACACTACACAGGTGCAGCACACCAAAGAGGCCACGTGCTGAGCGCCTGTTTGGGGGAACACTGCTGAAATGGGCTACATCTGGCAGCCAAACAAGAGAGGAGACTGGGTAAGAGGAAGGGAAGAGAAGAGAGAGAGAGAGAGAGAGAGAGAGAGAGAGAGAGAGAGAGAGAGAGAGAGAGAGAGAGAGAGAGAGAGAGAGAGAGAGAGAGAGAGAGAGGGAGGGAGAGGGGGAGAGAGAGAGAGAGAGAGAGAGAGAGAGAGAGAGAGAGAGAGAGAGAGAGAGAGAGAGAGAGAGAGAGAGAGAGAGAGAGAGAGAGGGAGGGAGGGAGGGAGAGAGAGAGGTAGAGGGAGGGAGGGAGAGAGAGAGAGAGAGAGAGAGAGAGAAAGAGAACGCAGTTGACTAAGCACAACTTGCCTGCTTTTCTTTACGTGTCGTCTCATAATACTGACTCAAACAAGACTCTTCCTGTCATCATTAATTTCTAATCAGGGACAAGACATATTGAAGGATACCCATATTAAATTGTGCAGTCAGACCGCCACATGTGACAAACAGGGCAGATTAAAAGACAGATATTAATAATTATTATAGTGCCATCTCTAGCCCGTCCCCATCAAAAGAACAAAGGATAAACAGGTATGGCGGGGTGTCTTCAGTTAAGTGAAAACTAAGCACATCCATTTGTCTTTGTTGGGGCGGGTATTTCTTTTTTTTAATAAATGAGGTTGACACCAAGCGCCACACAAGCTACGTTGCCATAGCTCTTGTCACACGGGACGATGAAGAGCGAGTTATTGAAGCACACACCCTGAAAAGATGGATGAGAATGCCGTCATGAAGAATAGGGGTGCAATGATGTGCTTTTAGAAGACCTACTAAGAGTGCACAGGGGCGCAGTGCTCTGTGGTGTTGTGCACAGAGCCTTGGTTTCTACCATTGCTACCACCGTTGCTGCCATTTAAGAGATGCATTAAAACACAAAGGCAGGGAACAAGAACCCAACTCGGCTGTAAGCCACCTTTCAATGGACCAGAGTGAAGCCGTGGTGGATTCTTTTTCCCCTCCATTCTGTTCGTGCGGGAACTTCAGTGCTGCCTCCATGTACGACAGAGAGGGCAGATTCCACCAGAGCTCCCCCCAAAGAGTTAACCTTGACAGCTGTCGGCCGCCATGATGGGAATAAAGAAGAATTGCTGTCCATTGATGAGCTAAAACTCCTATCAGTTTCCAACACTTTTCACATGAATATGTTCAAATAACAGCACACGCCATAGCAACAATTATGGTGGGTGGACTGACCCATTGAAAACACAGATGAATGACAGCCATAGCAAAAAGCCGAAGACATAGCTCTGACTAAAAGGTAAGCCAGCAAGGCCTTTGTGAGGATACCTGCAATTCATTATGTGAAATACATTACAAACTCGACTTTCACTGCACCCAGGGCAGAGGAAGTATATTCATATTTCTCTTTGCTTTGTGGCCACAAATGAATGAGTGATGATGAATTAATGGGGTAAACCTGTCCTCTGTTGTCCTCCCTGATATATATTTTTGTAAAATTATTTGACTTGTGTAACTAACATGCCAACATATATATTTGAATCATCACTAAAATTGTTTTCTATGCTTATGTTTCACAACTAAATGTTGAAAAAAATATGTTAAGCTTCGTTATTTCGAGGTACACAGTATACTGTGTTATAATATCCATAATGCCTGGCTTAATCCAAGAATCAAAAAAACAATGTTTAGAAAGTCTTTGGGTTGAGAGCAGATGTCATTAGGGTTTTCAAGTGGGCACCTTCCATTCCGGATGTTTTGTTAAATTGAGCCCAGAATACATCCAGAAGACTCAACAGTGAGCCAGCATGGCCAGATAATCAAAGAAGCAACACCCCATATACCTCCTACTAAACTACTGGCTAGAAGCATGGAATGCCCAAACAGTTGAAAGATGAATCCTACAATGTAAACCTAACTTGTACAAATACCCCATACCCAAATACAACTGGTGGCTGGAAACAGACAACGCTCAGACAGTTGAAAGAATAATTTCCCGTTATATATTTTGTGGTTTGCACTAATGAAGAAAGTGTGTTGAACAATTAAGACAATTGATGCCTTGGTTATTGTAGATTCATATTTTGCTTTGCCTAGTGAGTCACTGGAGTCACCTTCTTTTACTAACTGGTTATTCCACAAGCAAAAGTTGGCAAGAAACAATTGACAGCATTGCCACTAAGTAGTTGCCAGATCCATTTGCAAAATGGCATACACAGTATAACCAGAAATTAACAATATTTGTTTTAATCCATTAATCACACATATCTATGTTCTGAATATCCTACAACAATATTTTTACTTGGCTCAACAGTGCACAAGTGATAACAGACAGCGGAAAGTTTGGGATCCAAAGCCAAGGTTATATGAGCTTCCAGTAATGTAATGTAAAGAAAGCTTCATTCATAAAGCCCTTAAAAAAATGTACAAGGTACTCTACATATAAAAAGTACACAAATAAAAGATTTGTATTATTTTAAAAAACAAACTATAGACCCCCAAAAAAGAAATGACATTACAAAACAAACTGCTTCCGCTTTAAATGCGTTTTTAAAAGCTTCTTAAAACTAACCACTGACTCTGCATTTTATTATAGTAATGGGAGACCATTCCAGATTGACAGTAACAACGGCAAAGTTACAGGCACTTCATTTGAAAGTTGGAGATGCCAGAAAGCCTTGGTTGGGACACCTCAGACGTCTTCCAGACCTCGATGTGGCAAGGGGACGTAACAACTCTGCTATAAGAGGGGGCCAATCCTGTGTCATGCCTTGTTGGTTATTAAAATAATTTGAATATGAATTCAGCACTTCATAGATAGCCAGTGAAGAGTGGCCAGCACTGGTCCAATAGGTGAGCTTCGACTGGTATTGGTTAAAAGCCGCACCATTTTGGACTAACTACAGCAGAGAGACGGTCGAGCTAATAGGTGGAGTGGAAAGTGCCTTGCAGTAGTCTCTGTGAAAATAAATGACAATACCACAGTGCTAGCAATACAAATCCTCATATTCAATATTCTCTTACATTTCTTGTGATAAAAAAATACCTTTTGTTGTTTACCTTTGTGGTCGTAATGTAGGGGGATCACAATCAGTGACTTGATCTATGTTGGTGAACGTTTTATAGCAGAAAAACTAAGCTTCTTGTAATATGTTTTGCATGTAGTTATGCAGTAGCTACCTAAAGTACATGAAGGTAGGCACTAGGGTCATAGTCAATTCGTATAGCTATGATCTGACATGCAATGCACCCAAAATTGAAGGCAAATATTCGCCAAAAGTGCAAGGCAAAAAATACATGCATTTCAGGTTAATCTTAAACCAGTTGGAATGTTGTAGCAAATTCTGTTTGATCTCTCTGTTCTTCAAAATGAAATAAAATAAGACTGACATTTCTACACTGACAAAACGGAATAATTATCAAGAATGGCTAGGAAGCTATGCTATATTAATGGGCAAAAGATGGAGGTGAAATTTGCTTCATTCGGAAGGGAAAGGTACAGAGCTAAACCTGGGCAAATCCAAGGTTACTAAGTAGCTTAACAAGCCTTCCCTTCATGTCCACTAGCATGGTACTACTGCCCTGAAAATGAAAGGGGTGAGGCAGACAGAGCACTTTCACATTTAGATGTGTGTAGTGGTCATATTTTCAGTTTAGACTGGTCACGACTAACATAGTTTGACTCTGGATTGAGTTTTTAACCTGTTAAAAACAGGATTTGGACTTCAAAGGACCTTCAAAACAGGCAGGATCAGCAAAAATACTCAGAGTGAAAACCCTATCAAAAAGACAGAAGGTGGAGAGAAAAAGTCCAACTACTGTTCCTGAATTGTTGTTAGCATAATATAAAATACCCCCCTTCTGTTTAGGCCGCTATGAACCATTTCAATCACCCTGGCGCTAAAGTGTAGCTCTGACATGCATGATAAAGATCCACATCCTCAAAGGTTTGTCTAACAAGCCTCCAGAACATTACTCCAGTACGTTCCAATCACACCAGCACCAGATTGACTGAATCCCCGCAATATGATTTCTGATAGAAATTATAGCATACATGGTTTAAAGTCAAGAGAAACTTTATACGAGACAAACTAAAGTGATACATTGTTTCCATACCTCTACAGCGTTCATCTTATTTCTCTGTTGGAGCTCTTATGCCTGAGCTTAATGATTAGTCAGTACCGATAATCTCATTCCTACATCTGTCCAGGTAAAACATCCAGAGAGACTGCAGTTCTTGTATGGAAGAGTAGATGTGACTTCACTCAAAGTAAAATGCAGATCGTTCGATATTAGCTGAATAACAGAATTGCAATAAAATTCCCATTTGGTGCGATATCATGAAAACAAAATTCTAAGTCAAATTTGCACTTTCATCTACTTTCAAGTTTGAGCACTTTGTCTGCCTAATAGAAAATAAGTTAATTTAGTTATATAAATTTGATTAGTTGATTAACTAATCGAAATAATGTTTTATTTAAGTATTTTGAAATATTAATTAGATGAGGTATATTAAATATGAATTGAGTTAGTTTGCAGCAATCAGCATTCTGCCATTAACCTACAGTTTCAGAAGGGCACCATGATAATACACATAGATTTACCTTCAATAAAACCACCTGCTGAAATCATTTTAACATCTTGGCTTTGGTACATGACAATTATTTATAGCAGGGAGACTGGTTATGCACACTATGATATTTAGTACTTGATATCCACCTTGATAAGAACGTTATGCAAATTGACTTTTGGCTTTCTCATTTTCAATTGGGCAGACGTAACAACACAGAAAAATGTCAATGAAAATTGGAATTTGAAATTTTGGTTTTCATGTTGTCAAATGATGCACATGCAAACGGAAAACTTCATTGCAAAAGAGCGATTGAATTATGAACGAACAATTTGCATTTGGATTTGAGTATTGACACATTTACTCCTGAGGCCTGACTGAGTATACATCCTCGGCTGGTCCGATCAGTGGGAGCCAATGGCTGGTGTTCTAAAATGGAGGACATTCTTTGGCTGGCAGTTTCAACCTGGGACAACCCATCCCATCCTAGCTCTTGTTCCGAAGCCCCAACTCCCCCACCGACCCCTTTCCTCCTCTGGACACATATAATTGGACACATCATCAATTTTACAGGAACGGATTTGGAGCGGTTCCACTATGAGATGGCCGAGGCACCTGTCTGTCTTTCTTTCTATGCACTTCTCTCTCTTTCGCTCGGCTCCCCCTTTCCCTAGAGCTGAAAAGGGACAAGGCCCGACATCGGTGCACTCGCAGGCTCAGCCCAGCTCCTTTTCATTAGATGGTGAAACCACCTTTTTTTTTTAAGGTTACCACACACTCTTCTATCTGGACAGTGTCCACACACACACACACACACACACACACACACACACACACACACACACACACACATACCTACCTACAGACGCGTGATGCCCGCCCAGGGGAGGTTTCGGGGGAGCTAAGGCACAGCAAGGTAAACCACACACAAAACAAACACACTCACTCACATGTGACACTGTAATTCGACTTCTTTTGCTAAACTTGTGTCTGGTACTCCCAGTTGAATGCAGCCACCTATCTTTGTACTTCTCAAGTCTACACCCTGCTGGTGGCACACTTTCATCACTTCCACCAAAGTTATACCCACTGTACAGCATTCCTGACGCTAAGCCTACAGGCTTGTGTGGCTGACTTATAACTACACTGAGTTTGTGCACAATTAGGAGAGCTAAAGGTGCAGAGGGGGCATGTCATTTCCACACTGTGAGGGCATGTTGAACTTTTAAACCGTGGGTTCAAAACAAATTCAGACCTCCTGGCATTTTGCTCACTTAGCTGCTTCTGACATGTTTGTCTCCCGACAGGTTCTCCCATCTCTGGCGCAGAGTTTGGAGGTGGAGGTTTCTGGTAAGCTCCCTGGACAATACAGTCCCACATCTACGAATACTGTTTCCATTTGACGATGACAACACCCGATGAGCACCGAGGAACATTTGAAAACGATAGAAATGGTTTTGTGCCCTTCTCAGAACCAGCACATTGACGCAATCTAATCTCGGAGGTTTACTGACAGCTGCTTGGATGTCATGGTTTGGTTTTTAGCCGCATGCTAAAAGAATTGTACCGTATATATTTTATAAATATGTGTGGCCTTCCAAATCATTATCACTAACTAAATTTGCTGATGGACTACAGTCAAGTTAAAGAGACATCTTCATGACAATGCAAATTAGCCGCATGAAATTAAGCTCAATATAGACTGCAATCGAAAAGCAACCGAGTACTTATCTAAGGGAAATTTTAATTAATTGAGCACAGAAATCATCAGTTTGTAAAAAAAAAAAAAAATGTGTATTGTCTGTGGGTGGGGTTTAAGAAAAAAAGCATCCCACAACGGCACTCTGTCAAGGGACGAGGTGTCACAATTTAACAAGCTATTTAGCTCAAATTGTTAATTGGAACATTGTTTCCTGTCAGCTCACTGATTAAACCGGGCTCAGAACCTGAACGTGCGGTGTTAGTGGTAGCGTTTGCAGGTTTCCATCTCAGCCCGAAATCCTCCGCGGGAATATATGCACGGGGAGGACTTTGTATTCTGACTCTCGAGCACACACGGACCACCTGATCTAGCCACACAACCTTCTCCCCCTAGACGTAGGCAGTAGACCTGCCGGCCCAGCAGACGATGTCTTTCCCCTCGTTGTACTGGCCACTCAGGGCAGATTCACATGGGCTTTTTTCTCCCTCACTTGCCTGAGCTCTGTTTTATTCATCTCCTGCGCCCTGACCCTGCCAAGGCCCTGTTCTGACAAATCACTTCTGATTAAGACAGATCTCTATTAGCCAGACACTCAATTTGGCCTATTCATCATTCCGTTTAATAAATTCCCCTTGCCTTCTGACACCCTCCCCTGCTCACTGGTCTGTCTGTCAGGCCAGAGCGAGGTGCAACAGATATTTCCACCACTGTTTTAAATGACTGATTATGGACAATTGGCGGATGGAGAGATGTAAGGGCATCTTATGGGTGATAAGACACAGGTTTAATGGGGATAAATGATGCGGCCTGCAGGAGACCAGCTGGTAATAGAGCCATTTGTTTAAGGCGGAATAGGGGCGGATAGAATTGAAGGCCGCTTTTTCTCAAACTGAACTCCCCCCCCTCCCCCCCTCCCCTTCTCATTTGCTTCAGACTGAAGTTCAAAGACCACCAATCTCTAGATTGACTTTTAAACAGTGAGGCCCGTCTCTCTGGTCATGAATTACAATACATAAGGCTCCATGGCACGGGTGCTTTACATTTACCAAACTATCAACAGCCACACGCTGTTGTGGTGCAAGAATAATACCCAGCTCTCTCTCATAGTTTTGTCCACAGATGGAACTACACAAAAAGTCTAGAATACTTTACTGGTAAAATCATATCACAGCAATAAATAAACTGCTAAAGAAATGGTGTGTCACACGAGCCATAATCATATAAACGAAAAACACAAAAGGCAATTTAATAGTCACATTTCTATAGTGCTAAAACCTCTGGAGAACACATATTAAATTAACCTTAACAGCAACTCTGTTAGTGCCTAGGAGGACAGAGGAGGGTTGGTTGCCTAATGGGAGGGGGTTTGTGTAAGGAAATTGCTTGCACATAATCAACTCGTATTACTCAACCATCCAAATGAAAACTAATGGTCTTTGGGCCCTCGGCCTGATTGCCTCCCACAGAAACGAGCAAGAAGGAAGGTTTTACAGGGTCTTCAATTAAAAACAGAACGTTTCCACAGACGACTGCTCACCCTCCATGCCTACCCTACTGTGTCCAGGCTGGTCAATCTGGAGGCTAAGAACAAACTTGATCATTCAATTTTCATTGGCAGCAAAATTATAGTCTCTGGGTTCATTTATCTTGTGTTCAAAATGTGCAACATATGTATGCAGTTTCAAATGAAAAGTAATGTTGAAATGAGCTTAGTACAGTATATATTATTAATTTTCCATGTGCATGAGCTTCATCACAAATCTGATTAAATAACTGAATCAGACCCATGGGGTGACTGTCGGATGCCCGAAATGGAGAGTCAATGTGTTGTCGAATTAGAGATGCCTCGCATTACACCCATGACATTAAAGGTACAGAAAGCATTTGTTACATCCCTTAATTGAATTGCTGCCTACACCGTATTTAATAGCTGAAGAGAAAATAACCAAAACAATAAGAATCTCTAAGTTGACACCTTGACACTGCATGCGGTAATGGCTGAAACTCAGCGGAAAGACCAAAGAGGAGAGCAGGCTGGAAAGCCGATGGAGAAGGGAGAGCGAACCCCTCTGTAAAGAAAACGGCATGTCAGTTGGTACTAATCACACGCAGCGTCTGATTTATCATCCTGAGGCGGAACATGTTAAGGAGGGAAAAGTTTGCGAGTTTTTTTTTTCCTCGGGAAATGGACTCAAACGAAACATGCAAGGAGGGGGAGCGAAAACTTGACGTTGCTCCGATTCATTTTCAACAGTTTGGGAGCGTTAATCATCACATTACTCTTGATTAAAGGCTTTTGCGTTTCTAATCAAGAAGCTGACAGGCAGATCAAAGCAGGCAACGCACATTTTTGCCTTTTAATTATCTGTACAACACCATACCTCGGGCGGCTCATCCTTGCCTATCTCCTCAATCTCGGCCGAAAGACTGCGAAGGGAGATCTAACACTCCTTAACAGTTCATTATCCAATAAGAAGGTGCTGGGATTAAAACGCACAGGAACACACAGGAACACACACAAACACACACACACACACACACACACAAAACACAGAGCTTTACAAAAAATCTTCACAATTAGTGAAGACCTGGGGAGGGCTGCGGTCCTTTTTTTAGAGCATCCCAAATTGAAACACAGTCATTATGTTTCTCAGAAATGGACGTGGTGTTACCTTCATTTGCATGTTTCGACAGGGCCTGTCACAAATACCCAACTCCCTGCCTCTAGCACAACACTCGGGCATTTAACACGTTTCATTACCAGTTTTTGGATAATAAATGAAATCAGTTAATCATTCTGCTCTATTTCGGCCCCCCGCCCACTCCAAAGTTTTGGAGCTTGAGTTAAAATTGAAATGAATTGAGAAGGTCCACAAGCTTTAGACGGTTTTTATGTTTTGACCCAAGTTCTGGGGTAAGGAGGCGAAAAGTGTCATTTTCAAGCTGTTCTTGGAAAGGTAATGTATCCAAGACTTAGAGGTCTCCACAATTGAAACACCTAGAAACATTTGGTTCCATCGCCTCCTGTTCTTCACAAAGAGTATCTATTGAAATGTTTCATTATAACTCAGTCAAACCAATACAACATGATCTTGAGTCCTTTCTACTCTAAAAAGAAATGTAGCTACAACAATCAACTATCCCTAGCTCGCTGATCATCCAACATTAATAGCCTGCTAAATAAAACCGTGCCACGTCAACAATATGTAAAACATGTGTGCTCCAACAAAACAAACAAACAGTCTGCCGGGACACAGGACTGTCTCCAGTAATTTAGCAAAGAAAGAGAAGGAGGGCGTGAAGCACAACATCAAACATGAGGTTGAGCCGTTAGGAGTCAATGGTTGACACGATCTGACAGATGGCAACAAGATTGTTTTCCTCAAACTTGGAATTCATTAGTACTCATGAGCCAAGATATGGGCCCAAACCTACGAGGGTTTGAGGTTGGACGTGACTTAGGCTTTGGTGTAGTACATAGCATGTGCCACCCAGGCTAATATAAACAAATGACTAAAATCCATATGTCTGCCTATGTGCTGAGTCGGATGCTACATTGATCAGGAGTTTCAGTCAATGGTTTTGGATGAGCATAGCAAGCTGTGACCTACGAGAAGGCTGCTGGGGTTGAGAAATAAAAGCGATGTCACAGACGCACACACAATGAAACATGACAACACAAAGGAAAAACGTCAACATGCAAAAGGAATAATGAATGGGAAGTTGTACTGTTATTGCCAAATAATCCACAATGCAGGAGAGTAATGATAGGTGACGGCAAGTCAGAGCTAGACAGAGTTGTGTTGTTTGGAATGCTGTGTTTATGGAGGCAAGCGGCGAAGTGTGGGGAAACATAGAACTTTGCAAGGTCTGGGATACAAAAGGAATAACTCATTTAAGAACTGACATCTTCTGGGAAAATAATTGATTGCTGCATCTTGTAAATATTCATATGGCCACGGTATAAGCATTGAAATAAATGATAATCCATGCTTCTATGCTTGTTGTTCCTTACTTAACTTAAACTGAGTCATGGAATTTGTTGGCTATTGATCAGTCGGACAACTGATTGATTACAGTTCTGAAATACAAGGCTCCACCCACTGCTTTTTATCCAAGCCAACATGATTGTCCTTCTAAAACGGATAGCATTTTTCCCTCTTCCTGTTTTGAACTAGTGCTCAATTCAAATTCAATCAAATCAAATCAGTGCTCGATTGCCAGGTCCAAGTAGCAAACCCAAACATTTCTCGAAAAATACCACCGATATTTGACCACTTTGCCAAGTTGAAGGTTTCACACGCAGGATCTTATGAGGCAGCAAGGAAAAAGCCCAATTGCTACACTGGTAGATTGCACAAACTAACACTAACACAGTTTGCCTGTACCCTTGGACTAAAATCAACACACTTCCCTGCTTTTGTGTAAGGCAGATAATACCACCATTATAGAACGGATATGAGGCATAGAGGGAGCTCACAAAAGAAACAGGCATCACGTGCCTCATTTAACAATGACTAAGGCCACTGAGATAAAGGGTGATTATTGTCAGTTGCCAATGTGACAGCAGAACATGGACCAGCCCATGAGGGTAGAGCAAGACCCCAGGGGACAGTACATGTCTTTCTCCCTTTAGCTTACAATATCCCCACTGGCAGTAATTAGCTATCTTAAAACAATAAGGACGTACTAACTTGTTATAGGTTTATGCAGTGCCTACTGTTTTTGCCTGTGGACATTGTTATCGTTATTCTTCCGCAAATCCCTGTGAGAATAGGTTCAGGGTTCAGAGAACCATAGGCCAAGGGTTATACGAATAAACCAAAAGGTGGCGCTATACAAGGCAACCAAAAGGGAAAACTTTAAAAGGCCATGCCCTACACCCCGTGCAATATTCAGACCTAAAATAGCTGTAAAGGTGCATGTCATCGTGAAGAACAAACTTTATCTAGTACCCATAAAGTAATTTTGGATTTTGTGAAACAAAGTCAAACAACATTCCCTCATAGACCATTAAATGCATCCTCACGGAAATTTGTACGCATCATGTATGAGTCCGGGCTTGAAACTGGTACAAGGAACAAAAACGAAAACAAGAAACGAACGGAAAAAAGTTGTGAACGAAAACAGAATCAGAAACGTTTCAAATGTTATTGTTCCAGAACACAAACATTCATTTAAAACCGAAGTAAGTGGTTAATACAGTTTTTTGCAGTTTTCTGCCCTGATTTTTTTATACATAAAACGGAATACGTAATCCGTCTCTCCATGCGCATCTCGTCCAAATCATTTTCGCAAAACGAACGCTTTTCCCTCGACCTCCTATGCATTAGTTGTGGTGAGATTCATTGATTCGCATCAGTGCACCAACGTAAAAGTTCACAATGCAATTGCACCGATTCAAAAGGCATGCACCGGGAAAAAAACGGGGATGAAATCGTGATCCATCGTTTCTGAAATCTTTGCATTGGTAAAATCTGATTAGCCTACAATTACACAATGCATATAGCTCTACTACTATTAGTGTGAGTCAGCATTACTAAACATCTCAGCAATCAATCTCAATCAAACGTGTGTAAAATGAGCAACTAGAACATTCCTCTGATTTGTTGGAGCATGTTGCATTCATACGCCTTTCTGTTTAGAAGTTGCTGCAGGTCCCCCATAATTTAGGATGATGAGGATGATTCCTAATTAGGATTCATTTGCTTAAAGCAAATTAACTATCTTGGTAAGTATTTTACGGCAGTGGTTCTCAGAATTTTTTTGTCACAGATTTTTTTTTTTTTTTAAAGTTTAGGACTATTTTCAATTATAATCTTGGATTTGCCCATTCCAAAAACATGTTTTAACACTTCGCTCTACTAGAAACTGAAGACATTCCTCCTGGTTTTATCGCAAAAACAAAACTGCATCGCAGATCCAATCAAAAGTCTTACGGCAGTCCTTGATATTGGGGGGAAATGCAGAAGTCGTGTGCTAAACGGTGGACAATGAGAGGGGAGCAACATTTCCGGTACCGTAAGTCATTTGAAGACGTTGACCAATAACATGCCTGTTTGTTGCCGACACATTTTTAATTTAGGAGTCCCCAAACTTTCTCTAAAAAGTCTGGCATCGCGAGACTACGCGACCCACCCTGATTATTCCTACGATCATAGAGGGCAGCTAAGTTTCATCATTTATTTTAAACACAATGAAGCTGTCTAAAATTGTTTCCAAGAATGGTAGGAGGGGTGGTTAGAAAAGTACAATTAAAGGTCACCTCTCAGTAGAGCAGCATTTAAAAATGAAATTGTTTTTAAAATAATTTTTTGTATCTGTATAAAATGTTATGAGTTATTGTTACATGGAGCTGTTACGGTAATGCCAGAAAAAGGAAGCATTTGTATTTTGCTTCCTGGGAGGGTTCAACAGGAAAAAATAATTCCATGGATCACGATCGGGTAGTTTTCCCAATTTGGGTGCCAATTGAAGTCAAAGACTCCAATACTATTATCAGTGGCCACATTGACTCAAGAAAGCGGTTCCAAAGGTTTCTAAGAAGAAAACAGAAACGGTTGAAGTTTGCTAAACGTCATTGGACCCTCTAATAGAATCAGGTTAGATAAGATAAAACTAGAGCTTTTTGGCAATAAAGAAAAGTTTGTTAAAAAAAATGTAAAGTAAATAAGGATGGTTATGGAGACAAAAACCAACCCACATACAATACGGTGGTGGACCTTTGATGTTGTGGAGCTTATCTCCAAATTGTCCAAATGATATAGAGCATCATTGAATTCAAAAAGTACTAAGAGATTTTAGTGCAACATCTGGCTGCCTCTATCAGGAGTCTATACTTGGGTAATGGTGGTAATGGTGGCATCTTCCAGCAGGAGAATTACCAAAGCAGACCTACTCTAATTCCCATCAAATAATTTACAAGCAAATCCAGCTATTGCAATGGCCGACCCAGTCCCCTCACTGGCACTGAGCAACGGCATTACAATAAAACTGCAGAATTTCCTTTTTATCATAATGCTGAGCATAGAGACTATTGGATAAACAAATTTCACCAGATGATGTTGAATTTTACCCACTAATAAAAGGGGCCACTGATTGTACAAGACACTGTTTAAATCAGTCGTGGAATCTAGCAAGTTATCTTTTACTCCTCAGAATTCACTTAAGCAGGTCTCACTGAAGAGTAGCCTGCCGACCATCTTCCCCACTAATGAAGCATATCTCACTTTCTCAACATGGCAGGACTAATTTAATCTAACTTCTGAGGAACCTCGGCCCATCAAATTAATTATTCATAAAGGACACAATATTATAACTCAATTGTCAACTGGGTAGCTGTCATTTTTAAATCCCCCCCCCCCCCCCCCCCCCCCCCGTCTGTTGATTTCTTTTGTCTTGGCTGCCTTTCTTTTCTAGAGTCCTTCACTCTTAATCTACAACTGAGCGCTACACATTGTCATGGTCGGCTGTTGAACAAAATAATTTGCCTTTTTTCTGCTGTTTTTGAAGTTTGTCGTTGGGAGGTGGCGACGGAAAGGGGAGTTTGCAATTGGCATGGCTCCCTATGGATTGTGTGATGCATCGAAGAGGGTAGCTCCACCAAAGGCAGGACGGGCGGAATGAAGGCTCCAAGCCAGTAATAACACCACCTCAGATGCCATTCCCTCATGAATGATGCATGCCACCTGGCAGAACCCACCTCGCCTTAATGTTTTTTTAGACAGGCCGAGTCGCAGAGTGGAGGGACAACTTCGATTTTGCACACAGCAGCCCATCAGCCTCAGCTGCCGTTTCTTCTCCCAGAAAGATGATGGAACGTGACCCTAAGATGACTGACGGACACAGCGGTGGCCACACTGTTACACTGTCCCTGTGCCAGCAGGTGCAGTCGTACTAATCTCAACACAGGTAACATTGATAATAAAGCAGACATCCAAACTCTTAGCTTTAAACAGACGTTATAATACAGAGCGGCAAATAGTACAACATGTCAGTCAGCCAATGAATCACCGCACGTGTGCATATCTGACTACAATGTCCATAATGCCCTAAAGGTTTCACAAGCCTGTAAGCTAACACTGTCCAAAAAAAAAACATATGTAAACCATTTCACACAAGCTTTTACACACAGACGTACAAACCAATACAAAGGCCTAAAGACAAACAGGACTACATGCACACACACAGCCACACACAGTGTAAAGAGTGTGTGTGTGTGTGTGTGTGTGTGTGTGTGTGTGTGTGTGTGTGTGTGGGAACAGCTGTGCTGTGGGTGAAGACAGAGGATGCGTTGTTGGGAAGCCTGAGCTGGATGGACTGACAGCAGCCCCAGAAACAGAAGGGTGAGAGCAGGGCCGTAGGCTGTGCTCTATGAGGAGGCCACCATGAAAAAACCCAGTGTGAGCCCAGCACAGACAGGGCCCTGAAGGGACGACTCAATCAAAACTACACAATCTGATCCTGCGAGGTCAAGAATGCAATCCTTCACCGGCTTGAAGGTGGGAACCGGGGGCCACAATGGCTTCCATTTTGTAATAATCCGTTTCATGGATTATTACTGGTGGAAACTTTCTATTACTTTCCCTTTAGCAGGTTAGTTATTGTCTTAGCTATCATTAACGATGTGGCTGATCAGAGACCAGTCACAATATTTTGGCTGGCTTTAGTAGTATTGACTACAAAAGGGGTCAAAAGTAAACCCTCCTGTAAAAAGTCCTGGCTCCTATCCTTCTATAGGGGGGGGGGGGGGGGGGACTGTTGCAGGCGAGCTTAGACGTATTTAACCACTGCAATCTAACAACAACTTGAGATGGATGAAAAACGTTGGAGAGGACAGTTCAAAAACATTAGAGGACTTCTCGTTGATGAATGTAGTATTTTTTGTCGGTGTCTATCCGGAGGGGGGGGGGGGGGGGGGGTTAAAGGGTTAAACACAGGTCCTACATATTCTTTCTGCAAAGCAGTCACCACAGCAATGACACCGTCCGGGGGTACTTAAAGCTGCGCTGTCCGTGGGCAGTCCTGGCATGCTCCGTTGGCTGATTTTAATTGAGGCGGACGCGTGACAGCCCTCCGTACGCCACCTCCACGGCGGCCCAGGGCATGGAGCACGCTGACGGGCTGCGCAGGGGAAGGTGGCACGGGGGTTTGGCCTGGCACGGCCATGGCACAGCACCCTCGGGGCAGCCACCTCTTCTTAAACCCCTGACCTCCCTTACCTCTGTCCCGTGGCATCGCAGAGGCTAACAAGAGGGCAGGCCAGGCTGCTTAAGAATTCCGCCACATCCGATGCCGGGGTATTCCCAGCTCCTTATCTGTCCCTCCCCCTCCGTGTAGCTCTCCCCCTCGGAGACCTTTGGTGAACTACGTGTCAACCAGAGGAGACAGGCACACATCAACAGTGATACCTGGGAGGTATATTAATGCAACGATGGCTGGCAGTGGGAAAAACAAGCTTTCTCCTTTTTAGTGAGAGAACAAAGACACAGACACATTTAATGTCTGGTATCTTTCATCATAACGGACAAACAGCGTAAATATATTGATTCTACAAAGAGCTGTAGATAAGTGACAAAGACGATGTAGTATGAGAGAAAGCTGGTGAGACTGCGAGAAATAAAGGAGTTTCTAAGGAGGAAAAAAAACTGCATGAAGGTAGATGGGTTCTGTGTGCAAGGCTCCCAACCAGGGCCAATCAATCAACATAATGTACAAACTTACATTTTATAATATACAAAGTTGTGAGACCGGGTCCGCTGGAATCCAGATGGAGTTGAATCATTAAAGAATCAGATAGAGGAAGTCATGTTTTTTCCAATGGTTTCATTAGGCAGTTTGTGTATATGTCTCCCACCAGACATGTTCTGGAAGGGAGGGGTGGGGGTGGACAAGTCTAGTTGAGTTGGCTTATGTAGTCCGTTCATGGGTGTTAGACATCAGAAACAGCACCAAGGACATATGGACATTTTTTTACCTCCTCGTTCCCAACTTCCAGGCTTAAATTAGCTGGGATTTTTGAGATCAGGAACTGTTTTTGAGTCTATAAAAAATTGATTAAGTGAAGTGGAAGTCTGGCCTAATGAGCTCCCTGGGCTACAGAGCAGCAACACCAAGAGAGGAGAGGAAGGAGATGAGGGAAGCCTTTGAGGAAGAGGGACTGCGGCCATGCCAGGAGTGTGCCAGTTCTACACGGCTCAACTCGGCTTCAATGGCACACACTGCACCTGGCCTAAGGCTTGGGCCTTTCTGTTCTGATGCCAGTGGAAAGGAAAACGACGACAAGCTTACAAGTACTATCGTTAGCTTATGGGTTTTGGTACGGATAAAATCAATGTGATCATTATACAATTACTTCCTGAACGTTAAGACTTAGCGCAGAAGTAACTGTACTACTTGTCATAATGAAAAGAAGAGGAAATAAGCAATATATGAGACATTTTGAATTATTTTGTTAGTTCCTTGTTAGTTGTTAGTTCCTCACAAAAACGAATGAGATCATTTTGTAAATATCACAGCATCTGAGTTTCTACATTCCATTCATTATGGCCTAAAGGTTGATTTCAAGATATACTGAAATACTTTAGTTACATGTTCCTTATCTATGGGATATAACAATTCTAAAAGAGTTTTAGTTACCTGTTCCTAATATTATCTTATCTTATTACAAACCAAAACCTAAATTCAAGCAAATTGTTCTTCTCCATTAACATTTTATACATCCATCCTTAACAATCCATTAAGTGAGGATATAATACATTACTATAATACAAAACTAGCTAAAATCAACTAGCCTAAAATACATGTTGCAGCTTAGTTACGTTGACATGAGACCAAGGACGTAGGTTTGCATATGGACAGTAGGGACATGTCCCTACCAATATTTAAGCAAACCCATTCGCATCTTGTTGTGTCCCTGCCAATGCTGAGACCCTACGCCCTTGCATGAGAACCCTAAACAGACGCTAGCGCTGCTGAGAAAGTGGAGACGTACACAGAGATGTGGCCAGAGATGTGGCTCTCTGGCCAGTGAAAAGCCAAACGGTTCTTAGAAGATTCACAAATTGAACCAACTGTGAACCGGCTCTGGCACCAGCCCGGAACTGGCACCAGGTTCTTGTTGTTCTTGTTTGTGGAAAGTGGAGAATTTCAGAGTCGACCCGAGTCCTTTATTGCACAGACTCGAGTCGAGTCGAGTCATTTGAAGGAATTTCCGAGTCCAGTCGTGTCAGTACCACTGCCGAGTCAAGTCGAGTCGAGTCAGTACCACTGCCGAGTCGAGTCGAGTCAGTACCACTGCCGAGTCGAGTCGAGTCAAAATAGCCCCTCGAGTTGAGTCAAGTCGATTGAGTCGAATGATTACAACTCTGCTGATTTACTAAGATCCCAAATAAAGGGTACTAAATTGCGAGTTCGTTCTAACAGATTGCACATTTAAATCGCAGCTGTTTTGCGTGCGACTAACTTCGAGTAACTGCATGAATGATACAAAGTGCAAACAGCTATATTTAAATGAGGGTTTTGTATGTTTTAAAGTGATCCCTGCTATGGATAGGACAATTAGACGTAAAACAGGACGACCGCGAAAAGAACATTTTATTTGATCCCAACTCGAATTAGAGGTACTAGTGGAAGAGGCCTGTAAGCACATTGTTGAACTACAGCAAATAAATATAACAAAAAAGCAAAGCCATATGGGAGATTAGCAGCGAGAAAGTCAATGCCATGGGGAAAAGACAAAGTAGAGATGGAGGGATGTTGTCTTTATGAAACATCCTACAGCCCACTTTGGTGTTAGTGTACTTTTTTTATCGTGAGAGTATTTATGGATATTTCGCGATACATAACTGAAGAAACTCATTGCCTTCACATTTAAGATAATTTGTTAAAGTTCTATGTTCTATGTGGACGTTTGTTTGCACTCAGCCAAGGGGGTTTTATCAGGAGGCATGACCGATTGACTGAAAGTCCAATTTGACATCCATGACTTTTTAATCACTCAGCTTGGTTATGTCATCATTATGCACAGTCTCAAAGCACTGAAGTTTTCAACACGTTAAAGGCAGGTTTTAAGAGCAGCTAGCTTTTCCAGACCAGAGAGACTATTATCATAAACGCTGGTATTTATAACATGTAAACTGCATTATGTTGTGCAAACTGATGTCAGATGCCTTTAATCCTGTTCATTAGAAATAAATATTATTATAGTGGCATATGCAGTTCATGCAGCAAAATCAAAATCGCATTCACCTTTGTTTTGTTGTTTAGGTTTTTGATTGTGGTACCATTTAAGTCATTTTCTCTAGCTTACTTTATAATAAAGTTATTTTTATTATAGCTATTCCTACTCGTAGGTGTGGACTATACCAACCAAGCACAAAGAAAGAGGCCACCCTTAAGGTGGCCAGAGTCGAGTGGAAATCAGCAGACTGACAGGATTCTTATAACGTTGTCTAAATAAAACGGCCTTTCACTAAAAGCAGTCCTGGTGAAGAGTCCAAAAAAAAAAAAAAAAGACAGCTATTAACAGTTTTTTTCATGAAGTCAAAAAGCCTGATTTCCTTTCATGTTCAATTTACTTTGTGTCAAGTTAGTCAAATTGTGTCAAAATGAATAATAAAATATTCACCTTGATTATTTCTAATTGAACAGTGGTTTTACCATGCAGCACAAGCCACAGAAACAGCTTTGGTCCCCCCCGCCCCCTACCTTTTTCCTTTGGCTGGATGCTCAGTAACAGAAAGACCTGTTAATGGTTAATGCGTGCAATATTCACTGGCTGGGCAGTATGGAGTAGACATGCTGTATCTGTATGCTAACGGAGAATAATGAATCCACATTTCTAAGATCAATCTGATGCCAGAGTGAATCTTCCATTCCGACACTGAAAAATGACCGCTCTCACCAAGACGCTGTGTGTGTGAGCGTGTGTGACAGACACCGGCAACACAGTGACAGCCCGGTAAAGTGGAGGTGTAAGGCATCATTAGGATCACACACACACGCGCGCGCGCGCGCACACACACGCACGCACGCACACACACACACACACACACACACACACACACACACACACACACACACACACACACACACACACACACACATACACACACACACATACACACACACACGCGCACGCACAGTCAAGGAGCTCCTACGCATGTAACTGTTTGTGCACATTAAATAGACAAATGTTTTACCCTGTGTGATTATGCAAACAAACTATTTTCTTTGCTAGAAAACATTGTCTACAGAAAAACCCAAATAAATATACAGTATACAGCTTGACAGGGTATTGGAATAGTAGATAGATCATCATCTTACAGTTATAGGGCATCTCAAAGTACTGGAAGAATGTTTGCTGGCTTTAGTATGCCGTGTTTTGTGTAGAGTAGAGTTGACGCAAAACACATCTTAAGGAACTATAACAAAAGGCAGGGCTTTCAAGCTTTCCAGCAAATGTTGCACATTTTACAGTATATGCAAAGGGTCGTTTACTGTGGTGAAGTTTTGTCCTGGTTCTTCTTTACAGATTTTACATACAGAATACTGAAAGGGAGCCTTATCAAAATCAGAGTTTACCATAGGGATTTCAAGCCTAATCCAATTATTGATTATGGGACTGTATAATGCTTTGGATTTCTAAACTGAGAGACAAATAAAGGATTATATGAACCAATAATTGACACTGTGGTACTATCTTCTTGCTTTAAAGGAGGCCTAAACCCACACAACGAGCACACTGCAATAAGGAAACTGCATCACAGTCACGTTTACCAAGTAACCCAGAGCTGGGAAGACAGACCTACAATGTCTTAGACAACCTCTCATTCTTAGCTGAAAAAACATAGAAGGAAAAAACACAACAAGTCTATATATGTATAATGTATAGCGCCTACCCAACACAAGCGGAAAATATGTATTCCTAAACAATGAGGCAGTAGACAAGTGTGAGGAGCGAGATGGCGAATGTGTGCGTGTGTGTGTGTGTGTATTTATATAGGCTCCTGATAGTGACCCCAGCGCCTCATCTCCAGGGCATAAATAAACATGTGCGTGCTTGTGGACCCTAATCAGAGAGAAAGAGAATTACATTTATTCCGGTGCGACTATTAATATTTTAGAGCATTCTGTAGCTCGTGTGAGAGAGCATGAATGATTAATTTAGACATCACTTCTGTCACAATCCCTTACCCAGTCCGGCCCGTGATTCACCTTTGAGAATACCAAACAAAGGGAATTGTTCCCCGTTTTTTGTACGGTTTGAGTGTGAACGCCCTTGGAAAGACACCCCGCCAAGAATTCCGGCCGCAACTTTCTGCGCAACGCAGGAACGAAGACAATCTTTTGGATAACACGGCGGAAGCCTCCTTAAACTTGATAGATTAACCACACACCTTTTTTAAATGTGGTTTCCCTCATTCCATGTCAAGGCACGAGCTGCTCTGACTGGGTGACAGATGGCAGGCCTCGAATATGGCCGAACACACAGACATGTGCCCCACAATTGTTTTTTGACTGCGTTGGGCTTCGATTGTGATGCCTCTGACAAGCTGATATCACAGGTAACTGAGATCACCATCATTGCCGTCTTGCCGGCTCGAATGGGTGGGTTTGTGTTTGACAAGAAGCCTTGGTCTGTAGATGCATGTAGGTGTGTGTGTGTGTGTGTGTGTGTGTGTGTGTGTGTGTGTGTGTGTGTGTGTGCGCAAGTCTCTACCGGTTCGGAGAGAGCGTGAGGGAGAAGGGTGACTGGTGGGACGCGTTCGTATTTGCCCTGGGGTGGTTTTGGGGGGCTTGTCATTTTGATGTTTGTTTTCTTCCCCTTTTCCATCCCCGCATTATTTTAATAAGACACCCAAGCACCATGGATAAGTGATACATTCAAACTGCTAGATTCATGAGCTACAATACTAAAGTATAATTTTTTTTCCCCGAGAATTTTTACATCGCGTTAATGATTGACAGGTACCATTCTCTAAGTAGTTTGAATCAATCAGAACTAGAGTAATCAGTGAGAAAGAAGCAGTCATGATTCAATATGGTGAAGAACTAATTTGGTGTATGTAGTGTATTTCTTTCCATAGGTAAACACAAAGCACAATATTGATTGAACCCAAAATATTGATTGTTGTGAAGACATTACACATTTACAAAGACAAACAAGCTTAACCCTGCGGCAGTTGAAACAACTTTAGAACATTGAAACATTCAATATATGCAGTCTTAACAGCTACTGTAACATTTTCCACAAACTCCGCTAACACAAATCTCCATAAACGATGGAACCTAAGCAGGTCAACATCAGCATTTTGAATCGTTCCCTCCTTAGATATGAGTGGGAATTCAAACACAGGCCTTGGCCTAATGGAACAGAAACCTATTGGTAAAGGTTAAACTCCCTTTGTCTTTTGCTCTTTCAACCATACGGAGAGGGAGAAACAGAGGAGGCACTGAGAACAAGGAAACGAAGAAGAAGAGCTTGTGGTGTCGGAAGAGGAGGATGAAAATAAAAAGCGGTATAGATTTTTGGGGGGGTTTGTTTGTTTTAAATAGTTGTTGTTTTTTTTCCGCTCTGATGAGGGGGTTGCTAATGGGTTTTGACAGAGAGCCGCCAGGCCGGAGGAAGTAAGGTTGAGGTTGAGTCGATAGTGGTGCAACAGCGGCAAGAGGCTGGCGGCAGCTCGGAGAAACCCCTGGCACTAAGCATAGAAGAGCTGGGACGGGGGAATAAGACAGGGGAGGGGGGGGCTGACCACTGATCATTAGAAAGTCAATGAGTCCTCCAGCGCTCGCAGCGATGCTAGCTTCCTCAAGGAGCCACAGGCCGGCCACTAGGGGGGAGAGAAGGGGCTACAGCGCGCACATATCAGATACATAAACAGCATGCCAACATTGAACCACTTGTGCTACGCAAACAAGGGAATGCGGGTGTAAAAGCCGCACGCATTCTTTTGTTTCTGGAGGTCCGCTGCCTTGATAGCAGGGTCCGTGGTGGTCATATCTTTTCAATGTTATTCTCGGCGTAAATGATCAATAAGGCGGTGGGGGGGGGGGGGGCTCTTTCGGCTTGCAGCATTTTGTGTCTTCTGCTCTCCCGGGATAGCAGAAAGAAGGATCGCAGGTCGGAACAGGACTGGGCACCCAACCCGGCCATCATCCATTTCTTAACAAGCGTAAAACAGTCCAGGGCAAAGCTCACCCTCTGACTGTACAGGCATCTACACGGGAACACACCCAGAGGAGCCAAGCCTACAGAAAGGAAGGCCTAGCTAATGTGCCCACTCCAGTCCCTCTAACGGGCACCATTCCACAAAAAAGCCCAAACAAAATATTTCTTTGGAGGCTTTCGGGCCCTAGTAGTTACAGGCATCCTCTGTCTCGCATCCACCAGGGTGTCAAAGGAAGCCTGGATGTTCGTGTGGAATTAGGGCTTGTTGAGATCTACGTGTTGAGGTGTAAGCACGGCTAATGGGCAGGTCAAGTTGCTGCAATATGGACGGAACTTAGTGGAGAGCTGAAGGATGGGATGAAGAGAGAAATAACATACGTCACGAATACAGGTCTTTGTCTTTGTCTTTGTGTGTGTGTGTGTGTGTGTGTGTGTGTGTGTGTGTGTGTGTGTGTGCGTGCGTGCGTGCGTGCGTGCGTGCGTGTGTGAATACAGGCCACAACCCGGTCAAAACCAAAAGATGTGCTCCTTTGGATTTTGCAGAGATAAAAGACAGGAAAATGGTAGAAGGGGACATAAAGGATGATTGGACTCACACAAAAGTGAACTTGGTGTGTGTGTGTGTGTGTGTGTGTGTGTGTGTGTGGTAAGGGAAAGTAGGATCTAATCTTCATCAATAGCCTTACAGCTTCTTTTTCCATTACCAATCAATATGCATGCAATTAAACTGTTGCAGGCATGATCCCAGACTATACACATTGATATGTGTTCATTGATCGTTAGTCTAAAGGCTCCTATGCCTTTTAGGGGTGGCAAGATATGCTGGCCCTATGGAGACCATCTGCTCTTGCTCGAGACCTTTCCCTCTTCTTGTAATCCTCTCACAAAGTCCCAGGCTTCTGTGGACTCCTACAGGCCCAATACAGCCTGAGTGGTCCCAGGGGTTGAAAAGAAAGCTCCCAGACTGGATCGCGGACGGAAAACACACCGGCCTATGGGCTCCGAGCAGAGTGGGTCACATGCCAGTGTGATTGGGGCGAGCCGGTGATCAGGCAGACTAAATTGGATTGGGGACCGGTCTACGCTGTAGATGTGTCTATATCTTTAGAAACCTAGTAGCCTCTGCGGTCCAGATGCTATGCGGTTGAGCCGACGTCGAGCAAGGAAAACAGATTGCACCATGAAAGCAGGCCAATAACAAAAAGAGGCCGAGCGGCGAGTGGGGGCCACTGTGGGTGGAGCAGCCCACACTAAGGCTAACAGGGGATTCACTTTCATTCGGGCTCCCCTGATGTGCCGCCAGCCCTTTGAAGGGTTTATTAACACGTTTTGATTACTCTGGTCCAGTTGTCACAGAAAATATAACCTCCACGAAGCTAGGAGATGGGGGATCTCTTTAACTATTTCTGTACGTGACTCAACCCCCCCTCGTTTTCAGTGCACCCTCACCTGCCAACCCCAACCCACCCCACCCTGGTCAGTCCGACTCAAAGCGATCCGCTAATTGCAGTCTCTGATATCTTGGAGAGTGGGCTAATACACTATTAGACTAATGGGGGAGTCAGACTGCCTCTCTTGGTGGCTTGGAGATGAAAAAACCGACAAACATTTCGTGCAATAGCACATACCTTGCCTTTAGGGGGACGAGCTGCACTGGATTTTGAAAAGTCACATGCCACTTGCGTTGCGAAATGAACATGTTTAAGCGTTAGCATATGATATTATATTGTACATATACACCGCTATACATCAGCTATAATATTAAAACCACTGACAGGTGAAGTGAATAACATTTATCATCTTGTTAAAATGGCACCTGTCAAGGACTGCGATATATTAGGCATCAAGTGAACAGTCAGTTCTTATAGTGGATTTGTTGGAAGAAATAAAAATGGGCAAGCGTAACGACCTGCGCGACTTTGACGAGGGCCATAATTGTGATGGCCAGATGACTGGGTCAGAGCATCTCCAAAACGGCAGGTCTTGTGGGGGTGTTCCCAGTTTGCGGTGATTGGTACCTACCTAAAGTGGTCCAAGGAAGGACAACCGGTGAACGAAAGGGCCACGGGCACCCAAGGTTCAAAGGCTAGCCTGCCCGTTCCGATCCCACAGAAGAGCTACTGCAGCACAAATTGCTGACGTGACCGTCAGAACTGGACCACAGAGCAGTGAAAGAAGTTGGCCTGGTCTGACGATCCCATTTTCTTTCACCTCATGTGGATGGCTGCTGCGTGTGCATTGTTACGGGAACAAGGCAGACCGACGGGGGCAGTGTGATGCTCTGGACAATGCTGGGAAACCTTGGGTCCTTCATGCGGAAGGTTACTTTGACACGTACCAACCTATCTAAACATTGTTTGAGACCAAGCACACCGCTTCATGGCAACGGTATTCTCTGATGGAAGCGGCCTCTTTCAGAAGGATAACGCATCCTCCCACACTGCAAAAATTGTTTACAAATGGTTTGAAGAACATGACGAAGAGTTCAAGGTGTTTACTTGGCCTCCATATTTCCCAGATCTCAATCTGATCGAGCATCTTTGAGATGTGCTGGAAGTCAGATCCATGGAGGCCCTACCTCGCAACATACAGGACTTGGCAAGGCAACTGGTTCTAATGGAATAAAAAAGTTCAAGCTATGCTAATAACAAGCAAAAAGTCATGCTATGTTTCACTCTAAGGGACAATAACGCTGTCTATTGTATTTAAAGGAATAGATCTGTCTTCATCCTCAAGGATGTTTTACCTTATTTTTCTGTCTTCCGGAAATGTTTCTACATTACTAGATAATTGTTACATACATTAGGGATGTTTTAGTAATTCGGTTATTCAGCTTAGGTATATACTAACAGTTTGACCAGATACCTAGGCACTTCAGCTTAACTCAAGTCAAGAACACAACAAAATATCTTACAAACATTTCAATAACCATTCAATGAACCATGTTAGGTCGTAGGGGATTCAAGAATCCTTAAATGTTGTTTGTAACTAATTTAGTCGCTACTTTAAGAAGAGGCAGCTACATATTTCCACATAAGTCCATCAAATATCATAACTTCTATCTTGCAACTGTGGATTTATCAGTGAACATCAGACTATTGGAATTTTATTTTAAAGTAGTATTGTTTTGTCTCTTTTTATTTATTTATACAGTCTGTTAATTCAACAACATGTAAGCATACTTGCAACCTCCGAAGCCCGGATAATTTTATTGTGATGTAAATGTTTGGAAGTTATTTTGGTGTCTTTTTAACTTTGTTATGTATTTTGACATGGCTTGTCGCTTGTTATTTCTGACATGAATTATTGTAATAATGTTACTTTGAAAAGAATGCAGACATTTAACAATGCACCCAATAATGTATTCATCAGAGACTGTCTAAATAAAACAATATAAAATCCATCACACACTTTACATTCCAACATGTGGCAAAAAAAAAAAAGTCTTCACAAACGGCCAACCTAATAAATCCGATTTTTTTTATGTCAGTAAACAATCAGCATTCATTTTCACAATTTGACTTCTGCAACACAGAGGGAAGGGTTGAGTCACCCATCAACCCACATCAGAGTGTAACAGCTGAATATGGGACCGAACAGGGAGCGCAAATATATAGGATTCATGAAAAGGAGACATACTGTCCCATCATTGTCAGGTTCCACTGTCAACATGTTGGTACCGCTGAATGATGGGTCCACCCAAGCTTTAAAGTTTGGCTTGTTGGCCTGGACAGTTGGGCTCCATCACAGCTAGCGCCGATTGCTAACGATGTAAAACTTATTTTCAGGCTGCCACTAAGATACAGAGGGGGCCGGTTGTCGTACTCCAACCCAAGGGTGTGGTTCCGGATAAAGCAGGGTATGATTTAGGGCGTGGCTAACGTGTGATTGACACCCCGTTTGGCATTTCGTTGTCACTGTTCAACACTCTATTCACGTTCTATTCATATTCTTTACCGTAAGTGGTTAACTAAACGTTACGCACAGTTTAACGCTAACTTGTTGTCACTTCTGGTTTAAAAAAACACAATGGTGACGGGCGTTGCAACCAAGATGGCGATGGGCAAAATGCTTAACTCGAGCCTTCAAAACGGGAGTCCACAAACCAATGGGTGACGTCACGTTGTATGTGTCCACTTACAATATACTGTCCATGCTCCAACCCTGTACAGGAAGGACGCGGCGAAATCCATCAATAGCATCTTAGCAAAGGTTTCAACTTCGACTGAGACGGTAAGCAGTCTCTAACAGTTCCAGCTCTGCCTCGCTTTTGCCAAAACGCGAATCAGACAGTTGATTTGTCAGCCAATGGTAGTTCTTCAGAGTACAGAGACAGAGGAGGAAGCTCCAAAGGAGAGGGGGGTTCATTCATTTGTGATGCTCAGTAAAGGGGACTATGGACGGGGAAAAAAAAATATTACAACTAACTAAACATCAAGGAGGATAGCGTGAACAAGGGATGTGCTTAATTGCTTTTAATTAATTTCTACCTGGCTGTGTAATTCCAACAGTCAATCAGACATCAAGAAGAATCAAATCACTAAACAGGTACAGGAGTGAAAAAGCTCCAGGGGAAATCCTAAAGTAGTCGATCTGTGGTTGTTTCCCCCTCATCCCCAGATGTGACACAGCACATTGTAAAAACAAAGCACACAACTAGCATCTCATTAGAACGAGACTTTTACTTTACTGAGACTGGAATCGCAACAGCTTCTCACTCTGTCACTTCAAAATTCAATTAAAAAGGTTGTCACATAGACATTTTCATCCGCCAACCTTTTCAAGGAATTAAGTCAAGAGATACTTAGGAAAAGCATCGGCCACAGGAAGTGCCATAGGATCGGAAAGGACTCGAAAAGTCTATGCCCGAAACGGCACCATTTAAAAAATTGTATTTGAACATCAATGTGGCTTTAACAGTAAACTCGAAGCGTTGGTTTGATAACAGACACAGAGAGGAGAGCCTGGTGCACTGACCATTAACTAAATGTCCTGTCTGTGAAATACATCATCATAAAAAAAACAAACGGTATTGAGCAAGAGGTTTTTTCATGACGTGCACAAATGATCTGTGGAAAGGCTAAAGTGGGCGACTTCAAAAGCGCCCGCAGCACAAAGGTAACAGTGGCCGGGCCGTGGCCAGAGAGAAACACTGTTGGATGTAGAGGAGCGGAGTGGGACGAACGAGAGAACGAGGAAAAGAGAAACCACGGCGCAAAGGGTGGACAGAGAGAGAGAAGAGAGGGTAAAAGAGATACCTGGGTGCACAGAGAGGACGGAAAGAAGAGAGAGAGTAAGAGAGAGAGGGGTGTAGCCAAGGTAGTAGGTTGGTACTAGAGAGAGAGAGAGAGAGAGAGAGAGAGAGAGAGAGAGAGAGAGAGAGAGAGAGATAGATGGGTGTAGCCAAGGTAGTAGGATGGTACTAGAAAGAGAGAGAGAGAGAGAGAGAGAGATAGAGACAGAGAGAGAGAGAGAGAGAGAGAGAGAGAGAGAGAGAGAGAGAGAGAGAGAGGAGTTTAGCCAGGGTAGTAGGATGGTCCCAGACTGGGAGTGAGCTCAGGTGTGGGTTGAGAGGAGGTACCTTCTGTTCTTAGCTCTGAGGCTCCACATGGCCACAGAGCAGCCCAGACAGACATTGGCCTCTTGTTTGGCCCAAATAAATCCAGGTGGCCCACAATGCCCGTCCTTGATGCTCAACATGCCATTGCACACAAACTAAAACATATCAAACTCTCTGACAGGGTTGTCAAATAAGGTCCTCTCACACACCTTAAAAAGATTGCCAACCTTTAGTCATGAGATTCCTTTGCTTAAGTCAGACTAGTCGGTTTCCTTTAGCTTGTCCACATTAAGTTGGCAGATTGTTACACTAGTAATCGTGGTAATTGTGGTAATTGTAGTAATTGTAATGCAAAATAAAAGTAAGGGAATGGTGCAAGGCAACCTAAATATTGAAAATCAACGCTTTCATGAGGAGTTTTTGGTTATTACAGTCTAAAATGTCATTTTAATAAGTTTTGTTGTAAAGCTATTTTGCTGAGAATCATAAAAATGAGTTAGGGATGATATTAAATATAAATATATTCTCAGGGGTTTGAATTTTGAAGGACCCCTTATCCAAATGTAATAGGTATTTCTATAGTATCTGTATAACATATTTAAAATATCTATTCTTTCTAAAACATTTCATGCTAAATTGATCAAACAATAACTTGGCCAAGAGGCATAGCAAAACCAATCAATGTGCTACAAACAGGCGGAAAAATGCGCACCTGGGTTCAAATTCTAATCAATTGCAACTTAATAAAGAGAATTAAGCTCCACTAAATGTTTTCCTTCAAATATACACTATGCAAGATGTTTCATTTACATTCTCTGAATTTTGTCGTCAGATCTCCTTTGAGAAACATCACACTAACTCCACTGTGTGCAGCTGGACATTCTGGAGGGGCACACTGTATTGCTGGCTTGCTGCTATGTACATTATTGCTAATCACTACATTTGTTCAAAAATATAGGGTAAATATACTTTATATAAAACCATATATATACCTTTTCCAGCGAATGCCCTTTATTTGTTTATTAGTTTACACTTACAGAAATTATTTTTAAACAAGGGGGACCCTGCAGACGGCTTCAAATTGAGTTCCTCGATATGGGCCATGGGTTCAATTTGCCAACACAATGTCTCAATGTTGCCATTGAGCTTGCGTGTCTCAAAATACCAAGCTTTGGTGCGAATTTAAAAATAAAAAAAATTTGAGATTTCAACCAACACCACTAATTCAAAAAAGGTTGAAACAAAATATTAAGCGGTAATAAGCTTGACAAGTGGGAAAGAAAATGACCACCGTCCTTTTATCTCTGAAAAAAGGAACTGCAATGACCTATATTTGCTTTAGAATAGCATGTTGACAAAATTCAACCACACCACGGGACGCTTGCTCAAACCACTCACATCCATTTACATCAAAGCCAGAGCTCACACATCAAGACTTGTTAAGTTAACTGCAGATATATTGTAAAGGTATTGTGCCGGTGCCATTATTGTTATTTCTCGCCGACATAAGTCTAAATTAGGAGTGAAGGCCTCCCTGGGAGAAAAGGGTGAACCTGTCAATGTAGACTGGGGAGCAGACACTTTCAAAACCTCCAAAGCCCGACAAACACACACACAGACGGAACAATAGCACATCTCAACTAGCTTAAGATCTTAATCGCCATCATTGCCATCATCTGTCCTTACTGTGTGTGTGTGTGTGTGTTGTGTGTGTGTGTTGTGTGTGTGTGTGTGTGTGTGTACAGGCACATGCTGTCTGCACATAAAGAAAAGAAAACAGAGACGAGTATTATTCAGATGTCCCCCAACTTGTATTTTCTCTGCTTCGCATTTGCATGAATCCCCGTAGATCTGGACTCTGAGACATTCTCTATTGTGCATTAAGTAGGTGGTTAAAGCAGGAATGTACCCAGATAATAGTCACTTAATAGTTTCCTCTCAAAAGGCTCATTTAAATGGTAAAATAGCAACACTGCGATATTCCGTTTATGGATTAAAGGTAAGAAGATATATTAACAATGCAAAACTTTTGTCTAAACAGCCATTCGTAAAATAGGCCAAATAAAGGTTTAGAACATTAAACCAATATTTTAATAGCATTAGCAATATGTTCCCGATATGTCCTAAAAATTATTTGAAATACCAAGTCATTTTTATTTAATCAGTAGGTATAAAATAACTGTTACCAGATAAACATCCTTAAATATTAAAATGATAGAAACTAAAATCCATTGCAAGACCAGAGACCAATAAAATATTATTCAAATGATTACTGCTTCAGTTTGTTGATGCTGTTTAAACAACAAATCAGGATTATTGAACTCCAAATGTTTAACGGAACAATCTATTGTAAAAAAGCCAATTGCTTTAAATCCCTCATTGCAAATTACTAGTTTGAGAAGAAGGCCTGTTTACTTGTGAATACGTACACATTAGAGCCACAATTGGCTAGACCTAGAAAGACGTTCACTAGCTCATCTTACTAAGTCTATTTGGGTCTTTTTCAGATGTAGCCTTGAAACTATATATTTTTTTAAAGAGCACAGACTAATCAAGATCAGAGATCTGCTTCCTCTGTGCAAAGTTAAGTGTATTAGCCATCCAAGACTAGATCATGACCCGAAAAAAAGGCTTGGGAGCTTTGTGACAGATATTAGCTTTGTAAACTTGTGGCATAAGCTTATGATCAGGACAAAACAATCACAGAAATTAAACTGTAATTATCCTATAAATAAGATAACTCAAGACACTTGAGATATCGTCTATCCTTGGCAGGAGGGCCAACAAAAACCAAACTCAAGGATTAATAAATAACTGATTGTTGGTTAAGCGTTCGCTTTTCAGGAATTCTAGGGCTCACCGAGCCCGGTCTAAAGACTTAAACAGTGTGTATGTTTCTGTTTGTTGAGCCGCCCTTCATCACCTTCTACAGAGGCAGAACAGCCGTGGCTTTCCTCCTACAATGGCTCAAGGGCGCAGCCTATCTACCAAACAATAGAATGCATGTCTGTCCATCCGGGGCAGTCAGGAGACCCCAAAGAAAGCAGGGTTGTTGTTAGGGGAGTCAAACTATGTGTTATACTATGGGTTATACTCTTTAGGGAGAGGACAGGGTAACCCTGGCAACATCAAATTCTGACGAGTGTTCTGACCATAGGGATTTACATTAAAGAGTGAGGGACATGTAGAATAAGTCCAGATACATATCAGCAATCTATTTATATATTTCTTACATTAAATGTTCCCATAATATTTGCTAATAAACTGTAATTTCATAAAAAAATCTCATTCTGCAATAAAGACGAACAATAAAGCCTTCAGACTTAAATATGTTGATATATCTTTTGTAAGTGCACTGGATATAATTTGAAGAGAAATAGTCATAGTAAAAATAACATTGCATTTTGGTAACAAAAAATATAATGGGACAAATATTACCAAAAAAGAAAATATCCATCAAAACATTAAGGCATGCCCCCATCTCAACTAACCTAAAGAGATGCAAGGACTCAGTTGCTGTCTCCTTTACTTCATAATTCCAACCACCAACAAACACATTCGCAGACAAACGTGGCTCCTATCGATAAACCCCCCCCCCCCCCCCCGACAAATGCTTTGCTGTCCCACTGACTGACAGATGGTGCGACCAGCTGACATATCGGGCCGGGGCCGTTTCATGTTCCCAGGGAGTCCTAAACGTGAGGGCGCCCAGTCCGTAGGCACAGGGCAGCCGAGGAAGAAGCTCTTTGGTGGGGGGGGGGGGGGGGGGGGGGGGCCAAAGAGGAGATGCCCTCCTTGGGGTGACCGGAAACAAAAGGAAAGCAAGAGGGGACAAACGGGAAGGCCTAATGTGTTTGTACATTAGATTTAGGAGTGTGTGTGAGTGTGAGTGTGAGTGTGAGTGTGAGTGTGTGTGTGTGTGCGTGCGTGTTGGGGAAGGGTTAAATGCAGAAACAATAGACAAGGAACTGCTAACGATGACAGCCTTTATAGCTGCTTACCACATTCAGTTGAGAATACACAAGTGTATAACAAGTTCAATTGAGTTATTTGTCTGAATCTTCAAAATCTGTACACTCTCTAATGTCCCTTAATCCACTTATCAAAAAAAAAAACTGCATATCCACAGACATTGACCGTAACTATAACTTAATTAAATGAACTTGAAAAATGTATTGTTGGTATGAGATGTAAGAATGAAGATGAGCAAGTTTCCCCCTTAAAACCTCTCTGCGATCTCCAAAACTGTAAACTGCTTTTAAAAAAAATAAAACGCTAAAACTCCAGACATAATCGTAACATTAAGCCTTTTCTTTGGGAACTATAAGGATAAATATGTAATTAATGATGGGTTATATGGGGCCTAAAGTTGTGCTAAATTTATCAAGCATATTTACAACTTCCAGCTCATTTCCTATATCTGACTGGATTTTTCCTTGGCCTTAGCATCCAAATCACTAATTCTCACTCTGCTAAGTATATGGTTAGTTTAGATTTATTTCGTTTTCCACCATCACTGTCATCTGTGTGTCATTGTCATCACAGAATAACTCTTTTTGATCTGGGCCCCTGGTGACGAGGTGGCTGAATTCTCTCTCAATACATTTTCTTTACTCCATACTTCATTTCAGTTCTTTTCCTTCTTCTTTTTTTTATGTTTCGTTGCCTCAGATGTACCAGCTCTTTAAAGCGCCCATGGGGGCCCTGAGTTCTTGCTTTTGTCTCCGATTTTCTTCTGAAACAGTTTTCTTTAACCCTATCCTCCTCATCCCAGTTGTTCTTTTACCCCCCCCCCAAACCCCCCACCCCCCATATCTCTCTCCCTCTCTCTGTGTGTGTTACTGTGTCATGCAGGGGTCAGCGCTCCACTTTTTCCCTGTTGGTGCAGAGAGGTAGGGGGTATCTTTGTAGTGACAGTGACCTCAAAAAAGCAAAAAATAAGCCGGTTTAAGGTATGAAATAAGCGCCTCTTTATGATAACTCTGTCGAGCAATTGGTAAATGCTCTTATACTTGAGTAGAGTTTTCATTGCATTTCCATAAGTAAAACACTACTGTAAATCCAGATCAATACTTAATTCAGATTGAGATAAAATTACAATGTAAGAGTATTTTACTACATAATGACAAAAATTATATGAAATCATTCTGTCATTTACCTGTAACTAGAAATTAGGCAAATGTGATGCGAGCAGCCACAAGTCACAAATTATATGTTTTGAAAGCAACGAAAGGTTTGCTTATATACTAAATTCACTTAGATATTTTTTTTTATTTCACGACATGATCACAGTGATCATAAGCGTTTTAAAAAAAACATATTCAAGAATCAATTCTGTACTGAAAAAGCCAAATGGCTAAACATTTGAACAATTACACAAATTCAAAACAACAATTTATTTAAGGGACATATATAACTAATACACTGATTCAATAATTTCATAGGACAGGAGTAATTGATTTTGAAAGTTTTTAAATATTGTACTGAGTTTTAAAAATGGCAAACAATGTGAGCTCTATATTTGCAAAGTAGGACATCTCTGTGGTTGTTTTTTACTTTAAATGTGTTTGAAAGCCTGGTCATTCCTTACAGTCTAGTTGGGTAGACATATTCCAGTCATGTTAACGCTTATTATAAAAACGTACATTTGTATAAAAATATATAAAAACCATTCTCTAGATACTGCTAATTCCTGCGAGCGCAGACATAATGCACTAAAGTGATTCTAAAGGCAGTAGTGACAGAGTCCTGGTACATAGACATAGACCGGCATTTATGCCGAAAGCTTCCGTAAGTTTCTTACAAAGATCGAATTAGCTACATGCTTATATGGCCGTCTTGAGACCACTTAACTCAAACTAAAATTACAAGTTGAGATGTAGACGCAAACAGCCGGGAAGACGCAACTAAATAGAAGCACTCCCTTGCGCAAATGCTCGAGTCTGTTGGTTCGGCTCAAGCATTGAGGCTCCATATGCTGACTGGTCATTGTGAGAGTTTCTCTTTTGTCTGTGCAGCCTGGAACCAGCGATTGCACCTTAGCTACCACAGTTCAAGCGTAAATAGTTTTTGTTTGCCACGATACACACAGTTGCCAGTGAACCCCCTAAATCCTTGGACCAGCTGAGTCCTAGGGTGTCAAAGATAATGGTGATTTATTGCAATACGAGTCTTTCACATTGAACCCCTCCAATCGTCCCCCACACCCGCCCCACCTTCTCCCTCAAACCGATTAAAATTAAGCCGTAAACATGTGAGGATGGAATTAGCACATTTAGTGAGTCTCCTCTTCCCACATCCCATTTTCGCTCCAGAGCGGCTGATCCCCGCAGCCGAACGCGGGTGCAATTTTAATGACTCGCGCCGTTTTTGAAGTCTACATGAAAAAGGCGCTGCCCGCCGTTTGTGGCGGCGCTAGATATGGCGAGGCCGCGGCCGGCCGTTATTGGGGGATGGGGTGGGGGAGGGGGGGGGGGGGGGGGCAAACACCGCCGACTCGGACTCCAGGCTCTTCGATAGGATCGGTGTCATTTTCCTCTCCACGATAAGACGCCTCGCTGACAAGGCCCGATTAGGAGAGAAAAAAATCATTATTGCGACGCCTTTCATCCATCGGGGGGTTTACTGATAAACAGCTCACCCATGGGCAGACAGCAAAATGTTATATGTCACAGCATATATATATGTATTCAAAATGTAGCTGCTTGCTAAATTCCTGCAAATTTTTACAATTAATTTCCTCCGTCAGAAAAAGACAGACGCACACTATCATTGCAAATGCATTTAATAAAAAGAGTCCTCACTCCATAACCGGAAACTCAAGCTCTGAAATATTTAAGTACCAGCTCTCAGCATCATGGATCAAACAATTATCAAATATCTTCATATTCTTTTTGTAACACAATACAGCATTCAGATTTTATCAGACTACAAAAAGTAAGTTATCTAACATGCTATACCTCAAGGAAATCCGCTTTAGCAAACTGTCCTAATAAAAGAGAAATGAATAGGAACTCTATGAAATATTTAAACTACACTTCATCACAAAGCAAATGAACAAAAACCGAAGTGGAGAAAGATAGACTCTAAAAAAGAGATTTTACAAGGACTACATCTCATCAAACAAGGTGTGTTTATTTGCTTTTAAGGCATGTCATATTCCTTTATAATAGACAAAAAAGCTAAATATAACCTCAGTTGGTCCTTAATAGCTGTACTGCTAAGACATAAATAGTTTAAAGCACTTTTAAAACAAAAAAATAGAATGTTCACATAAAGAAAGAAGAAAAAAATGTAATGTGGTAAAAACAGATGTGACATGAAAACAAGAAAATACACCCTATTGAGGTTATAAAACGACTGACTTTTCTGAGAAGGAAAAATAAACCCTATTATTCTCCCTGTTCTTTGAAAAGATTTGCTACAAGTAGAATGTCCAATATTCCGAAATTCATATGCATAATGATATAAGCATAGAATCTCAATACTAATTAAATTGCAATTTTCCTTCACTGCAAAAGAAGTGTTTGATAAGTAAAAAGTGCAAAATTATATTGGAGCCATCGCCTCAATAATACCCTGTGTTATTTCTAAATCCAGATATTTCTTTTTCTGGATAAAAGGAGAAAACGCCACTTCAATGGTTAGACAGCCAAATAATGATCAGCTCTGCCTCTGGTAATACGGACAAACACAATCTAGGAAGAAACAAAGAAACATGGCAGGACTAAAATGGAGGGTGGGTGAGTGTGCAGGGTGGGGACATGAGAGTGCCACGTTACTGGGGCACTCAACCGCCCATGGACTCACAACCAGGCTCAAAGTCTCGCTCCGCTTCAGAAGAGCAAGCCTCGAATGTTTGCTCTGTTTGGCAAAACATCTGTGTTGACTTTCGCCATCCTCATCATTTATGTTGTTGTTTCTCTCCATTCTGACAACCTGGGCTCTGCCACTGCAGTCCTATTTGATGACGCAGACAGCAACCCCCCCCCCCTCCCCTCGCTTTTAATGCCGCTGCAGTTGGAAATCAAACCGCTGTAAAACAAATTGATGTACTCTTTAATATGGCCGTCACATCATCACAGGTTCCTCGCCCGTCTGCCTTGGTGACAACTGCAGGGCTGCTCAGCTTAGCCTGCGATGGCTGCTGCTTTGTTGGATGCTTCAGTGATTTAGCACAAAAGAGGGGGACATTGAGAGAGGGAGGAACTGAGAGAACCGCAGAGAAAAGAAAGATCCCGGAACCCAATTGAGTCATTGACACCTTTGATTGACAAGGTCTAATCAGCTTATCTCTGTGCTAATAAAGTTGATGGCCTGCAGGGCTGCTCTCTACCTGGCACGGCGTGAACTTTGGGCAACCGAGGGGCCCCTGGGGCAGGGGCCCAGACCCTCTCTGCTTATCTAAACGTGGCTGAAATCAATCCCTAATGAGCTGTTTTCATTTTCCATCATCGATCGCGGGCCCCAACACCAGGGCCAAGAGCCGAGAATCAACCTTAACCTTATTGCCGGTCCTTGAAAATGCACGTGTTCTGCTTTAGTAGTTTATTATTTTAGCACAATTGCCTTGTCAGCTTCTGTCAGCTTCTGGATGCAAAGAGGATGAGAATGTCTTTAAGCTCTTAATCAGGGTTTGAGTACTGATAGGAAATGTAAACAGTAAAGCATGTGAGGTGGGAATAGGTTTTCAAAAAGTGTGCAAACAGCAAAAAAAAAAACGTTGATTTGCTTCCATCTATGACAAAAATGGTATGTAAGATACCCGTCTGATTGGCTTTCACTTGTTAAGCCAACTGTTTATTCCTACATTAAATTAAAAAAATGCATCGTTCACCCTGATCCAATATTGGAAGTCCTTAATAGCATCTGACCAAGGGATTCTTATTTTCATTCTATTCCAAGAAAATACACCTGATCATCCTCCATCTGGTTGTATTGAAACATAAAAATAGATCTATTGTATAACATTGGAAAAGGCTAAATGAGGTAAACACTAATTACAGTACTAAGCAAGCTTTGTCTTTTGGGAGCTTGGATAAACTAAGGACTTTGGGGGGGAAGGAAAAATCACGCAAATTAGTTTGACAATGAAGCTGTTCTTCGGCAGATTCAAATTTGAAATTACGACTACATCATTCACAGCTCATGCTGTATATTTGAGATGTGTTTGTTGAAGAATATTTGATTGGTTGATTAACCACAAATATTTTTTTTCTGTGATAGCTGTGATTAATTATCAATACTAAAAGTCAAAAACAGTAGGAATAGTGTAGGAAGAGTTCACCTATAATACCGCTGCTGTCAAACCTATTATTGGAATTACTCATCTTATGATGTACCTTATTAATACATAACGTTTTATTGTACCTGATTTGTGATAAGCAAAATAAATTTGTTTGCAACAGCTTCAAATACAATTCATAATTTTCTTAAAATGCTGTGCTGTTACAATTCTGTATACAATTTATATAAAAAGAAATACCCATGCTAGAGATGGAATGTTCCTTTCCAAATAAAAACATTTAATATATTAGTAATGTTGTGTTATGAAATATAAGTGTATCATTGTATAAATATAGTGTAAAGTAGTCATGGATAAGTATATCAGTTCTTTTCTGCATAAAATGCAATTTGTAGGCAACAATTCACAAAGAGATTGATGTTAATTCACAACTCAATCATCAACCGTCTACAAAATGTCCTCAAAGAAACTATATAAAATGTACAGCCAATCGGTGAACGTTAGTACTTATCTAACATTTGTAAACAAGCACCGGATTCTTCAAATTTTTTTGAACTATTGTAGAGGAGCGGGAAAACAATAATAACAATAATAATAGATTTATAAATCAGTCTGACCCCCACATATTCTCTTCCCATTCAGCACCTGATTTGCATTCATTTGAATAGGCTAACTGCACACCCTCTCCTTCTACTTATACTGCTCTCATACTTTATTTGTGAGGCAAACAAATACAAGCCCTGGTTCTTGAGGAGGAGGAGGGGGAGGGGAGGGGGGGGGGGGGGGGGGGTAAATAGCTCCAGAGCCGAGCCAACATCCCTCAGAGGACCTTTAATGCTCCTGACAAACCAGTGCTTTGCTGGAAACAAAGGTGACATTGAAAAAAGCAGCCTTAAATCTAATTAGATAAAACTTAATACATTTCAGAAGTGAAACCACAGATTGCATCTTAATCATGACATCTCTGCACCATAACTTCCTCCTGGTCAGAGAGAGAAATATTGGCAAAAGGCTGCAAACTGAAGCTAGAACTTATAATTTATACTTATTCTCTCTATTTGAAATAAAAAAGGAGCAAACTGTCTGCTTTTAAACTGCGTTTCCTTTGATGTCTGAGAACAATGTGTTAAAATAGTATTTTCAGTATCATGTAAAAGTGTGAAAAACGTTTAACACTTACATGACCAAGTACTACTGTTCCTTCACTGAACTATGCAGTAGAATAGCAAATTAGCTATTTAAATTATATGTTACATGAAAGTATTTATATAACCTGGTGCACTAGCGTTTGAAAAAATGTAATAAATACATAATTTGTAGAAAAATTACACCAACAACAAATACTCGACATTTACCACAATATATTGAAGAAATATATACATATCTATCTATCTATCTATCTATCTATCTATATTTATATATATATATATAATGTGATATATTTTGTGCTGCTTGATGACTAAATGAATGCACGGCAGAAAAGGTTGTAGCAAAGAAGTGGCCGGCCAAGGGATTTTCCAAAAGGGAACGGCTCTACAAACCCTGTGAGTGAATCTTACTGTCGAGTGTGTGCTCATGTAGCTGTGCTACTTATATCTGACGTATTGGAACAAACATTAGATCCTTATATCTGACGTATTGGAGCAAACATTAGATCCTTCTATCTGACGTATTGGAACAAACATTAGCTGCTCCTCGCTTGTGTCTAGTGGCCTCCCTCAGTCTCCTGTGCACCCGTGCTCTACACACACACGTGCTCCTCTGGTGGACGGGCATGCCAGAGGATTGCCGTTTTAAGGTGGGCATCTGAGGAGAGGGCTCTCCCCCACTGCAGGGTGAGAGGGGATTGTGGATTAAACAGGCAGGGCACGCCACACACACACATGCACGGGATCCCACCGAAACCCTAAACACCTCACTGCTGGTGTGAACCAAAGCATGTGCATGGCAGGATAACCCTCCATTGTTCCGAGATAAGGACACACACACACAGGGAGACGGTCCACGACGACTGCAGGTCAAAGGTTACGTGGATGGTCCTAACAGGGGTAGCCACTGGGAAATTGCCTGCTAAGCGTCATTAATTCTAGCCCATTTCTGTTACTATGACCAAAGCATGCGGCAAAACTTTGAAACGAGACACAAACTTCCAAATATGACTGATGGAATTCCGAATGTAGGGTTGCCACAGACATTTGACACAGGGAAAATTGGAATAATGCAAGGCGGAGGGATCATCAGAAACAACATTTTTAAGCAGTGAAAGCAGATTGCATTTATGAATTTGAAAGCACGACTGAACATCAAAAGGCGGTGGTCTCTGCAACCCTTTCTCGATTTGAATTATTAAATCTGTCAATGTCGCACGCACTCGCAGCCCTGCTATTATAGTGTAAATTAACAAACTTTTTCAAACTACAGTGGAAGCTACAGAAAGCCAGTCAATACTTCAAGAATGAGCTTTGATACCTCTCTAGGGAATACACTGAGCTTCAATAACGAAGTGATTGTCAGGAAGAGAAAGCAGAGAAAACTATGCGAACTGGTTTAATCAGTTGAAGATCTAAATGAGCTCATTGTTCCATATTTCTAAATAAAAAATAATATTACGATAAGAAAAAGAAACGTTTAAAAATGTAACTCTACAGCCTGTTCATGTAGAAAGTAAGGTGCTTCCTTTCTGCTCTCTGCATTAGGAAGAGAGGGCGGAGTGGTTACACTGTTACATCAACCTTGTCTGGTTGTGCTATGAGAAAAAAAAAAGAACTCTCTTTCTCACAGCACCACGCACGTGCCTGCAGAAAAAGTGCATGTTTCTTTCTGTCTGGGAGCGAGAAGCAGCACAGCCTGCTCTGTGTCCTCTGTACACTACATTTCCCCTGTCTCGTCTTTGATGCACTCCTGAAAATGTCATCAGTCGTCAAGGTGATTTTTCTCTTTCTCTCTGTCTCTCTATCCATCTAGTGAGGCAATTTGCTTGTTGCACACTCAACTACCCCCCCCCCCCCCACACACACACACACACACACAAACAGTAAATCCACCCTAAGATACACCTCTACTATTTCACACACACACACACACGCACACGCACACGCACACGCACACGCACACGCACACGCACACGCACACACTCACCTGCACCATGTCCCAAACACAATGCCACCATTGCTCATAAACCCCTCCAGAAAACCAATCAAAATAGAATGCATACCAGTCTCCACTGCTATCTGGTAGCCAGCTTCCAGCCTTCGTGATGACCTTTCCAGCTTCTCTGTGTTGTCCAACAGATGTGCTCTCTGAAAGGAAAAAAAAAACCCAGAAGAATCAAAAGTAGCGATTGAGAAGACTCGAGGCATTCCAAAGAAAAAACGGCAACACAGAATTAAGAACACAGTTTTCAGTAACCATCAATGGCCAAAATGTGATTATAATCTGCAGGACTATTAAACACTTCTATAGGTCTGATAGTGTTGCAACATAGGTGTTGAGTTGCTTCCACTCTGACTGGAAGCATTTGAAGCGCCATTAGGGTTTTTCCCCCTCTCCATCCTTTAATTGAGGTTTTCCCTACTTGTCTTTCTGATAGCTACAGCGAGTCATTACTTCACATTTAGTGCAGGGGCAAAGTTTAGGGAGGGAGGACGAGCTAATTGAGATGTAATAAATGATAATTTTCAGCTTTCATCTAAAAAACATAACCTTGCGAGGAGAAGAATTTTAGAGAAAACCCTCATTAGAGACAAAAACTTTGCGAGCCCGTATATGGTTATAGATCATGTAGATTTTGGGAAATTGGTGGTTAGAAATGGTTTGGCATGGATTTGCCCAGCGTCCACCCTTTTATGATATTAAACCAAGATATATGGCTTACCCAATCTAAAATACTCTGTTCCCTTAAAGCATAACTGAATGACACTAAAGATGTAGTACATTACTTTACTTAATATGCATAAAGAAGAAATATACCAATTGATACAGTACTGTCGGAAACCTAAGCGATTGAAATAGAACACGTGTTTTTAGAGCATCGATCTGTATCCTTCATCGGCCCTATGTAATTACAGCTATAGTGAGCTATTTTCTCAAGCTTTGACAGGGAAATTGTGAGCATGGACGTAAAAAACATCCTCATACAGCAGATGTTAGTGTGTTAAGCTGTATAATGATAAGGTAGTAAGTGGCTACCTTCCATCCTGGATGTTTCAGTAAATTGAGCCCACAACACCTCCAGAAGGCTTACCAGTGAGCAATGATGTCTTAAAGCCACCCCCCTCTAAATCCGATCTCTCCACACGGCCAGATAATCTTAAAGTTGAACTTAAAGTAAAACTTTCAGCTCTGGTTTAGTTGTCAGATTATGTAGTGGCTAATCTCTTGAGGTAAATCAAAATAAAAAGAACTAAGACGACCTCTCACTTTTAAAAGTTTGACAATCAGAAGGATGGGGAAACAAAAAGAAAAATATTGTCTGAACTCTTTTTAATCTGGTCTTGTCTTCTTGCTGTGATTGACAGATGCCATTTACAATTGGTAAAATGCTTATTAATAGTTGAAGGAGGGAAGGGGAGGATAGATGGAAGGTCGGGAATCCATAGGAGAGAGGGAGACTGTATAGGGGCTGTGCAATTAAGGGGAGGGGGGGGGGGGCTGTGGAGGATTGTGGAACTAGACATGGTGGCTGCTGCACTGGTGGTAGTGGTGAGAAATGGCAACCAGCTCCAGCTTAATTAGCCCCTATGGATCAGCCGAGATGACTGAGAAATATTGACATGCAATGCTTAAGCTAATACACCTAGACCATGGATGTGCTTGTGTGCCTAGGAGCACACAAGGCGACCGGGGATACTGACAGAGTAGCGAACACCCCCGGTTCTTCAAAGAACTCAAGTGATTAGTATGTTATCATTACCATTGGAAACGTGATTTTCCTATTCCCTCTCGGCAAAGGTGACACGTCTGAGAGAGACGGCCGGCAGACTCGCTGCACGGCAAAGCCACTTCAAAGCCTTCCCATGAATTTCTCTCTTTCTCTGCTGCGTTCAGTCTGCATTTAGGGTTGGGGGTTCAGAAAGTGGTAGCAGGGCCGTGTGTGTGTGTGTGCGCGCGCGTGTGTGTGTGTGTGTGTGTGGGTGTGATCATTAGAATAATATGTCCTAGGATTTCATGCTGACAGGACCTGAAGGAAGAGGTGAGAATGCATCCAAAACAGAACCAGTAATGACAAAGATTGCCTAACAAAAGAACCCCAAAAATGTGTGAGCATGAAGAGAACAATGAAAGGGGCCTGAAATACTTTAATAAACGTAGATAATAACTTTAATCCAGTCAATTGCATTTTGATACCTCGGTTTGAAAATGGCATTAAGAATAACGTGTATCCAAACTAATGTCAAAATCACTATGCATACCAGGACTTTTTCACATTTGATTCTCTAATTGGGAAGAAAAACCCCCGGGGTGTAACAACTGTCATAATCAAGCACTGACCCCTGTGGCATAGATACAAGTCAGGAAAGCACGCTGGAATAGGGCATGCACACGCACGCACGCACACACACACCCACAAACACACACACACATACACTTACACTTACACACCCACAAACACACACACATACACTTACACACCCACGCACACGCACACACACCCACACACACCCACACACAGTTATCCATCCAGAGAAACGGTAATGGCCCATTATACAATTTATTATTTCCCCACATGCAGCTTAGCAGCAAAGGATCCAGAAACAGTACATGATAAGTATTGTGCATCTGCAAGTGCAATGGTGTGTGCCCCTTCCTATTTGTGCTTCTATGCATGCATGCCTTTTTATCTGACACCTACATTGGGAACAAAGGCCCTTCTCAGACTGTAAAAAGAAATGTTTTTGTTGTTCTTTTCTTTTGCCGAGAAATGCACTTCAGTTGTTAGTTATTAACAGGGAGCCCCAGAACAATACATCTGCAGCTCCAAAAAATCTTCCTCCTGCCTTCTTTCAATATCAAACACAGGCGGTTACTATCACCATTTTCAAAAGTTCAGATGATTCCTTATTATTTCAATAAGGGTGGGTGAGAGTCAAAGTGAATAATGATGACAGCTGTGATTCAGACTGACTGTGTGATCTTTCCCATGGTTTGTTTGGGACTTGTAAGATCAGGAATTACAAGTGTCAAACAGCTGTGAATATGGGTGCTAAATATTTAAATATGTTTTTCAGCAGAGGAAAAAATTATATTTTTAAAAAGCGGGTTTAAGTGTGCATAAGATGTACTAGACTTTGATTCAAATGCAGGAAGAGTGGGGGGGTGGGGGGGTTGGGGGGAGGTAAAAGGCAGCACAGAGAAAAATGTGATGGTAAAAAGAGAGCGAGATTCAAACCAGATTACGCAGCCTACGCTATTCTCCTGACCCTTAGCCAAGGGGAAATTAAAAAGTAAAAGGTTAGAGTAAACCTGAGAAACAAAAGCACAGGTAAATAACAATAAAATGGTGCTCTAAATGATGAATGGGCATGAATGGAGAAGCTTTGATAGGAACTGAATTACAAAACATTAGGAAAGTTTGGGACTTTCTTAATACTGTCTCACTCTAGGTCACATTTAGGAACACCATTACTCTTTCACACGCTAGCACATGATCTCATCTCTTTCTGTGTAAAGCGTGGTACATAAATGCATTACTCTTTCTATGTTATACATTATTTTCAAAACTAACAAATCAAACAATTTGTTCCTAAAACCAAACCGGCCCTATAACCTTTTTTTTTTTTTAATTGTCGCTGTTGGGACTTCAGTTGGTTTTAGTAGCCAAGTAGGGAATTTCAGTAACCCAAAATGTTGAAATTTAAGATATTAATTTGCATTGTATGCCTGAAGGCCCTTCAAGACTAAACACTATATTTATAGCAATAATGGTAAGTGGTTTCAAAGCATCCGCACCAATAAAAGTGTGAAGTTGTTATTAAAACAGATATGCGCTCAGACATATTTTTTGTGAGGCTGAACCATAGTTTTACCTTGTGTCGGGTTGGCAGTCTAAGGTGAATATGGCAAGTATAACACACTCTTTTGGTGGAAAACAAACAAACAAACCTTATTATTGGTTTCCATGAGATCTTGTCTACTTGAACTTTGTAGAAGTGTAAGATTACAGAAATAGCGAGCACAATGTTCATTCAAAATACAGGACAATGCTTGACTTCAATCCTGCCCCCATCCGATAGCAAGAACTTGTGTGCTTCCAGAGATTAAATTCCTACACTGAAAATATGATTCAATCATTAGCAATGAAACGATGTGTGTCTGGCTAGGAACGGTCACTGTTCAGACCGAAGGAGGCAGACTGATGCCAGATCAGACTGCACAGATTCAGTCCGATGTGACACGATTTTTGTCATCGGGCGGAAAAAAAACGTCTCGCGTCCGGGCCCAAATCTGAACGTCTGGAACGACCAATGGGCGCGTAGTGTGACATCATCAGTGGGCCGCGATGTGGCGTCTGGGACGCCCCACGACACCCCAACGAAAGGTCTAGCATGTCCGACGTTTTAGGATTCTCCTGCCTTGTTTGACAACTCCCACGACGCGCTGCTTGATAGCCACGATTGACAATGTCTTGAGCCTCCCATGGTAACCGGTAGAACGTCAGTTAGGACGCAAATGCTAATGATAAAAACAACCCAAGTATAAAACCATAACACAATTACTTTCACTAATAAATTATCGAATTCAATCTTTCGCTAAACAATTCTTGTCGTTTTTGGCATGGGATTGGTACACCGGAATACCGGAATGTTAGGGGAACGGACCCAAAGCAAGTCGAGAGAGACGTAGAGCGAGCAGCGACATTTTAAAAACTTTCGCATAGAAAGGCCTGAAATAGGAAAGTGGAGAAGCACTTACCTCTTCACGTAACTTTATCAACTGCCATGGGAAAGCGAAAGAGGAGAGAAACACAGAAAGTGAGAGAGAAGGAAAGGTTAAAGGATAGACATGGCAGGAAACAGATCAGTGAGCAGCTCACAGAATTAACTTACAGAATTAACTCAAAATTAGCACTTTCTTCAACAAAGACCAAGTTCTGGTGCCGTCACAAAAAAAGAGAGACAGGGAATTGATTGCAACTTAAAAAAAGGGAACTATAAAACTTTAAGGGAGAATATGTTTAAATGTCTATGAATACAGTTTATATACAGTCTAAAAGCCGAAAGGGAAAACATAACTATATATATATATATATATACACTGTATATACCAGTAAAGCTTATTATTACATTAATCAGGCATCAAGAGAAATATATCTCAGACTTCACATATTTATATTTGATTAAGGAGAGAAGCGAATCTTCACTGAAGTAAGCATATTTTGTGATTTCATGTAACATTGACCCTTTAATAATAAGAGCCTTAAAAATGAATCATTCCATTCTGAATTAATTAATCTCAAATAAATTGCCTCCACAACCTGTTCATTGGAATGGAGAGGAATCTTAACATGTGAGCAAAACACATTCAGTCAGGGGGGGACAACTTTCTCAATTTGACAGCCGTTGCCAGTGATTTTCTAATCTCAGTGTATTGAGCGTGATTAAAGGTTATCCGATCTAAAAGCAGGCTCAGGGCCACTATTACCACCCTCTTATCTCACTTCATGTGTGGTGGTCATTTAGAATTTTGCCAGGTTGAAATCATGTGTTAGCATATCAAAAAAGAGTAAGGAGGACATGGATCAGGGATTATCAACTTTATTATGGAGGACTACAAAAACAAATTGTCAAAACTGACTACAACCACAAAACTCCTCTACATTCAATTTGTAAGCAAGGATTTTCTACAAGATTGATATTGACAATTGACATTGACAATATCATCATGCTAAAACACAGGTGGAAAAACAGCCCATGAAAAAAAATAATAATAAATAAAAAAAAAAAAAAAATATATATATATATATATATATATACACATATATATATATAATTTCTAGGTAGAACTCCTATTATTAACGCCAATTATTTTTGACAATATCTATATAATATGGCAAAATACATTTGAATCCCTCTTTTTGTGTGCGAGGGACACTTTTCAGACTATTTTTGGTAGCAACCCCGTGTAAAACGCATTATAAAAGAGGTCAAAGTTTGAAGCTATGGTACATATGAGCCTTTTTAGAGTTTGAACAAGGACACCAATGGACGATGAGTCGCCCCAACCCTACGCCTGATTCTAAACAATACTTGTTCTATCTCGCTTGTGCCACATGACTGATTATAAGTCCTTGAGGAAAATGTGCTGTAACTATATGAGAGTTTTGTGTAGAGTATTTTATTTTCCCCATTTCAATTGACTTTCCTTGGCATTCATTATTTTAAGAATAACCCGCAATGCTAGGCCTGCATGGCAGAAAAACAGCTGTAAACGGAATATTGTGAGTGTTATAATTATGTCTCCGTGTGTGTTTTTTGGTCGGTTTTTGTGATGCCAGTCACAATTCAAAACTGCACTACTGCTATTTTTGTGTCATGATAATCAGGCAAAAAAATTCAAACAATGTTTATTTTTTATTCAATACGGAATTCGATACAAGTGGTAATCTGCCTTTGTAGCCTATAAAATCTGGTCCATGCCGGCTCAAACCAGCACAATCTCTTGTGGCCAAGCCTTCTGCTGTGACTGAAATCGAAACTATTCCGTAGTGTTCGTGTGTGAGTGTGAGGGAGTGTAAGTGTGTGCGCTAAATGATGTGTGTGTGTGTGTGTGTTTGTTTATGTGTGAGGGAGAGAGAGAGTATGAGAGAAACAGTGTGTGCGTGGCATGCAGAGGGGGAAAAGAAAGGAGGGAGAATCTGAAATGGTTGCCTACCACGTTATTAAAATAAAGTGATAGCGCCAATTCAGTCTCTGTCCACATACAGATAACAAACAAATGGCGAACTCTATTAAATCGTCCTTTAGCCATTATCGCAAGGCCAGCACGCCATTTTCACAACTTAGGACTGTTCCTTATTTACTAAGCTATACAACCTTGCCATGTAACAAACAGATTTGTTACTAGTAACAATCTGCTCAGCGGGGGCTGTATACGATGATTCTGACCTCTTTCAGATCGTCAGGATTTTAAATGGACCTTGCTGAACAGCCCCCCCCCCCTTCCATCTACTCTACTTATGTCTGTCATCTTATTCGATGAAAAACTCCTGAAGTTACGGGTGCTCAACTCACAGCAAGAGAGAGTCTTGTGTTTTCTCTATAAGTTTTTAAAATACAAATAAGTGAAATGGCAACCAGGAAAGACAGATGTTTTTGTTTTACCATATTTACTCTGTATTTGTCCCTGTTTGTCATTACTTCTGTACTGCTCTTGTGATGTATGTGTATGTGTGTGTGTGTACTAATTTTTTTATATCTTTAGTGAGTGTGGACCAATGACTGGTCCCAACTTGTTTAATTTCTCTCTTTCTTTCATAGAAAGCAAATGGTTGATTTAAAATACCTACACATGAATTCTACTTATTATAAAGGCAATATATTCAATACCCCAAAAAGTACATACATTTTTTTTTCTAAAAAACGTACTTAAAAGATTATGGTTAAAGGTAGGCTATGGGTCACAGTGAGGGTTAGGGCTAAGGTTTGTTTTGCCATAAAAAAATATTGTAAAATGGCTATCCTGTCCTCACTTCCATAATATTAGCACTAATAGCAATCATGTGGGTGTGTGTTTGTTTGTGTGTGTATGTATTTGTGTAGACAATTTATCAAAGCACAATATTGGCATATAGTTTGAAAAGTGAGTTCTTAAGAAAGGAATACTGCTTCCAACAATACACATTTTGGAGTTTGAAATAATGTAATAATAACCTCAGCAATGTTAAAAGAAAACTAACCACTATATGTTTTATTTGGGAAATCTTTATTACATTTTGGATTTGCTTGTTAGAACAAACGTTTTGTGTGGTCAGGGGATCTCTCAATTTGTCTGTTATCCTTGTCAGCTGTTATTGATTCATTTTTTTAAAAACTTGAGTTTTGTTTGTTTCATTACCTTTATTTCGAGTAGTACTCTTCTAGCTATTAATACTGACAAAATGTATTTTTTGTTTGAGAAATTTGATGGCAATTCACAAAAAACTCAGGCATTTATTACAGAAGCAAGAATGCCACAGGATTTCAAATACTGTTGTATAAAGAACAGCTAAACATTTCTCAATTAAACCTTGGACCAATTCCTCTTTTAATATTAATATAGTTAAATGCAGATATTTTTGTGTTCACAAACAATGAAGTCAATGAATAGTCATTACCATAAAAATGTGTGTAGTACACCAAATCTGATGACAGAATGAATATAAATATTTATAAATTAGAAATGGGTCAAAACATTTCTTTGACCAGATTTTGATGAGAACGATCTTGGTCTTAAATGTGACAGGTTTGGCAGTAAATCAACATTTGATTTCTGTATGAAATGTCAGTCGCTAGTTCATACCACTACTCCGCAGGAATTATGTACATAAATTATGCATTTTGCCTCACATTACATATGTTTGTCAGATGTATAGTTCATGGGTTATCATTGAAATTTAAATATGGAAGCAGAAAAAATTTACATGAGTACTTTATTTAGCTTCACTCAGTGGAAGATCGTCTAACTGTACTATAATGTTTACAAAGCACCACCAAAACTTAACGTGCCAATGTGCACTTCACTGTGTATTGTATTCTTGCAACGCATGATTGTGTTCATAAAATGAAGCAAAACACCAAGAAAAACATTGATTGGCTGATATAAAACAAGAATATACCGCAAAACATAAGAAATATACCGGTCAAAGTTGTACGCGAGTCAGTGAGTGGCAACTGTGCAGGTGAGTGATAGACACCGCAAGAGTTAAAAAGCTGTTTCGCTAATGAGTTACCGCTGTGAGACAGAAAACCACACACCATTCCAAACGGTAGACGCTTAAAAACCATGAAGATCACAATAACAGACTGCAATAATAAATAATGAAATAAGTGTTATTATTTCTAGTGTGAATAAATGTGTAGTTTTAGAAGTCTCTGTATCGAGTTAATTGTGCGGTTTTATAGTGTCATAACAACTGAGAAGTGGGAACTGCATGTATCTTTTTTCTATAATACCTTGAAAAAAAAGATTTCAAAAGCAATCTTAAAATCAGCCCCTGAGCCTTAATATTTTGTTACAAAAATAATGACTCTTCTTAGTTAGATAGTTTTCCTAAGAAATGGACAGATAAATGGACTTTGTATGAAAGCTAATTACAGTAAAAAATACAAGTGAAGGGCAAATGATGACGGAAAACGGTTTCTGTTGCTCAAAAAATATTATCAAAATTAGACCAGTGGTATGTTATTGTTTAAAGCGTCCAACCTTTTTTAGGTCACCACCTTTGGAGTTTTAAAGAGACACACACCCAAACATATTGGGTGAGTTGCCCTTTGTGTGTGTATGTGTTTGTGTGTACACTCATGGAGGATCTTTCTAGAGGGATAAATACCTAGCCGGCAGGAGAACAGCTGTGGGTTGTTGCGGTGAGAAAAAGCTGGGGGGTGCTGATACTGTCCCAATCTGGCTCAGCCCAGACACTAGGAACAGGATCTGTGGCTATTCTCTCACAGCCTGGGCAGCTTTGCATTAAACAGTGTTCCTTCCACATGACTTGGTGCCAATGCTTCTGCGGTGGCCCTTGGTGGCCCCTCGGAGGGGCCCCACAAGGCCCTGACCCCCACGTCACCAGAAGCCCTGTTAGCCACCCACATTGTGCTCTGGCAGGCCCCTGATTAGTGCCTTACCTGATTCTCAGAGGAGCCTCCGTCCGCCCCCAGCAGCTCGTTGCGCACTTCATCACTGTAGGCAATACGTGACCTTTTCTGCAGGAGGAAGACGAGGAAGGGGCCCCGACGAGGAAGAGAGCGCCAAAGAGAGGACAAAAAGAAAACAAGAGGGGAAAAAGAAGCTTTAATGGAGCTGGTCAGTAGAAGAAGCTGACATTTCTGAAGCAGGAGAGCCCCCTGTTGGAACTTGCTATCAGCCTGTGGCATGCACCTGGTGGGTGAGTGTGTCTGTCGGGTACAATGTATTTTCAATGTTTACTGTCTAGGTTTGTGCCTATGCCGACTGCCAAGGTGATCCAGTAGTGCCACACAGGCCCTGGGGTAAAAAATAAAAAATCCCTACATTCCCATTCCCATAAACAAACACAAGTTAAAGAATAAAAACTGTCGACTGATATGGGGGGGGGGGGGGGGATGGGGATGGGAGATGTGCTATGGAAGTATCACTTGTCAACGCTAAATCTTGTCTGTGGGCTGTCACTTCTGTCAGCACAGTGCCATGGCAGGCTCTGTGATAACAGCGAGGCTGGGACTCAGACAGGGAATAATTCATCACCCATTGGTGTTCCATCAGATTCGGGCTCCCTCCCTCTCGTGCTCACCCTCAGCACTCGTTCAGATAGTCCGGGAGAGGGAATGCCATGTCAAAAAAAAAAAAAAGACAAACACTCAAACACACATTTCACACTTACTTCAGTGTGCCACCTCCAACTCTGAGGGAGCGATTGCAGGGTTCAGTTTGTTTACAGATGCCAACCCGACCCAAACAGCTTCTTGGTTTGCCCTCCAAACTAAACACACGCCAGGCAGAGAGACCCTGTTTACCAAGCCCCTTTGCATTCTTTTCCTTTACTGACAGTGTGGGCAAAAATCCAATTCACACCAAAATAGAAGCCACACTATCTCACATTTAAATATGATTTTACCACAAAGAAATTTAGTTTTTATTGTACTAACATGCAACAATAGAAATTCTTGAAATGAGTGATTGTGACAGGATTGTGTTGCTTTGCAACGATACTTTCTCCAAATAAAACTGACCAGTGAGAGGCAAGCCACTGCAGATGTGATTTGGCTGTTAATACCGTAACAAGAACCTCAGCAGTAATAACAGACCCTGAGCGTCCAAGTGTCATCCCAATCGGCAGAAATAAACACAGTACCCAAACAATACACTCCACAGGCCGCTACTCAGCCACAGGGACCAAGCGTAACCCCTCAAGGAAACCACTGTGGGGAAAAAAGACAGCCGCACCGAATAAAAAACACAGCATCGCCCCCACACAAACACAATGGTAGAATCCGCCATTAAAACTAAATAAAGAATTTTCTTGTTGAGATAAATTAGTTATTTCAGAATTATAAATGTTTTTATACTCTTACAAATGCTTTTTGG
>CM030187.1:2776091-3086091 GCA_017639675.1 Aplochiton taeniatus
AATAACCATGATCGGTTGATAAAGACAAACTTCCAAGTCTCGATATCAAAATAAGATTTTTGTTTTTAAACCAAAGACACAAATATCACAACTATAATTTGAGACCTTACATAAGTGCAATACAACACATTTTAATTTCACACATCTGGAAAAGCTCCCCAATATATAACACCATCAGCAGTGAAACAAACACATGTAGTTTGTCTTAGGGTGGGAGAGAGCTGATGCTTTAATGGGATAAAGACACACATCCCTATCATCCTCCAGAGTGTCACTTCCATCAAGGCCACTGTAAGATTTAACCGCAGGCTTCAAAAACTGCCTTAAAAAGGCAGAATTGTCGGTCGCAAACACCAAACGATCCTCTCAATTGTCTTCTTCTTTTTGTGTGCTGCTCATTAGAAGCACTGGTACTGATAATGAACTGCTACTGGATAGCGGAGACAAAGTTGCTGTTAAAAACTCGATCGCAGGATAGACACAAAACAGAAAAAAATATATAGTGATGGCATTGCTGAAAAGTTCCTCCTACACGAATGCCCTCTTTCATCCCATCTTCAAGACTCTGGGAAAAAAAAAAAAAAAGCGAAACCTGACTCGAAAAGACAGTGGGAAATCCCATGTCTGCCAGATGATTCATAATATATTTAATTAATAAATAGTTAATGAACAACACCCCTCCTTCTCCCCGTACTCAAGCCAGCCTGGCGAGAAATAGATCCTGGAAAAAAAAAAAAAAAACACAATTGGTGTCACCTGCTCGGGTATCGCTTGTCAGCACATCGCTGGGGAGTGGGTGTCACATGTCAATTCTGATTCACCATGGTGAGTGGAACAGGTTCGGGGCTTGGAATCAGGGGGAGGACAGAAGCGGTGGAGGGGCGCCATCACGTTGTCCTGTGACTTTACATTTCCTCCTTTATTATGTTTGGCTCTCCAGTCACTCAATCGCACACGCCCTGAGGACAGAGGAGGGCTGGGAGGGCCTCTCACTGTAGGCAGACGCAGCCAGACATGGCTCTGACAGCTATACCAGTCAATGTCACCGTGGAAGGGTGGTAGCAGAGGACCGGCAAGCAAGATAAGCGAGGGCAAATTATCCTAAGTATCAGGGCTAAATATGCACCCTGCCAAACACACGCAATAGTGTAGCAACAAAATCAAGCTTTAAAACAGGCAATGGATAAGGACGTCCATGGATGCATGGGTTATGAGAATGTGAAGTAATAATAAAAAAATAAAACATTTTACCGCTCTGACCAGGTCGTTTCAACGCGTATGGAGCACCACATTTTTACTGATGACCTTAATTTCTTTTATTCGAAAAAAATGTATCTCCCTTGACCAATAGAAAATTGGTCAAATTGTTCCCTATTTTAGAAATGGGAGCTGAAATCTCTACATTTGGCTGTATTATAAGGCAAATATAGATTACTATAAACAATATTATTATAGAAATTACAGGTTGGAGTATAGGTCTACACCGTTGATAAAAATGTATCATTAGCCAAACTTATGTAGAACCTAGACTTACGTTGTTATTGCTAACACTCGAGACATTACTGAAAACACTTCATGGGATTTTGAAGTGTACCTATAGGCTAAGATTAGTGCCACCAGAAACAGAAATGGAATTGTATTGACTTGACTTTGGATGGCACCATTTTAATTTGTATGGCACAATTTGACATTTTTATTTTCCACAAAAAAAGCTCCCAGAGGCCAACGCAAGAGCCCACAGACCTGTTGTGGTGTTGCAAAATAAATATTGCTAAGTACCCAGGACTGCCCTGATTCTATTAAAGAGAGCTATTTAGCCTGAATGTCATGAGTTGTGGATGAATAACCAAATAATACAATATGAACAACTACAACATCGCCACGCCATGTTCACTGCTTGATTTTTTTCTAAAAAGCCCCGTTTGGTGAAAGAGAATCTGTGACCAATTAACTACCTATTAACTACCTATTAACTACCAATTAACTACCTATTAACTACCAATTAACTACCTATTAACTACCTATTAACTACCTATTAACTACCAATTAACTACCTATTAACTACCTATTAACTACCTATTAACTACGATGAGCATGAGTGTAATGTCCATAAGGTTCCACAGGAGGGCACTTATTACCGATGAGGTGATGACAGCATCTACATCACAGGTAACTTATCATTTAAGCCTATTTGTTTATTCAAACTAAATGAATATGTAAATAAAGCAGGGTGGGTTTTCCTTTGAAGTGCTCTGCTATATGTTTTTTTTTTTATCAACATTTGCATTGCATACATGTTTTGTAGTTGGTGATTATTATTGATTATGCTCGAGCACTTATTTCTCAGGCCCCTCCATAACAAATCCTGGCTTGGCTTGAGGGGCATAGCTTCCGTTGTGTATAAGCACTGTAAGATACTGTCTGTACTGTCTGTTGAATAAGGCAGGATGGAGTATTTAGATAACAATGCTTACTTATTTAAAGAATCCTTAGAAACCAAATCTGAATTGTATTAACTTGAGGAAAAGCAGAAATGAACTGCACACTTTTGTTTCAAACGGGAAACTCTTATGGATATGTTTGCTTCCCATATGTAAGGCTGAGATGTTCAACTGCTCTTATTAGTAGGGTTAAAGTATTCTCAGAGAAGCTGTTTTATGTGTTTGCAGATGTTATGGCACAAGAAGAAAGCCTAAAAAATCGTTTTACGGCAATCCTGCAATCTCTCTTTATGATCAATATAAAATAATGCTGTCCCAGAAAATCCCCAAGGAAATTACTGATGTACGCGATAACTTTCCATGGAGACATTGCAGTGTGCGTTACCCTTACCCGCTAATTGTAAACAGAGCTATACCAAACAACATACAAACCCTCATAACAACATTAGGCCTCACATAATAGACATATTGCACATCACTTTGTATGTGTAGAAAAATAATTGTGTATTTGATTAATAGTATACATAGTGTATAACACAGAGAGATAACTTTCTCATAGACTTCGGTCCTAATAATAAAAAAGTACTACCTTACAGCCAGTAAGTTTCAAATAGTTATATATATATTACAGCCTACTTTCAAATCTCATTCACCCACTCTTTTAAGTAATAATTAATAAGCACCTTCTCTTCAATTACAAGTGCACAGGTTGCAATTAATTGACTGGAATATGTTTTTCTCCCCTTTGTCAACAGCCACAGGTGATCATTGTACCAAGGACATGTTTGCAAGAAATGGGAGAATTTGGGTGTGGTATCACACATAAATATGTAAATGAATGGGGAAAATACACATCAACGTGCGCTCAATTCATGAATGTCATTCAAGTTTTTTTTATCCTCAAGAAGAAATGTAAGATTTTTCTTTTTCGAGAAAAGGTTCTTGAATGAGATACCAGTACCCTTCGAGTGACACTGGTCCAAGGACCATGCTGTAGTCATTCTAACACCATCAAATCTATGAGCAAATGCTTCCAAAGAGCCAAAAGCAGCTGATCGAGTAATGACTCCTACTTTGTGTCCATAAAAGCAACAACCAGGCTTAAACTCTGTAAATCCAGAAAGCGCTCCACCAAACCAATGTTGTGTATAACAGCTTCAGAATAAAAGACTATTTACAGACGATTTATTTGTTTACATATTATATGTGTACAACAGCTTCAGAATAAAAGGCAGGATTCACAGGCAGAGCAAGATCTATAAACGTATTAAAAGCAATGGGCTTCTTTGAGTAGAAAAAATGAAGCGGAATTTCCATAAAACTTAGGACGGGTGGTTCATGGATTTCTGCTGTTCAAGTGATGGCTTTTTCTACAATGGAGCATGAAAACACTTGTTAGTCTGTATCCACTCTGTAGTGTCGTGTGCAGACTCAAAGGCAGCAGGCAAAACTTAAAGTAAGCAGATTTACAGTGTATAACATCCTGCTTATGTGTCTTGAGTAAAGTTGTGTGGGGGAGCAAAGGATGAAGAACATCCAACTGGATTACAACAACGCAAAGTTACATCCACGAAAAGCAAGTTAAAACAGCAACTATAGTCATCTTAGAAGATCTCACCAAAAACTAAACACCACACTAATTAGCTGATCAAAAAGTAACATCTGGGAGGTTTTACAATGTCTTTAGAACGGCGCACTTATCAAAAAGACGGGGCCATATTTTTGAACGCATGGAAATTATAACATCACTGAGAAGCTATTGCTTGAGACGAACACTGTCTTTCCAAAGTTTCAGTCAGAGACGGCTCACTCCTTGTCTCTACTACAATTCATTTAATGGAGCACATAGAGAGGTTCTAAACGAAAAACAATTTTCCAGGCATTATTTCTGAGGACACTTTCAATATAATGAAATCATTACTCATTCATTATATTACAGGCCCAGAGTACTCACAGAATAACTAAGAAACTCGACAAGTTGAAAATAGAAAGGATTTTTTTCCCTATTAATTCTTGAGGTTTGTTGATATTCACATGTTTTACAGACTAAAATGTAAAAACAAAATATGTTGATAGGGCCAGCTTTTCATTCCATTTACCCCACTATTATTTCTAATTCTAAATTATATGTATAAGTTGAAGGTTTTGTCTCACTAAATGCCTTGGGAATGCATTAAATATCTCCCTAGGAAGACATTAGGAGGTTTTTAGTTGAAAGATTAATTTACTTACGGTCCTTATTTACGTAACTTAAAAGTGATAGAGACAATACATGACCACAACTACAATGAGTGTTCTACAATGAGTGTTCTAAACACAGTTAAATAGAGAAGCATTTTTTAGGTTAAACAGGCTTCTAAATCAACACAAGGTAATTCAATGTCAGCAAACGCAAACAACAGAAACAACCTGTCTATCAGCAGTCTTTCTGATTGTAGTATTGGAGAATACCTTTAAAAGTGGCAAACATTAGATAAATAGGTAATCAAGGGCACACACAGACGGTAAGTTTCCTAATTCCTTATCACTGGTCTTTATAAATGAATTGAAGAGCAATAATATGTTTATCATACAACACATTTTGTACCCACGTTTGTGTAATTAATAATGAAGCATAAAAATGTATGGGTTTGCTTTTCCTTATTAAAAAAATAACAAACAAATTATGCATCATTGCAAAAAAATCTACAACCTTATTTTCAGTAGATCAATTCATTTTTAGAGGAAAATATGTTTGACATTTGGCTATGAATCAACTCTTGGTCAATCTGACCAGACGATGTCTCGTTAGAAATTGGTACAGATCTAAAGAGATTGGAGTTCATCTTATAATATAACAAAGTGTCATGTGTTGTGTATGGACTACGGATACAATCTTTGCATTGAATTACTAAAAAGACGTATTGTCAGATATATAGAAAGGCTTGCATAATTGTAGACTCATCTACTCACACTCATAGATCTCATTAGTCTCAGACGTATCATTCAATGCCAAAATAGTCACAATCTATAGAGCAATACTGCCATCTGGTGGCAAAGCAGGGGAATAGCCCCTCTAGCGAATGTGTTTTACATTAGGTAAATATGGTTATTATCTGAAAAAAATAAAATATTTGTGTTATATGCATAAATGTGAAAATTACGAAAATATGTTAGATGGTTTTAGAGCCCACAAAATAAGAAAATAAAGGTCAAATACAGTTTTACATATCTTAGCCATTCTTAAATATCCACTCACAACCATAAAACAACCTTTTTACAAATGAATTTCAATATGTAAATAGATAATAGTTCAACGCCAGGAAATAACACAGAAAATGGAACTCAACACTTTCCACAGGAACAATAGTGAACGGTTGAATAAAAGCAGCAGGTAAACAAAGCACACGCCCCTGGCCATCCACATAATGTAAAAGAACACGTGATTCCTCCAAACAGGCCACCATCTTCCGTGGCTCAGTTCTGACTCTTACGTGCTCGTTGTAGGGGCTTTTGGCGGTGGACAGGGGTCAGCATGGGACCTCTGACCGGTCCGCAGCTACACAGCCCCATACGCAGGAAGCTGCCATGCACTGATTTCTGAGAACTTTCTATCATAGCCGACATAAACTTTCCCAGCAATTTGTGCTGCAGTGGCTCTTCTGCGGGATCGGAACAGACGAGCTAGCCTTTGCTCCCCACGTCCATCAATGAGCTTTGGGTGCCCATGGCCCTGTCGTTCACCGGTTGTCCTTCCTTGGAACACTTTAGGTAGGTACCAATCACCGCATACCGGGAATAACACACAAGGCCTGCCGTTTTGGAGATTCTCTGACCCAGTCACCTGGCCATCACAATTTGGCCCTCGTCAAAGCCGCTTAGATCCTTACGCTAGCCCATTTTCCTGCGTCCAACACATCAATGTAAAGAACTAACTGGTAACTTGCTGCCTAATACAGTGCATCCGGAAAGTACTCATACCCCTTCACTTTCTCCACATTTTATTATGTCACAGCCTAATTCCAAAATGGATTAAATTTAAAAAAAATCTCAACATTCTACACACAATACCGCATAATGACAAAGTGAAAAAAGTTTTTTGAATTTTTTGCAAATGTATTAAAAATACTAAAATAAAATATCACATGTACATAAGTATTCACACCCTTTGCTGTGACACTGAAAATTGAGCTCAGGGGCATCCCGTTTCCACTGATCATCCTTGAGATGTTTCTACAACTTGATTTTAGTTCACTTGTGGTAAATTCAATTGATTGGACATGATTTGGAAAGGCACACACCTGTTTATATAAAGGTCCCACAGTTGACAGTGCATGTCAGAGCACAAACCAAGCCATGAAGTCCAAGGAATTGTCTGTAGACCTCCGAGACAGGATTGTATCGAGGCACAGATCTGGGGAAGCATACCAAAAAAATGTCTGCAGCATTGAAGGTCCCAACGAGTACAGTGGTCTCCATCATTCGCAAATGGAAGAAGTTTGGAATCACCAGGACTCTTCCTAGAGCTGGCCGTCCGGCCAAACTGAGCAATTGGGGGAGAAGGGCCTTGGTCAGGGAGGTGACCAAGAACCTGATGGTCACTCTGACAGAGCTCCAGTGTTCCTCTGTGGAGATGGGAGAACCTTCCAGAAGGACAACCATCTCTGCAGCACTCCACCAATCAGGCTTTTATGGTAGAGTGGCCAGACGGAAGCCACTCCTCAGTAAAAGGCACATGACAGCCTGCATGGAGTTTGCCAAAAGGCACCTAAAGGACTCTCAGACCATGAGGAAAGAAATTCTCTGGTCTGATGAAACCAAGATTGAACTCTTTGGCCTGAATGCCAAGCGTCATGTCTGGAGGAAACCAGGCACCGCTCATCACCTGGCCAATACCATCCCTACAGTGAAGCATGGTGGTGGCAGCATCATGCTGTGGGGGTGTTTTTCAGCGGCAGGAACTGGAAGACTAGTCAGGATCAAGGGAAAGATGAATGCAGCAATGTACAGAGAGATCCTTGATGAAAACCAGGTTCACCTTCCAACAGGACAACGACCCTAAGCACACAGCCAAGATAACAAAGGAGTGGCTTTGGGACAAGTCTGTGAATGTCCTTGAGTGGCCCAGCCAGAGCCCAGACTTGAACCCGATCGAACATCTTTGGAGAGATCTGAAAATGGCTGTGCACCGACGCTCCCCATCCAACCTGATGGAGCTTGAGACGATCTGCAAAGAAGAATGGGAGAAACTGCCCCAAAATAGATGTGCCAAGCTTGTAGCATCATACTCAAGAAGACTTGAGGCTGTAATTGCTGCCAAAGGTGCTTCAACAAAGTATTGAGTAAAGGGTGTGAATACTTATGTACATGTGATATTTTATTTTTATTCTTTTTAATGCATTTGCAAAAAATTCTAAAAACCTTTTTTCACTTTGTCATTATGTGGTATTGTGTGTAGAATGTTGAGATTTTTTTTTTATTTAATCCATTTTGGAATTAGGCTGTGACATCATAAAATGTGGAGAAAGTGAAGGGGTATGAATACTTTCCGGATGTACTGTATATCCCACCCCTTGACAAATGCCATTCTAATGAGACAATCAATGTTATTCACTTCACCTATCAGTGGTTTTAATATTGCAGCTGATCAGTTTACATGTTTCACTATGGACCTCAATTTAAATGCTGACCATCTCAAATTGTAGATTCAATTTGTTTAGTTCAACCAAATTTCTAGCCAACATGTTTGAAGTAGCTGCCTCAGTGTTCTCAGCAGTTGATCTGCTATTGGGATAACCACCAACAGTAGCAATCAACTTGTGGTCTCCCACACACCCCAGGGGGGGATTCAAATGGTGTGTTTAGTAGGACATGTCTCTGAACCCAACCTCCCATTGGGTGGACCACATTCTGACTCAGCCTTTGAAGATGGAGGGTTTGTGTACCTGATAGGGCGCTTTAAAGCAAGCCGCCATTAAGCCTCTCTTCTGCTTGATCAAAGCTATTGCTAAGAGGCCTGTCTTTCAGCTTTCCTCAACTTGAACTTGCGCCTCCTCCATCAAATGTGCTTTTAACTTCTTTTCTCCTTCAGAGGGCTTGTTTGGTTGTGCTGTCCTTTGGGCTAGAGCCATGTCCCGCAGCATGGGGTCCTTTGGCTTTATGACCCCATCTGGTCCCTTGATTATCAAAATGAAGCCTTCCGCCAGAAAAGCCCATTGTAAATAGACTTGTGGGTTGCCTAGCTGATCGTTTTCAACGTCCCTTTGGTAAAATGTTGGGCTATTTCAGTTCAGCATGGCATAGAAAAAATAAGAGCTCAATCTGGCTTATTTGTAAGGGGAAGAATTCAAACCATGAAAGGGTTAGAGGTGGGGTGAAGGTGGGGTGAAGGTGGTACACACCGGAGCGACCCGGTGAGAGGTGGTTTTAGGGTATTTGTTTGTAACAAGGAGAAGTAACTTTATCATTCTGCTGTGTGTTCGTCAAGAAGCAATGTTTTCAACTTGAAATTAAATGGCAATAAAACTGATTGTTTGGAGTTTTGCTCAAGACATTGAAGGGAACGAGATTTTCGACATAACACGTCATGGTAGTCATTTTGTAAAACATGATCAGGCATTGGAGAGTAGGACCCAAAGAGCGCTTGGAAATGTCAGTCAGCTCCTGCCAGCATCTTCGACGCAATCTGCTGTCCAGACCCTGACAGGACCGCCAGCCTTCGACGGCACGGCACCAAATAAGAATCTGTTATGATAGTAGAGCCGGCGTCCGGCAACGGGCACCGGCCTCACCCACCAGGTGCGGCGTTCGAGAAGCCCGGGACGGACTCTCTCCACCTGGAGGCTTGGGAGCTGACTCAGCAAAAGAGCGGAACTGGAGAGGAGCCTCTGGAAAGGCTGGGGACTGGAGACCTGCCTCTGGAAAGGCTGGGGACTGGAGACCTGCCTCTGGAAAGGCTGGGGACTGGAGACCTGCCTCTGGAAAGGCTGGGGACTGGAGAGGAGCCTCTGGAAAGGCTGGGGACTGGAGACCTGCCTCTGGAAAGGCTGGGGACTGGAGACCTGCCACTGGAAAGGCTGGGGGCTGGAGACCTGCTGCTGGAAAGGTGTGGCCCACTGAAAATCTCCCGGTCTACAGATGTTAGAGAATCGAACACTCGCCTCAACTGCCTCCATAATAATTCAACGTCTGATGATGCACGTTGTCTCATGCTCGCAGATAGGCACAGCATAGTCGAAGACTCAAAGCTAGGTACAGCCTAGTCAAGGACTCAAAGATAGGCACAGCCTAGTCAAAGACTCAAAGATAGGCACAGCCTAGTCGAAGACTCGAAGATAGGCACAGCCTAGTCAAAGACTCGAAGATAGGCACAGCCTAGTCGAAGGCTCGAAGATAGGCACAAACCCGGTCAAAGGGTCACAGAAAGGCACAGCCCAGTGGAAGGGTCACCCAGTCAGCCACGAGATGATGAAAGTCTGCTTGTTTGAAATCCCGAGAGGTTTGGTATAATTTCATTATTATCATTTCTCAGTAGGCTACTCGCATACATTGAAACGGCAGTTGTCCTCAGCATTTAATACCTTCCAATATAACCCATCCTATACAGTAGGAGCAATGGGCAATAGTAGCCTAGCGCAGGCAAAAACAGAAAACCCAAGTAAGAATCTCCTTAGTCAAATCTGAATGGTCAAGTCTTACCTATTGTCGAATCATTTTACGATTTATTCACGCACACTAAGAAGATTGATTAAAAGCACAGTTATTTTCCGAACAGTATTATTAATAGGATGATACAATATTTACACCAAAATTGACTACCATGAACTATTGGGAGAAGCAAAGCAATTCTATGAAAAATCCGACATTCAGCACCCTATATAGCACCTCATATAGCCGGAATGGAATGATTCGTATTTCAAAACCACGAGCAAAAACCGAAGCTTCTACTGTGAGATTGGCAATCGAATAAGGCTCCTTCGATCGAATCGTCGAATAGTTGACTATTCGGGGTCACCCCTAGTAATGATCGAGTGAGGAACAAAGGGAAAGCAGGAACTTCAATACACTGGAAGGAATTAGCAAGAGCACTCCTCCTACTCCTACTCCTACTCCTCCTACTCCTCCTACTCCTACTCCTACTACTCCTACTACTCCTACTCCACCTCCTCACAACTTCTGCATGATTTTGAGCATGGGTCATTACAAAAAGAAAACAGCAAGATGGAAATATCGATAAAGAAAAGGCTGAGAAGGTCTACGTAGTTGGTTAGTAACTATAGATGGGCCGGACGGGCCTAAATAGTTTTTGTAATGTCAAATTGTAGCTGCAGATGCAATTTCATACTAAGATATTTTTGGGTGTAAAGTTTAGCCGTATACGTTAGAACCATCCAACATCTTCATATTATCTGGCATATTAATAATTGTATGCATTTTTCTCAAATACATCTTTCAAATCACTCTCACATCCCCTGTTTTAAATCTCCCTGAACGCTGCATTTCACACAGCATGGTTTCTAAATATTTCAGGTGTTACTACTAAGATAACTACTAAGCATGCCAGGCAAAAGTTATTATCATTATACAACAGTTACGTGTACCATTCATTTCAAATACAGCAAGCATGCTAAAAACTTACAAAGTCTTTCTCCAGCTTGTCCATCTCCTGCTTGTAGCTCTTCAGTCGGCTGTTGTACATGCCTCTGCTCTGGATGGGGATCTCTCGCACCTCCAAGTCCATCTGCTCCAGCTAGGCCCATCAATCATCAGTTCATTAAAGCAGTTAATCATTGCTTTAGGCAGTTTTCAATCAATAGAACTTAACTTTAGCACATTTTTCTATAAAATATTTGTTGAAGTCTGAAGTCCATTAAGTCTAAATAATAATGAAATAAATGATTCCATGTAATACCCTTAGTTGCTTAGACAGATAGAAATACAAGTAACTAGAATAGGTATGCACCCAGAATTTGCTGTATTCTGAACAGACAATAACGGTGGACGTGAAATCAACAGCAAAGAAAACTTGCAACTTATTGAGACAAGCAACTTTAGTAACACAACCTTTCACACAATTTTCCTATACAATTGTCAGTTTATATCACCAAAAAAATATTTTACCCCCCAAATACAAAATACAGTTTTGGAGCCCTTCATTTAAGATGTAAATTGAGGCCTAACAGTGTCATATGGAGCCTAATCAAAGTAGATTTAATGTACTACAGATATACACTCACCGGCCACTTTATTAGGTACACCTGTTCAAATGCTCGTTAATGCATATCTCTATCCCATGGCGGTAAGGCTGTTCTCAAGGCAAAAAGGGGTTCCAACCCAGTATTAGCCAGGTGTACCCAATAAAGTGGCTGGTGAGTGTATATCTGTATGTGTAAAAGACTACTATGTAAGGTAGATTCTGTGGCTCTAGATCAGCAAGAATATGAAAGTCTTTAACGGCAATGTGGGTGTTCATTCACTCTACTAATATCTTCAAACAGGACGTGGGCATCCCCTTCTTCAAACAAAGGCTTGAAATGTGTCACAAAGTGTCACCTAGAAGCAAATATTGGAAAGCAGAATATCTAGAATTACACAGGTACTGATGTCTGTGCAAGTAAACTTGTTTCCCCTTCCGCGGATCTATTATTGAGGAAATGGGAAGAGCAGAAAATGACTGATCAAAGACGTACCAACTCTCTGACTTCTTCAAGCTGTTTGTCGACATTAAGAACCAGCTGTGTCTTCTCCTCTGAAAGGAAACATATTGATCAGTCGACAGAGGAGCCTCGCTTTATGACAACAACCTAGCTCCTACACAGTAGGGGGGAGGAAGACAAAACACCACACTAGGACGCATTTGAAGATATATTTACACATTGTCTCTGCTCGCGGAGCCAAATTTGATGTTGCCTATTTATCCGCGCGTACAAGGCTTTTATTTGTTTCTGCTGAGGAACCATGAAACATTTGACAACTGACAGGCAATAGACAAGGAACAGACATGGCGGCTTTGCTAGGCAGAAGTCTAAGTCCAGTGACTGCACTCACCTTCTGGCTTCAGTGGCACATCATCAGTACAGGTCCGTTAGGACTTTAGTAAGTTACTAATAAGCTTGGTAAGTAAGAGCTAGTTTTGATCAGGACGCATTTCAAAACACCAGTACAGTGGGAGCGATTTATTGGATTTTATAAATATATATATATATATATATATATATTTATTTATTTAATTTCGATTTTTTTTGTGATGTACCCAAACAAAAACAGTTTTCCTAAAATGAGCAGTGCATGCAATTACAATTTGGCGCAAAAAGTGATAGTTTGATGATATTTTGTTTGATTTTGAATTTTAATTTTTGGAAGTTTACCCACACATTTTTGTGCTGGTCAATCTTGATAGTAAATTAGTTGTGTTTAAATTAAATCTCATGAAGTTTAATCATGTTGGTCATATATTATTGGGTTACACAATGCAGAAAACAGATTCCCTCTGCTTCAGAAATTCTACATTCATTCGAACAGTACATCACTGTAATAATAATCCATGAAGTAATTAGGGATGGGAATTTCCACTAGTTTACAAGTCTACTAGTCTAAAAGTAGGTTTCAATTCCAATGTTTCCCATTACATTTTAATGGAGAGCTCTACAGCGCAAAGTATAGGCAACAAACGTTATTTGTCCGACGCAACCCCTGGTATTACTGATTTGAAGGAAATTAAGTTGAATAGGCTCACGTTATGCCGGAGGCATTCCCGCTAACACAATCAGGTCATTGGGTCACCCCATTATTTTCTATTTTTGCCCCAAAAGATATCAGTATTACATTTATTTTTGTGTCTCACCAAGTGGTAGTAAGTAAGCAGGATAATATTATGCCTATGCATTGTATTTTGCTATCAGATGTTGACTAACCGACTATTATTTGAATTCTCGAGTGGCATGAACGAACTAGTCGACTAATTATGCCCATTCTAATAGAGTGAGGCTGCGTCACACCCATACTAGCATCCTATTTAGGATGCCAGAAAAAAGATTGAACATGTCCCAATACATAGTAGCCTATGTGAAAATCCAGTGTGCCAAAAATTCCAGGATGTCCTACTAAATCCAGTTGCATTTTAAAGTAAGCCAGCCAGCATGCTTTTCTGGCTATTCTGACTCACAATCCTCCGCAAAGCGGAAGATACGTCACATCGACAGCAGCCTAGTTTACGCCTCTGCAAAGATGCACGTAAACGTCTCTGCGTAGCAACGCAGAGAAGGGGTTTCTGGGTAAGCGTAGTTTACAGAGGCCCGCAGATTTGAATCCTAACAGCGCATTGCGCATAGCTTTTTCTCCCGTGGGTCCAACAATCCCTGATTGGTTGAGCAGGGAAGGAACAAGGAAGCGAAAATATATCCAGTAATACTTTGGTTCAAAAACACACACAGATCGCCATTAAAAGAACAATGGAGCAGTGTGAAGAGCGAATCCCGGACGAGGTTCGCAAATACTAACAAATGTACGAGCCGTATCTGTCTCTTCTACTGTCCTTTCTGTACTTTCTGGATTAGTAAATGCGACACTGTGCCCTAGTGAACCCGCTGAAGCATTTAGTGTAAGGGGCAGATTTGGCATCCTAACGGATGTTCAAGTCTGAGCTGTTGTTCAGATGTGAGGGAAGGGTCAGAGAGAAGGCCAGAGCGCCAAAGAGAAAACACGTGCCTCTTTGGACAATGAAGGCTAGTGTTGTCTGTTTGTAGCCATCACAATATGTGTACCCCTTACAGAAGGCAAATTGCTGCATGAACATCAGCAAACGGCGCATGTAAATGTTAGCAGACACAGAAGCATAAACCTGAACACACATCTTAGGTCTGTATTAACTCAATTCCATCAACATGTCTTCTGCCCACTAGGGGACGAAACCCCCTTGGCCATCGTTGCACTAATATCAAGGGCTCCCACTCCCTGCCCTCACCGTGGGCTGTCAAACCATCTCTACCCGTTCCTGGCCCATGCTTACAAACCCCTCATAAAAAAAGGTCAAGCCAGCAGTAAAGATAACAATGGTATGGTCAGAGGGAGCAGTCTCTGACTGTTTGATAAAACAAACGTAGTATTTTCAAACATACAGCCATCGATGGCTCTCATATTGGCATTGATGAATATAGCCTACATCTGCTATATATGTATCCTACATTCGACTTTGCACTGAGGCAGTCACAAGCCCAACAATAATAAAATCAATGCACACCTTTCCTAACCAGAACCCCTGGATAACCAGTGAGGTTAGGCAGCTGCTGAAAGCATGGGATGTAGCGTTCAAATCCGATAACCGTGAGGGTTACAGTACGGCCAGATCCAACCCTCCAACCCTGAACTTAACCCCTCCCTCTCTGTAACTGGACCCCAGGCTCCTTGACCCACAGACCTCTGTCTGTTAGATTAGGCAACCTCTCCTCGTCCTCCCTGACCCTCAGCCCAGGTACCCCTGTTCTGAGTCCCCTCCTCTACTCCCTATTTACCCATTTCTTGGGGCCCACATCCGTGAGAAATGTTCTGTGAAATTTTCTGCAACTTCTACCGTTGCACCACTGAGAGCATCCTAACCAGGCTACATCTCAGTGTGCTATGGTAACTGTACATCAGCTGACCAAAAAGGTCTCTCTTCCATCTGAACCTGGCTTCCCACTAAACTTTAACCCCAACCCCCCTCCATCCCCCCATTCACTCATGACAATAAATGTAATTGAATATGTGATAATCGTGAACAGCGTTACATGTTGACCCCTTCCGTGCTGTTCCAGATATATGGCTGGTTTATGATGAAAATTGTGTAAGGAAACCACTCATTGTATACCGAAAGCACAGCCATTTCAAGGTTGTTTAAAGTTCATTGTTTTGCCTAGTTGTCATTAGAGTAAACAAGCGACCAGTATACATGCGACGATGCTGAATAGCTTATGTAGCAAATTACCGGACTAATGCAACTTCGTTTCACAACTACGAACTTCGTTACATTACAGACTCCACTGAATTTAGTGGCACAGCATGATATGTTGAGGGGGAGTATAGTTAAATTCCTTACAATAACTATTTAGGTACAAATAATACAAAGTTAGGTAGTTATCTAAACGCTGATTTAGTTACGGTGTACGCTAGCTTTAGATCAGAATTAAATTAATGTGTGTTCGACTACAGTTACCGAATCTTAAATCCCTGTCACTTAGATTAGATTCAGTCTCTCTGGCCTGTCACGTATTACATATCAACGCGTTAACATCATTGGCTGAAATTCTGTCTTACCTCCAGCTAATTTCGGAATTCTCCCAACTTTGTTTGTTATTTCTGCTGTAAGAATTCCGAAGTCCTGTTCGTATGCTTCAAAGTCTGACGACATTGTAAAAATAAACTGTTTTAAAAACTAGCTAGATTGAAATGTTACAATATGTAGCTAGCCCAGCTAGTTTAGGATAATGAAAACAACGACAGAGTGCGTCACTTCCTTATTATGTTACACCAAATGTTATTCGACTAGACGCAAACCAGTAACTACCATTTTCGCATTTCCTTTAAAAGCCCGTTGAGAGTGTACGAATTAATGTAACCTTGATATTTCACCGCATTATATCTTGGGTAGCCATCGTTTTAAATTTGTGTTGCAATTACAATTGAGGGACAGGGCTCAGTTATAACGTAACACTTTGCGGAAGTGTTCTATGTAAACAAGGAAGTTAGGAAGTGCTTAGTTTGCTAATGTAAAGCTTCCGATTTAGCTACGAACGATTTGTAGAATGTGACTATATTAGTGTATATCTCTTTACTCCACCTGGTAAGGTTCAGTCTATATCGGTTTGTTAACCCTTTCCTGTAAAATGTAATACGATGCCTTGAGAGACTGCCAATGCCATCTTTTTTCCGTTCTACTAGGGTCTGATGCCAAGGAGCAAACGTTGTAGCGTAGTTTAGTTTATAGCTAACGGTCGTTAGCGTTAACGTAGCCGGGCCCTTACCGAACTAAATCGGCTCAACACTGTCATATAACCGATTCTTAGTCAGATGGTACTTTTTCTTTGATTGATTAGGTGGGATCGCATTGGTCTTGTTCAAATTAGGACTCTTATTTGAGGGCCTCATATTGATCCTGATCTTTCAGCAGGGCTGCTACTAGAAATAGAATCTATTAGGATAATACAAATCCCAATGCAGCGCGTTATAACTTAATAATATAAGGTTATCTGTTGCACTGTATTGTTATAGGCGTGGTCCATGTGTATAGCAAATTAAAGTGTAATCATATAGGTCTTCTTTTCCAGATGGGGAACTTTGGTCTCTGATTAAGGAGAGTGCACGCAGGAGTGCTGCAAGTTAGAATGCCACTCTTCTCCGGGGCAAGAAACCCGGGGACCCGAAAAGCCCCCATAACTCAACACCTTCCAAGTTGCCGGGTTTTCAGAAGACGGGAAAAAAAACTTTGGTTCTCACTTCTGACTTTGGGAGATAAGGAACAGAAGCATATCTAAGCTTGATTTATGCAATTCTTACCACGGAGCTAAACCAAAACAGTAGTTAAAAATAAAAAAAATACATAATGAATTTTCTGTCAGCAATTGTGACGTTCGACAACCTCCATGAGGTACGGAGGTTATGTCACTGGGGACCAGTGATAGCACTATCTGTTATCGCTGTGTGTTCGTCCATGGCAATGTTAGATTCCATCCTTTGGTACTGGCCTCTGGACAGTACTGGAGGCAGCGTTAACTTTATCATGCTGATCAACTGGACAGTCCTTATCCTCTACAACTACTTCAATGCCATGTTTGTTGGACCTGGGTATATCCCTTCCGGATGGAAACCAGTAAGAACCCTCATCAATGGTTTGAGACAGAAATTACCCTAAGGAATAACCACATAAAAACGTTAATATCTTGATAAGAGTGTTGGACACACAAGCTTTACAGAAGCTCCTTAGAAAACAGAACAAAAAATATGTAAAAGCTGCACTACTTAAGTTTAACTTGTGTTCTGTTACAGTAGCAAATAATAGATTTTTTTTCTGCTCCACCAGTCCCTTGTGTTCCATTATTTTATTTGTAAATGACCAGAATCCTAGAAAGACGTTAGCTAACAGTCGTCCTCCTTCCAACAGGAGAATCAACAGGAAACTCAGTACCTACAATTCTGCAGAGTTTGCCAAAGCTACAAGGCCCCCAGATCCCACCACTGTCGCAAATGCAACAGGTATAATTTACCCCAAGTAGCAGGTGTACGTCCCATTAGCATGCTTCATCTTACAAAGATATAACATGGGACCCCTTTTTAACTACAGAATTAACCCAACAACTGCAATAGCCTGAGATAAGATATAACATTCGATAGTCATGAATTCACATGTCAATAGATTTCTGCTTATTTTTATAGAATGCTGTGATAGACCTTATCGAATGCCTCTGATAGAGCTATAAGGCCAGTGTTTCTGCTGGTAATGTTTTACTGTGGGCGCCCTCCAGATTTACAGACAACAGTCAGTGAAGAATGTAACAATTGCAGTTTTAAATGGTATTTAACGGATTTCAATAAAGAACATTAAAATTGTACAATCCATTTGTCGATATCTCCTACAAACCAATGAAGTTCCTGCTCCTCCGCCTTCTCCTCCTCTTCCTCACACAGATGCGTTATGAAGATGGACCACCATTGTCCGTGGATCAACAACTGCTGTGGCCATCAAAATCACGCCTACTTCACCAGCTTCCTGCTGCTGGCACCGTTAGGCTGTTCCCATGCTGCCATCATCTTCATCATGACCATGTACACCGAGCTATATGAGAGGGTCAGTCATGCACCATCACGCTCAACACACCATAGCTGGGCCATTGTTGACCCCCTGAGCCAAGCCTAGCTAAACTAGTCTTTGCTGACCAGATTGATGTCCAGTTCTAAAGATGCCGGTATTCATGATAGTTGATTTGACTTGGCTTCTCTCAGTGATATGTCTAAATATTTGAATTCACCAATTGAAAATGTTTTTATAAAAAAATAAATGTAATAATTTGCCTAGAATTAAACAAAATTATGCCACATTAAAGTCATAAGTAAGAAATTGACATTCTCTTTACAGCCTTAATACTATAGTTATATACTATAGTTATAATACAGACAAACTGCATTTATTCTTGTATTTACTGAGAATAGAATAGAAGAAAAAAAAAGACCCCCATTATATAAGACAAAAGGTTGACTTTTTAAATCTGTAAATTATTATCCAACTACTCCTCCAATACCTCCGTAGCCAGTAAGACAGGGACCATCTCGTTCATTCGGGGGAGGGGGGGTCTAGGTTGTAGATCTGTTTTTTTGTTTTTTTCCTTTGGTCAGATCACCCCACCTCATATTGTATGCCCCCGCACTTGGCATGTGACATCAAAAGGTCCTTTGCTTCTAAGTAAGCTATTTCTAAGTGGACGTGGTCAGTAGTACAAGGACCGTATCTCCTGGTGTCTGTCGTCAGCTGTTGTTCCTGGGCCTACTGCAAATGTTCCGAAGCAGTGTGTGCAGCATTCGACGTGGGTCCAATACACACTGAATCCATTTGTTTTACTGTCACTTGACCCACCAGCTTTCTTTAACCAGGTTGAGGACTCTTCCAGGACGTTTTCTGCAATTTAACCAGAGAAAACACCGTAGAATCCTGGGGCACTTCTTGCGCGTCAAATGACAGGGTGTCTAACTCTCTATGCCAATGTCAAACTATCCTTGTGCACAAATCTAGGATAATTGATTTCAATGTGTAGTTGAAGCATTCACAAACACTTGTTCTCATTGATTCAATGTTCAGTAACCTGAAGCTCCTTCAGTAAAGTTTGTGCTTTGATCTGTGAGAATCTCTTTTGGGTTTCCCACTCCAAATATGAATGGAAATAGGGCCTGTGCTAACTTCTTAGCGTAGATAGTCCACAATAGCACTGCCTTGGGGACTGCCTTGCACACCTCCCTCATACATCGCTGTCTGACGGGAACCTCCCCCCATGGAGCCCCAACCAGCTACTCAAACCCTTGTCAACCAGTCCCCAGGAGTATTCGAGGTGGTAGCTAACCACTGCCTTTTTCTATGCTTTTCTACCTGCAAGTCGAATTGCGACGGTGACCACTGGATGTCGCATGTCCCCATTTGGGCATCTAGTCGCAACCCGTTGCTCCTCCAAAATAACTGCCGTGTTGCACGGGGTTCATATGCGGCACAAACCCCAGAATCCAAGAGAGCCTGGGGGATACTCGTTGTATTCGCACCGGAATGCAGTGTAACACGCCTGACTTGAATCTTGCTTATCGACTGGCGGATCTCCACTCTGCCATGCACCAGTAGCACCCTCTACAGGACAAACGCCGCCACTTCCCCCACACGACGTAACTACAGTGCAGTTCTTTTGCTCTCATCCAGTAACAAAGCGATTTTTATAGATTTATTTGAATCCCTTGTTGTTATTTGTTTGATTTTGCCCAATCAACCCAAAACAGACCCATTTTAAGGAATGGAATATTTCATAATGATATCTTTAGGTGTAACAGTGTGGTTTAAGATTCAGTTCTGATGTTATACCTGTCATTTTCAAGTTAATTTACCTTAAGTGCCTGTGGCTTTGTACTTATATGGGCTGGCCACAGAAAATACTATGGTTTCCGAACTCCAAATTGAACTAAACCAGCTTTCTGTAGCTAGCATGCAAACATTTTAAATAAATGCATTTTCAAAACTCAAACATCTCAGTAAAATGATTCCTTTGATAAACTGTAGCCCCTCCTACTCTATACACTCTAATATTTCATCATAAAATAAGCATATACTACCATTTGGAAGGAATGTCTCTGTAGCTGTTGTACTCTAGTGTGTTGCTCTCCGTCTGAGCATTATTGTCTTATTCTTTTTTTGTAAAGCGTCTTTGGGTCTTAGAAAAGCGCTATATAAATAAAATGAATAATTATTATTATTATTATAGCACACACTAAAAAGAGTGCTTTAAAATGTGTATAAAACTGGGACATGTTTACTTTTTTATAGCTGACATTTAAAAAGATGGTCAACCTTTTTTTTGTTAATAAATGCAGTATGTCAGGATTAATGCATTTGAACCTAAACACAATTTCAGTAAAGACAAAGTATTTCTAAGACAAACAGGATAAATTAAGTCCCACTGAACCCTTAATAAGATTCTTTTAGGGTGTCATATGACCAAAAATGTAAATTTTGCATGCATCAATTTACCTCCACCGCAGGATGTCAGCATAAAAACAACTTCTACAGTATAGACATTTTTGTCTTGGTGTCAGGCTGTGTTTAGACATATCACTTCAAGAATGGGTTGCTAGCTCAGGGGACTCTAGTGGTGTTTTTTGTCACTGCAGTTGTCTGTCCACTGGAGCCCAGGGGCGCTTATTAAAGTGAGGTGTCCACAATAGTACGCTTGCAAACTCCCTCAGAAGTAAAGTAAGAAGTACAGAGGTACGGTTTCTCCTCCGCTCTGCCACCCATTGTTATTAACCCTTAGTGTGTGTGTGTGTGACATGTCTTGCGTCAACTCCGTGTCACCAGGCGCAAGAGGATGTTTGGTTTTTGCTTGCACTATTTTCAACTGTGGGGGAAAATTCAGGCATTGAGTGCACACTCACAATCTGAAAGAAATAAATGATTTCTTCTGCAATTTTCGTGTAGAATTTGACAATAAATATCAAAAGACAATGCTGATATTTTTGTCAGTACCCATAATTTTTTCCAATAGCCATATTTTGGCATGTTATACTCTTATGTATATTCCTAATATAGAGACCAGTAAATCATTATTTTTTCAGTTGCATGAACATTAGCTAAGCTATAAGCTTTCTCATTGAGCTATGCACCTGATGTTAACCAATGTTAATGAAAACAAGTTGATATTAAAATCACTATTTGCCAGAGTAAATTATAGTTTAACGTCTTGCTCATTAAAAAGTGCTTGTTTTGTTTCTCTGTTTACATTGAGTTTTATCTACATAGAGATCCATCCCAGAAACATAGGGCGCTAGGAAACATAATCGGTGTTCTTTAAAAATATAAGTTGTATTGATTTTAATGAATGTTTTGTAATTTTTTGCAAGCAGAAATCAATTGCTTAGGAAAAACACAAATTGTGAGAGGAGGCTCTAATTTTGTGCAAAGTTCTTGTGGAAAACATGTACGCTCCCTTTTAGATTGTGTGCGCTCAAAGCATAAATTCCTCCACTCGAGCAAAAATGTATAAACATCTGGATGTTTGGACTCACTAATTGGCCGCAATACGCATGACTATGTCTCTTATCTAGAAAAGGTATGGAACTTTAACCTCAAAACAATCTCATGGTCATAACAGTGTGCCATTCAAACGAAACGCTAAAATATCCCTGATTTTAACATGCCAGCAAAAAAACAACCATTGAACCTGATATAACAGAACAGATTCTTCCCCCAGATCTCTTTTGGCTGGAGCACTGTGAAGATTGATATGACAGCTGTCAGACAATTCCGGCCCCTCGTACCATTCAGTGTGCCTGCATTCGCTGCCACACTCTTTGCCTTAGGTTTGGCACTGGGCACTACCATTGCTGTTGGCATGCTGTTCGTCATACAGGTAACATTTTCAATGCTGTGGCCAATCGATGTATGAATTCAACACTATGAAGATGCACTGTTTATCAGGGTGTAATACATGGTGGCTTCAGAGATTGTCCGAATACCAAAAACACGATCACATTATAGATGGTAGTCACATTATCATACTTGTCCTTTCCAAAGAATTTAACCGAAATACTGTTTTCAGATGAAAGTCATTCTTCGAAACAAGACTTCAATTGAGGCCTGGATTGAGGAAAAGGTGAGTACTGCTGTCTCTGTTGCTCAGTGTATCAGAGTAGGTATATAGCACATCTGATGTTGAATCCTTAATAGGATAGTTTGGGATTTGGGATTTTGTACTTTATCTCAGTGTTTCCTGGAGATGTGTCGACTCGTTCCGAAAACTGTTAATCATTTTCTCCCATTGGCCATTTAGCTAACAGTTTGACGAGTCAAAAAAAAGTACAACTTCCAAACATTTCCATAGCAATTTAATTAGCCGCTGTAAGGCTGGGATCTGACTACTCAATATTTTTTCCTTTCACGAATGTTGCCATTTCAGATTAGGCCATAAATGATTGCTGTGTCTTGGCCAGGAGACTGGCAACACTACAAGTTTGACCCCGCCCAATTATCGTATGCAGGCTGCAATTTGTCAAAGACAAACAGACAAACCATGTGTATATATATACAGTGGGGCCAAAAAGTATTTAGTCAGCCAGTGATTGTGCAAGTTCTCCTACTTGGAAAGATGAGAGAGGTCTGTCATTTTCATCATAGGTACACTTCAACTATGAGAGACAAAAATGAGAAAAAAAATCCAGGAAATCACATTGTAGGATTTTTAAAGAATTTATTTGTAAATGATGGTGGGAAATAAGTATTTGGTCACCCACAAACAAGCAAGATTTCTGGCTCTCACAGACCTGTAACTTCTTCTTTAAGAAGCTCTTCTGTCCTCCACTCGTTACCTGTATTAATGGAACCTGTTTGACCTCGTCATCTGTATAAAAGACACCTGTCCACAGCCTCAAACAGTCAGACTCCAAACTCAACCATGGCCAAGACCAAAGAGCTGTCGAAGGACACCAGGAAGAAAATTGTAGACCTGCACCAGGCTGGGAAGAGTGAATCTGCAATAGGCAAGCAGGTTGGTGTGAATAGATCAACTGTGGGAGCAATTGTAAGAAAATGGAAGACATACAAGACCATTGATAATCTCCCTCGATCTGGGGCCCCACGCAAGATCTCATCCCGCGGGGTCAAAATGATCATGAGAACGGTGAGCAAAAATCCCAGAACTACACGGAGGGACCTGATGAATGACCTGCAGAGAGCTGTGACCAAAGTAACAAAGGCTACCATCAGTAACGCACTACGCCGAGAGGGACTCAAATCCTGGAGTGCCAGGCGTGTCCCCTGCTTAAGCCAGTACATGTCCAGGCCCGTCTGAAGTTTGCCAGAGAGCATATGGATGATCCAGAAGAGGATTGGGAGAATATCATGTGGTCAGATGAAACCAAAATAGAACTTTTTGGTAAAAACTCAACTCGTCGTGTTTGGAGGAAGAAGAATGCTGAGTTGCATCCCAAGAACACCATACCTACTGTGAAGCATGGGGGTGGAAACATCATGCTTTGGGGCTGTTTTACTGCAAAGGGGACAGGACGACTGATCCGTGTTAAGGGAAGAATGAACGGGGCCATGTATCGTGAGATTTTAAGCCAAAACCTCCTTCCATCAGTGAGAGCATTGAAGATGGAACGTGGCTGGGTCTTCCAGCATGACAATGATCCCAAACACACCGCTCGGGAAACGAAGGAGTGGCTCCGTAAAAAGCATTTCAAGGTCCTGGAGTGGCCTAGCCAGTCTCCAGACCTCAACCCCATAGAAAATTTGTGGAGGGAGTTGAAAGTCCGTGTTGCCCAGCGACAGCCCCAAAACATGACTGCTCTAGAGGAGATCTGCATGGAGGAATGGGCCAAAATACCAGCTACAGTGTGTGCAAACCTGGTGTTGACTTACAGGAAACGTTTGACCTCTGTCATTGCCAACAAAGGTTATGTTACAAAGTATTGAGTTGAACTTTTGTTATTGACCAAATACTTATTTTCCACCATCATTTCCAAATAAATTCTTTAAAAATCCTACAATGTGATTTCCTGGATTTTTTTTCTCATTTTTGTCTCTCATAGTTGAAGTGTACCTATGATGAAAATTACAGACCTCTCTCATCTTTCTAAGTAGGAGAACTTGCACAATCAGTGGCTGACTAAATACTTTTTGGCCCCACTGTATATACATATACATATACATATATATATATATATATATACATATACATATATATATATATATATATATATATATATATATATATATATAGTATCTCCCCCCACCGTCGGTTCAGCTGTACTAGTAAAGGCCTATTATATTCATTGTTGATTAATTCATAATTTACCGTTCCGTCACAACCGAAGAAACCCATTCTTGTGCCAGGCATAGTTAATCCAAGCAGTCGAAAGAAATCCTAAATTGACAGAGCGTGCTGTGCCTGTAGAAGATGACCGTATAAAGAAACCCAGGGGAAACTGACGTTAGTTTGCCCGTGAAATAGAAAAAACATTTAAAAAAATGAGCGTTCAGAGCAGTCTGGAGCCTAAGGGTTTCGCTCACAGGAATCACTTTTACGTACGTTTACTACTTTGGTCATGTTTAGTCAGGGCTGGGCGATATGAACATTTTTTTTATCACAATACATTTTTCAATATCACTCGATTACAATTATATGTAATTGTATCTTATGTCTGGTGTTGATTAAAACTTGAAGAATCCAGAATGTCCACAACTTAAAGGAAATTACTTATCAAAGTGTTTTTGATGGTCTTTTCTAAATACAAATAAAAACAAATACATTTGCTACCGAGGTATAATGGAAGAATCAGTTGGAAATATAATCTTACAGTGAGAAAAGAAAAAAGAAACCTTTCCCTATTACTGCTGGCTTGGTAAAATCATGCTCAACAGGAAAGCTTACCGTTATACCGTAGTCATAAGATGAAACCACTTTATTTGTTTTTTTCAACGTGTTCTTTACTTTTGCGGCCATATTGGATCCTTCCTTTTATGCCACAGCCACTGACTACTTCTTTCGACTACATCTGATACAGCTTTTATGGTCGGCCGCGATTCTGTGCCGCGGATCCTGATTTCCTTCAGTAGTTTGGTTGTTGATATTGCCACAAATCCACGGCATCCAACTTCCACTGGACACACCTTTGTTCTCCAGCCTTGCTGGTCTGCCTCGGTGTAGCGGAGTTTCTTTTTTTCGTATGCCTCATAGATCGCTTCTTCCCACAGGACTGTTATCTCTACAAAGTACACAGTTTGCTGCGTGTTGGACCAGAGTAATAGGTCTCATCTTAAGTTTGGTTGTTGCAATCTCCGATGGAATTCTCAATTGTTGCCCGGCATCTGCTAGCAGTTTCCAGTCACAAGCTTGCCTCAGCTGCCTTGAGCTTTGCATTGGCCTAAATGTCTTCCTTCCCTGAACTGCCTGACAAAGCTGATGTGGTGCGTGTTACCCTTTGCTTCACTGGGCAGGGCATTGATAGCCTATACTATACTATACCTATATATCTTCCTTACCCTGTTTTTCTCTATCTTAACGCTCCACCAGGCCAAAGATAGAATTCAATACTACCAAACGGGGGAGGAGTTTATTTTCCCGTACGACATAGGCAGTCGCTGGGAGAACTTCAAACAGGTGTTCACCTGGTCAGGGACGCCAGAGGGGGATGGGATCAAATGGCCCACCAAACCTCCGTGTCATCAGCATACCTTAACGGTAGGAGCCCAGCCACAACACAGACCTTCATCATCATCATCACCTTTGCCCATGATAAATTCAACATTTCGTCCAAGCAAGCAGGCAAAATTGTCCGGACAAATCTACCAAAGTGCTGGTATCCAAGAATAATTCACTTGTGTTTTCATTTTGCCAGATTGAACAACTGAAGCAAAAGGCAGACAAGAGAGTCAGAAGTGTAAGTACCTACATTGCGCTTATTTCAACTGAAGAGGCTGCCGTTAGTTCCTGTAGCTTTTGAATTAACCTAAAAGATCTGAATCCATTTCTATTTCCTAGAAATCATTCACAAAATCATGCATTTTTCACCGGTCATGCCACCGTTAATTAATGAATATGTATGGATATTAATTAGATGTTAGATGTTAACTACTGTCAGCAATGGGACCAACTGGCATTAGGTTCAAATGGTTGTAAGGCGTATAATGCGTCAAAGTGGGTGAAACGCAAACCTGTATCGATGAGGTTGCCGAGCAAAGACGAGTTATATCGAAAAGAAGGGCCGGAAGTGGCTCACCGGACGAAAGCGCACCACCAAGGCTAGTCCATGATGCAGCGACCCGGGTTCGAATCCGGCCCGGGCTCTTTGCTGCATGTCCTCACCTCTCTCTCGGCCTACTTTCCTGTCTGCCTACCGTCCTGTCTAATAACGCATGAAATGCCTCCAAAGAAATTTGAATATCAAAAAGAAAAGAAAGGTACTGCACTGAGCTACGAGTGTGAGGATTGCTTCTAGTTTGGCTTGGTTCTAGCATGTGCAGCTTGATGTATTGCTACGGAAATTGGAGCTTAAGCAGTCCTGCATAGAAGGTATGAATTATAAAAGCATTTCAATTGAACCAGCTAGGCAGGGTACTGTAGTTTGTTTGTAGTAGTTTGTCCTGTTGTCCTTACTGATAATACAATGATTGTATTATTCGTAATTTTTCAAAGATAACCATTATAATAAGAATATTTGTAAAGAAGCGTCTCTTAGTATGGATTATACTGTACTTTCACTTTCCCTTTCTTGTCTTTTTGTAATGCGTATAATAACACTGTCTGTGTCTGCCTATGGCAGCAGGTCCATTACAGAGTGGTGGAAGACTACAATGGAGCCTGCTGCCCCCTCAGCAAAGGGTTCCACACTTTCTTTAGGAGTCCTTGCACTGAGGAACCCAGAATCCCTCTGAGCAAAGGCGAGACCATCCTCGCCACCCGTGGGACCAAGTAAGAGTCATACTTTGTCATAAGCAAAGCCATTGTTTTACGTTGGTGATTGAGATCACAGGCACTCTGTTGGACATTGAAGTACCTTTGTTTGGTTGATAATAGAGATTTTTGAGAGGGAACGTTCAGTTCTTACATTAAGCGGATCAAAACTTTTATCTGGTACATACATTTAGCAGAAGTTCAGCATTTATTGAAAATAAGTTGTTGGTCTGAACATGGGCTTATGGCCTTGTAACCAGTAGACATGTTTAGTAAGTAGTTGGTCTGAACATGGGCTTATGGCCTGGTAACCAGTAGACATGTTTAGTAAGTAGTTGGTCTGAACATGGGCTTATGGCCTTGCAACCAGTAGACATGTTTAGTAAGTAGTTGGTATGAACATGGGCTTATGGCCTTGTAACCAGTAGACATGTTTAGTAAGTAGTTGGTCTGAACATGGGCTTATGGCCTTGTAACCAGTAGACATGTTTAGTAAGTAGTTGGTCTGAACATGGGCTTATGGCCTGGTAACCAGTAGACATGTTTAGTAAGTAGTTGGTCTGAACATGGGCTTATGGCCTTGTAACCAGTAGACATGTTTAGTAAGTAGTTGGTCTGAACATGGGCTTATGGCCTTGTAACCAGCAGACATGTTTAGTAAGTAGTTGGTCTGAACATGGGCTTATGGCCTTGTAACCAGTAGACATGTTTAGTAAGTAGTTGGTCTGAACATGGGCTTATGGCCTTGTAACCAGTAGACATGTTTAGTAAGTAGTTGGTCTGAACATGGGCTTATGGCCTTGTAACCAGTAGACATGTTTAGTAAGTAGTTGGTCTGAACATGGGCTTATGGCCTTGTAACCAGTAGACATGTTTAGTAAGTAGTTGGTCTGAACATGGGCTTATGGCCTTGTAACCAGTAGACATGTTTAGTAAGTAGTTGGTCTGAACATGGGCTTATGGTACCCAGGGGTTTTCTTGTAACAGACATGTTCGTCTGCTCAGTGTTCATGACGATACAAAATTGGAGATCTGGTTGAAAGCTGTTATTTTCCTTTTTTGTCTTGCTATGCATAATATATATTTCGTAGTGGACTATTAAATAGGACACGATTAAATTGTAGGTTAACCTCACTGAAACAGATTCCTGTCACTTTGCTGATCGGAGCCTTCATGTTTTTCTGCAGATGGTGGATGTATGGAGACAAGGTTTTGAGTGAAGAGCAGGCAGAAGGTGTGTATGGTGCACAACGTATCACAAACCAGGTTAGATTTAAGTCTGCGACCAACAACTATTTCGATAATTGATTCATCTCCCAATTATTTCCTCCATGAATCGATTAATCTGATAAAAAAAAAAATAATCTATATATCTATTTCCATAATGGTATTCCATTATGCGAAAAAATGTATGTTATTCCAAATTGACAATATCAACACAGATCTCCAACCACTGATAGTGGCCTCTTCTCGACTCAGTGACAAGCGTATTTAGGACACTATATGTCGTGTACATTCGCTTTCTATTAAGTAGGCACTCATGGTGAGTGTTTTTTCTAAAATAATAGCACCTTTTACATAAAACTCAATATATGCCTTGTTGTTTTAGTAAATAATTGCCTTAGTTACAAAGTTACAAATTAAGTCATAAAGTTATTAATTTACGGTCATCAACCCAAAGACCAATTAAAGACACTACAATGTTGTTTTTTTTACTTTTTACTTGAATTTAATGTAGGCTAAGTGCTCCGATACAAATATTGCATACTATAGATGATTTTGGTTGTACAGTTTTCTCCACCTCTGCCATGTTTCAATTTTTTCATGAAATGACTTAGCCAGCACGGCAACATAACATGCATCAACATAGACCCAACCAATCGATAATGAAATTCGTTGCCAACTTTATATAATCAAATTTCAACAAATTCATCGATTCGTTGCAGGCCTAGCTAGATTGCTGACCCAATTAATCCTTTTATTTGCTCCCTTAGGGGGAGAGCGTATCAGAGGATGGTTCCCTAGGCGATGTGTGGAAAAGTGCCACTATGATGCAACAAGTAGTGAAATCACTTGTGAAGACAAGAAAGTGAACTAGTATATGTTGAGCTGGTGTGTCAGTCTAAACACAAGGAGGAAACGAAGGAACAGTCATGTTGTAAATGTGTAAGAGATTGGAGCTTCTAAAGCCGTGCGTGTGGTGTTTTCAAGATCTGTTATTAAAAAAAGCTAAAGGCCATGGATCTGATGACATTTTCTATTATTGACATGAAGTGACTTATAGTTAAAGGTGCAGTATGTAACTTACATTTTCTAGCAAAAAAATATGTTTATTACCGACCTCCTGGCTGATATCATTAAATCAAACGCTCTGAGAGAAGATGCGCTCTATGTGAGCCTTTCAAAAATCGATGGACGCCCGCTTGATACTAACCAATCAGGACAGTTGTTGCAAGGAGGCATGGCTAACTGCCTGTCAATCACCTGGCGTGCACTCGAGCCCGGCTGTATCGAGGCATTTTGACTTTACGTTACCTAGCCAATGTCTTACAATGGCTGAGCGCGCAGGCAGTTGTAAACACCATTTGAAGGGTGGGGCTTAGGAGAGGGATAGGAGGGATCAGAGAGACTCAGGCCTTTTTGGGATGTTGTGATTCAAATTCTTGCTCGTTTGTACCCAATTCTCTAGACTTACATACTGCAGCTTTAAGATTAGAAAAAATTAGGAAAATGCGATACAGCGTACCCCTGCCGACATGCCAAACTACAAGAGTTTTATTTGACCTGTTTGACTAAGTTTGAGGTCCAGCAAGGACATTTGGGTAGGGCCTTATTGCTTCAGGATCTTTGATTACTTTTTACTTGAATCCCTTGTTTTTACTTTGTCATTTGCTGAATACACATTGCCTCTGCCCACTTAAACACAAGATCTTTTCATAAAAGCCTTTGTTCTGTATAAAAAAGTTTTTGTATCTTTTTTTTTTTATTATTATTTTTGTAAAACAGATTGTGAACCCCAACGATTGAATTAAACAATTATTCTCCAGGAATGTGTTTTACGTTCACATTTGAAATTATTCCAACATATTAGTACTACTTTAAGCAGCATTTTCTTTATATACAGGACCAAATATTAGTCAGTGCATGTATGTCCTGATGCTGTCGTTAGTATGATACAAAAGAGGATAAAGACACACACACACACACACACACATACACAACAACAACACTGTTTCTACTCCTCGACAAAGAAGTGGCCTGAACAAGGCTTGTTTTTTGTATGCTGCTTAAGAGGAAAAAGATTTGGTAAAAAAATGTAAAAGTATTCATTGACTGCTTTGTCATGATCGTTAAATATCTAGATTAGACTAGACTAACAATATTTTATTTCTGTACTCCACAGACCTATCAAATCTCAGACCTACTTATGATCATGGTTAAGGAAATACGGCTGGTACAACTGTCCCTTCTAATGGTAGGACAGTCAAACCTTATCAGCGTAATCTAGACACTATGGGGGCTTTTAAAACGCTGCGGTCAAGAAACTTTTTGAATGGACACAAATATAAAGTTTGTTGGTCTTTCAAGTCATTTAAGAGTAATACTTGAGTTTCACAACATAGACGTGTTGTTATCTCTAGAGCTCTTGCTAATTCACAGTTGAGTTCGAAAACGCGTGTCCTTACTTGAAAAAAAAAGAAATCTTAAATAAGCAGTTTAAAGTTGCTATAAAGTGATATTCAAATTTGTTCTGAGTTTGTCACATCACAGAGAAATGTGTTATTAACCACACAGCCAAGTTTCAACGATTACAAAAATCACCACTTATATCAAATTTGGTTTCAAAATTGTGAAAAAAGAAGTAGTCTGAAGAAAGGCTGGGGGCCTGTCCATTGAAGGCGCTGAAGCCATGCCCAATCCTGGGAAAGAAAGCTAGCACACTACAGGCTGGAATACGCATAGCAGCGAGCGAACACTAACGCGCTCTAGTCTTTTTATAGTGTTTGGTGAGCGGTCATGCTAAGTAGGGGCTCTAATCTTTAAATAGTGTTTGGGGAGCGGTCATGCTAAGTAGGGGCTCTAATCTTTAAATAGTGTTTGGGGAGCGGTCATGCTAAGTAGGGGCTCTAATCTTTAAATAGTGTTTGGGGAGCGGTCATGCTAAGTAGGGGCTCTAATCTTTAAATAGTGTTTGGGGAGCGGTCATGCTAAGTAGGGGCTCTAGTCTTTAAATAGTGTTTGGGGAGCGGTCATGCTAAGTAGGGGCTCTAGTCTTTAAATAGTGTTTGGGGAGCAGTCGTGCTAAGTAGGGGCTCTAGTCTATATAGTGTTTGGGGAGCGGTCATGCTAAGTAGGGGCTCTAATCTTTATATAGTGTTTGGGGAGCAGTCGTGCTAAGTAGGGGCTCTAGTCTATATAGTGTTTGGGGAGCAGTCCTGCTAAGTAGGGGCTCTAGTCTATATAGTGTTTGGGGAGCGGTCATGCTAAGTAGGGGCTCTAATCTTTTTATAGTGTTTGGGGAGCAGTCGTGCTAAGTAGGGGCTCTAGTCTATATAGTGTTTGGGGAGCAGTCCTGCTAAGTAGGGGCTCTAGTCTATATAGTGTTTGGGGAGCGGTCATGCTAAGTAGGGCTCTAATCTTATAGTGTTTGGGGAGCAGTCGTGCTAAGTAGGGGCTCTAGTCTATATAGTGTTTGGGGAGCAGTCCTGCTAAGTAGGGGCTCTAGTCTATATAGTGTTTGGGGAGCGGTCATGCTAAGTAGGGGCTCTAATCTTTATATAGTGTTTGGGGAGCAGTCGTGCTAAGTAGGGGCTCTAGTCTATATAGTGTTTGGGGAGCAGTCCTGCTAAGTAGGGGCTCTAGTCTATATAGTGTTTGGGGAGCGGTCATGCTAAGTAGGGGCTCTAATCTTTATATAGTGTTTGGGGAGCAGTCGTGCTAAGTAGGGGCTCTAGTCTTTATATAGTGTTTGGGGAGCGGTCATGCTAAGTAGGGGCTCTAGTCTTTATATAGTGTTTGGGGAGCGGTCATGCTAAGTAGGGGCTCTAGTCTTTATATAGTGTTTGGGGAGCGGTCATGCTAAGTAGGGGCTCTAATCTTTATATAGTGTTTGGGGAGCAGTCGTGCTAAGTAGGGGCTCTAATCTTTATATAGTGTTTGGGGAGCGGTAATGCTAAGTAGGGGCTCTAATCTTTATTTAGTGTTTGGGGAGCGGTCATGCTAAGTAGGGGCTCTAATCTTTATATAGTGTTTGGGGAGCAGTCGTGCTAAGTAGGGGCTCTAGCCTATATAGTGTTTGGGGAGCAGTCGTGCTAAGTAGGGGCTCTAGCCTATATAGTGTTTGGGGAGCAGTCGTGCTAAGTAGGGGTCGCAGTGCGTCATCAGGCCCCCATTAAGGCCTGCCCAAAAAATCCTGGACACACACAGTGAAAAACTGTTTAATGTCTAAATCCACAATTCTGCATTAAATAGTTCCGTCTTTTCTCATGTTTTCAGCTATTATTTTGTGCATGTATGTGTTTAGAAAAAAATCTCGGAAGTTGCTTTACGGCACCTTTAAATGTTTTAATTAATATCGAATTATTGATAAATTGATTGGTTTAAGCGCTTATTCTTAAAACACTGACAATTCAATCTTTACATATTTTCTACAGGTAAGAACATTTTCTTATCATTTTCCACTTTCCATAGTGGACACATTATAGAGGATGATTTGTGCCAATATTAATTAATTACATAAAATGTACTATATTTAATTATTTCTCGTTACATTTAGTATTTTGAAATGAATTTTTTTTATTTCAGGATTGTTGGTGTTCGATGTAAAGTGAAATAATTAAACCTGTCAACTTTATCCATCAATGGCAGGGGGGAGAATCTAATATCCTATTGGGTGACTTTTGTAAAACAGTACAGGTAAACCCAGACAGCATCGATCAGTTGTTAGCCCTCAAATACATTTTTGCCCTCAAATACATTTGAATGAAGCAAGCATATTCTGCCTGCTCCTATGTTGATAAAGAGTGTTAAAAACTTGAAAAATATCCCATTTCAGTAAATTTTTTACATAAAAATTGCGATTGATTTGCTATTAACTATGGACACTCATGTCGTTTGACAGCCCTAGTTTTATTAATAAACGTTTAAAAAATAACATAGAAAATCTGAAGATTTGACTCATCACTTGATTTAACCCCCAAACAACTTGAAATCGGGTTTGACCTGCCTACGTATGGGCAGTTACTGGATGTTGGCATAAAGGTTGTCAATCTGTGGTTGAAAAAGTGTCCTAAGTTCTGCTCTCTTGGCCTTGAGCGTTGGAGTAAGAAGACCATTTTCAATCGTGAACTGCTCAGGATGGAGGTGCAGATCTTTCACCTTGAAAAACAGAAAATGTGGTTAGGTATGTGTAGGGTAAAAAGCTGCTGAATTCAAAAAAGGGAATGAACATGCATTTGAATTGTATGATTTTAATTGGTGTTTGCAAATTCATTAAGATTTCAATTAAAGATTTCAATCACATGGAATTTTAGCCTTGTTTCCATTAGTTTCTTGTTTCTAGCAACTTTTAGTTCAAGCTTGTTTGAAGTCAACATTCAACATTAAATGTGCTTCCAAGTAAAGTCAAGTTATTTAGTGACTGATCGATGACCATTAGTATTTTAAAATCAATTCTCTGACACACAGGATGAATTGGTGTAAAACATTATTATATTTTTGGGCTTTGTTTAAAGTCTAGCAGCAGCATTCTGAACAAACTTAGTTCTTGCAATTCAATTTCATCTGGAGACTTAGCAAAGGAGCACCGTTTCAAAGATGTCATTTTCAGTCACCCAGCAGCTTGTTCAAACACTCTTTTTTGGTTTCTTTGCACGTTGGCACTCTGTGGTGGTGGTGTTGGCAGCTTTCAGGTATGTCGAGGGACGCGCGTTTACAAAGACGTAGAACACAGGAAGGGCAACTTCATGTGGGGTCAGGGGGCATGGGCCCCAGCACAGCCATATTAACACAGCCTGGGCCAATCAGGTGGGACCAAATGACTTCCAATAAGTATCAGCTGCAATGAACTCGGCTGTACTTTCAACAGATCGGTTGCTTGTTACACAGGACACGCCATGGTTCTTAATCCTTGGTGTTTTTCCTCAGTTGAAGTTCTGACTTTTGTAACCATTGCCCACTACACCTCTATACTAAGCCATACATCTTAAAATAAAAAGGGTCTCTGTTAATTGGACCGGAGTTACAGGTCTGGTCTTCTCTTGCACTTCTCTTGTTTGTTATTGAAATATATATTGATATTGACTAAAGTAACAAAAATAATCAATAATTAAAGCCTGTGGGGGGAATGTCAGTGTAACAGCTAAGTGATGCTTGGGTGGGTCTGAGTTGGATTGTGTACAGAAACAGACTCCTAAACTAAGGGAGCGTCAACAAACTAACAGCCTGTAGGAAGAAGCCAGTACGGACGCGGGCAGTTGCGCTCCCTCCACAGAAAATGTATCACTAACTTGTTTTGTTCAAATTCAGAAGCATTTATTTCGACCATTTGGGTTTGCCTGTGTTAAGTCATGGGTTAAATCAACTTTAGTTGTCGAAACCCATCATTATAGACCTTCATTTTGCACGGGGGTTGGGTAATATCCACCAACATACCCTACTGTGCTGTGTCAAATGAAGCCAGCACTGGCTTGGTCCAATCGTTAATCAGACAAAAAAATAGTTAAGTTAAACGCCTTACTTTTAAATTCTACAGTTTTTAAGAGTAGGCACAGTGCAAACTTTGCAGTAAATGATCCTTTTATCTAGTGGTTTTGCTTCTATAAATAGAGGAACAAAAGGAATCACTGCTCATAGATACAGTAAAAGACATGTGATCTAGCCATTCCCCTATAGTACTACATATAAGACCATTGCCTAAGATTCCACTTTGTTAGAGACTCAGAAGTACTGTCGGAGAATATTTCACAGTCACAATACTATCATATTTTCTGCTATGGAAAAAGCAGCCATTACTGATTCACGTGAGAAGTTTCACAAACCTGTTCAAAAGATTTGAGGCCTGCTTCTTTGCCCAGCCGGATAAGATCTGTGAGAATAGCCTTTTTGATTTCCTGTAAAAGAAGGGAAATCCGGTTCTATGTTTGTTGTAATTAGAAACTACAGAAGTGTATTACACAGATTATGGAATACAGTATCAATCATAACGTTACTCTTTTTGTGTACAATGGTGATACTAATAACTATTTACAACACAAATGTAATGTCTTTGATTTTCTTGCATAAAGTATCTTAGCAATTGTACCTAAATCATTCACTCCTACCAAGCAGTAGGAGTCCTCTGTGCTTTTCAGATAGTACAGAGAAAATAAATGTCCTAATTCAAACAATATGATCTCTTAATGGTCCTCGCATATATATTACCTGTTTTTTGCACAGCTCCTCTATGGATCCTTCTGCTCCTAGTTTACGAGCAAAGCCAGGAAGGACCTCAGGATCAGGGACCACAATGGCTATCAAACTGGCCTAGATTAACACATATGCAAAGAAAGAAAGAGGAATGCGTGTTTGCGTTTGTCTCTATTGGAAGGTCATTAACCGCATGCACAAGGTAGCAAAGTTAGTAATCCTGTAATAACACAATAAGTGAATAAAAAACAAATTAAAAATAAAAATGTTCCTAGGGTAAGGTGAATGGGCGGTGGCAGGGATATGTGTCCCCAGGTTACAGTTCACCTTGGGTTACGGATTATAGTAGCAGCCGTGTCTGTGTCTGTGTCTGTGTTTTGGTTTAACATACTTGTAGACTGTCTCCATGTACAAACAACTGGGCAACAGGTTCACTGCGGATGTACACATTTTCAATTTTTTCTGGTGCAATGTATTCTCCTTGAGCCAGCTTAAAGATGTTTTTCTTCCGGTCAATGATCTTGAGGACTCCACTCTATGATGGGAAAAGGTGTTGTTATTTTAATTTAAAGCTGTGCTAATGAAGTCCTCAATTTAGAGCCATCTGTTTAACTTGACAAGAAAAAAAAAGGGTGCCAGAGCTAACATATAAATGCACATTTTTATTCAGCATTTGCAGAAGAATAAGCAATTCCTAATCGTCTGGACATTGATTACACAACACACAAAGAGCAAGCTTAGACAAGTCCCAAATGGGTCGGCAATCTGTCTGGGTTACGCAAATGCCCCCCAGGGAAATTAAGAAAATACACAGGTAAGATGTAGTGAATCAATTATCTCTTTCTCTACCTTTGAGTTATGTTTTACCTATTTTCAGGACCGGAAATAGCATATATTCCAAAAACACTTTGATTCATCTAGATTTCAGTATTTTCGTAGCAAAGCATTAGTAATAGCATTACTTCTATTTTTTTGACTCACATCAGGTTTAAAAATTATATTTCCAAATAATTTTCCTATTCTCTACTGCAAAGGTAATTAATGTTGCACCTGTGGGGCAGAGGGAGAGGTCATTATATTTTGTAACAACCCTTGGGGGCATAAGAGCTATGTGACATCTGCCTCAAAAAAGCGCAGAAGGGATTTATTTTTGTAACACTGGTCACAGAGTTCATGTGATTTAATATATGAATTTGCAGCAATTATTTTTTGACATTTTACATTACATTACAATAACTAGATATTTCTTTGATACTATTACATTACAATAACTAGATTTTTTTTTTAATTATGGTTATTATTATTATTAAAGCATCCATAGCTTCCCATATGATAAGTAGTTTGGTAGTTGATATAGACTAAAAACTGCAACGTACAACTTTGACTGGACCCACTTTAGTACTCCAGCATTTTACGACTGCAAGCTTTTCTCAGCTGTGGAGTCTTTTGGGTTGGCCAACATTTCTTTCTTCTCTACACGTCTTCCTTGAGAAGTTTATTTGCCGTGTTCCGCCCTCTAGTTCATTGGCAGATCATTAACTCCTGTATGCTTATAGTCAATTGAGGCCGCCAAGCACTTGTCTGGTTTTGATGCCAGCTATATCTTTCTTGATAAAGAGGAGTCTTGCACCCAGACGATATGTGTCTGAGATGAGCTGTCCCTAAGCTGGTGTAGGCCTATGTTGGATCCTCCCTTCCTATTGACTAAGATTGGGTAGGTATATATCGTAGGTTGGCATACATCGTAAGTTGCCCTAACAACATGATGTGGTAAAGAACATATATAACTAAAATACATATTTTTATAATATTAGAAACCATGACTATTGCTTAAAGATTAAGTCGCTTTACGTCATGTTAGATTTTGGTGTTTGGAAATCTCTCCTTTTCATCCCCTTGTTCCTGTCAAACGTGTAGTTGAGGATTCATGTGGGGCAATCTTACCGGTAGCCATTTACCAATGTCCCCAGTGTGGAGCCAACCATCTTCATCCAAGCTCTCTGCAGTCTTCTCTGGGTCTTTAAGGTACCCTTTAAACACGTTCTTTCCTTTGATGCAGACCTGAAAAGCAATGTGCACTTGGTAATAAGCTGGTCAGGTTTCAGTCAAAGCTTATTGGACCTTGGATATGTGATGTTGACACCGTTGTATTTTTGTTGTTGCTTTCTTACCTCACCCTCACCATTGGATGCAAAGTAGTTCATCTCCTCAACGTCCGCAAGTTTTACAACATTGCAGGGCACAGGAACTCCTACATGACCTATAATAGGAAATTATGTATGTATGTAATTAGTTGTCAAATATACATTTTCTACTTGTCCTAAAACAAAACGATTTACATGTTTTCTGTAACTTTTCTTCAAGTTTGTTTTTAAGCCAGAATGTAGGAGATTTCAACCTCAAGGTGGCAGACAGGTCAGCACAGGCTTTTAGGATTCCGCCTTGCCTTGGCATTTCGGGCAGCCTACCTGAGTTAGGATCTCCTGGCATGGTAAATGTGCAGGCAGCTGTACACTCTGTCTGGCCATATGCCTCAAAAATCTGGGGGCACATACCATAAAAGAGCATAGCTGGATTAGTGTGACCATGTCAGGACAGGAATGTGAGGAAATGAATAATGCATTTCAACCAAAAATCTGAATGTACATGTTTTTTTTTTGTTTTTGTTTTTTGCGGGTATACTTCCTTGAAGACTTACTACCAGCTTTTGAAAAATGAATGGAGGGGGGATTCAAATTGAATGAGTCCAGTTATTGACAACCTCACAAACTCCGTCGATCCAAGAATAATGCTGATTCTAAACAACATCCAGACCTAGCATCAAAACCCGTCCCGAAACCAAAATGAGATCTTCTATTTTACATGGTGTTACGTCCATACCTGGCAGCCAAGAGAAGCCCTGAGGAAGTTCAGAACAGGCGGAGAGATAGGAGCGGCCCCCGTCACCATGACTCTAACTCGCCCTCCGAAGGACTCCTGTGGGGCACGGATCAGATCATTCACTTACGAATCTTACCAGCCACCATTCCCGGGTTTTAGAGGTACGAGATGTGCTGTGGATGTGGCAGTCTGTGTTGAGGAAGATCATGTCGACCCACTTGTAAATCATATCAAAGAACATGCGTATCGATTCATATTTGCCATATTTTGGTTCATGATGTAGTAGTCACAAACCATGATGTAGCCACAAACCAATAATAGCACAGTGATAACTGAGTTGCAGGAATGTGGAATATGTAGGATGTGTCACCGAAAGAAATACCTGTACTTTGTGGAAGAGGAGCTTGTCCCAGATGCTGTCGTTTCTGATAATGCCCTTTTTCACCTCTGCATACTTCCTCTCCACGGCAATGTTGAGCAGCCATTTCTTGAAAGGTGTATTGGCACCACTCTGGACCTGTGGGACAAAAGGCACCAAACCACTGCCAAGGGATTTCCAGCCATTTTGTTTTTCAATCATTTATTTTGAATTTGGGGAGGTTATGCCAGGTCTAGTTTGTTTGAATGTTAATGTTAGTTTTGAACAAGACCGTTGCCTTGGTTTAATGTTTACCACATATTAGTTTATATACTAATAATGCGTTTAGTATCTTGCTTCATGCAGGCCTTCTCAATGGGCATTTAGCCGACTTACCAGATTTAAAAAATAAAATAGGTCAAATTAACCTATGATCGCAGGTAGTTTGTTAGCAACACCTCCATGTGATCATAGTCTGATATGGACAATGAGTCGGAAACTGCTAGGATGTCTTACGTCAATCTGGTTGGAAAGCTCAGACATACTTTATCATAGACACGGTTGAGGAGTCGAGGCACTGCAGGGAAAACTGTGGGCTGCAGAGTTTTCATGTCATCTGGAAGCAGACGGATATCACCCTGGAAAAATCCAACTCTAGCCCCTGATCCATACATGACCATCTGCAAATACAGATCAGCAGTTCTTTTAATTGGCAGGGAGAAAGAAAGGCTTTACATAAACATAAGAGTTGTGAAGTTGAAGCATTCCAATTAAAAACAATGAAAACGTGTTTTTACCTGCACCACCCTCTCAAACATATGTGCCAAAGGCAGAAAGGAGATGCTGACGTCCTCTGTGTTAGGTGTGACAGAACACTATAGGCACGACAATTATTTTGTCAGTCGATTAATTATCATTATTAATATGCAACAAACATAAACCAAACCTCTTTTTTTTATTAAAAACATTGAAGAACTTTATCCTACCTCAAAACCTTTCTGCACGCCGGCAGCATCTGACACCACATTTTCATGTGTTAACATGGCTCCTTTGGGAGATCCTACAAATACAAACGTCAATGGTTACTGGCCTCAGTCTTAATACGGCTGGCCAACTTTTACTGAGTGCATTTACAAAGATCACCTGTAGTGCCACTGGTGAAGCAGATGATACTGAGGTCCTCAGGCTGTGGTGGCTGGTGAAGACATTTAAAAAAACGAACCAAAGCATTTTCAGAAATGCAACTCGAAAGAGTTGTGGTTAGAACGCATTTAATTCCTAGATTCAAACGACAATAAATAATCGGTACTTACAATTGGCTTTTGTTGGTTGTCTCTCCCCAGGGCCTTAAATTTCAAAAATGTGACAAAGTGATTTTTTTCCCCTCTTTCATATCACAGTCAGAAAGTAAGCACTTAGGCATGACAATGAAACAACTGACTTGATCACATTAACACTAAATATTTGGAAAGTTTGGGACAATACCATCATGATCAAATGCTCAGCCTGTGGCCACATTTCTGTGAAGTGTTATTTCTAAAACATGGGAATTTGAACATCATAACACACTAGATGTTGATGGAATGTTGGTTCACATTACAACATTTAAATGCACTTCACTGAGACAGCTTACTGTAGGAAGGACAATGGTGAAAGTATATTTGTAAGGTCAAACCTCCACGTCAGCCAAGGACAAGATGTTCACCCCACACTTGGCACCTTGTTGTACCAGCTCAGAATTGATTGATTCCATGACGATGATAGTTTTGAGCACCTCCATTTCCCCCTCCTCTCTACTCTGCAGCAATGCCTGTGCTTTATTAACTTGGTCACACACCACAGTGGTGATCTCGGCTGAAAATGCACACACACACACACACAAAAAGATCTGTCGGATCTGGAAATAGTAATACTAATTAAGGAGTTTAACAGTAAATCTACTTACATTGACATTATTCTCCGTGACCAAACAGTGAAACTGATAGCAAATTGGGTGTTTTTAATTGTATGACCTAACCAAGGTTATACGGTGTCCCCAAAACTACTTGCAGGAGGTCAGATCTAATCTGGAGAAATGATTCATGGTAGCGATTGGGTCAAATTAGATAAGCCTATGTCAAAGTAAATCAGCATGGCATATAGCCCTGTGGAACCCAAGGGGAAACTGCCTACACCTGGCCCTTTAATTAACTTTGTTTAATGATATGTTTTTGCTGGTGGAGCACAAAAAAAGCCCAATTACCTCTGTCGATAATGAATGTAAGGGCCTCAGGACCTAAAGTGTCGTACAGTGGGACTGCTACCATGGAGTAGGTGTAGCAGGCCAGCTCACTGATAATCCACTGTCAATGTCGAAAGGGAAGACAGAGGTAGCATAAAATTCAAAGAACACAGGTAAAAGGCGCCAGTTCAAATAATAACAATAATTTGACACATTTAAACTACACCCAAAAAAACCTTTCAGTGGATAGGGTATAGGTTATCATAAATAATCACCTCTGGCCTATTTTGGGAAAAAATACCGATAAAGGTATCTTGGTTGGGCTTTAGGCCCAAATGAAGAAGCCCTGAACCAAGATGTTCAGCCCGATCTGACACCTTCAGAAAGAAGAAGCAACAGCAGGTTGGGCTGGTGCCAAAGGTCATGTAATTCATTGACAGACACGAAATGGCTTTGCCATTTATGCTTAATCATATTTGATGGGTGTGTTAATCATGGCACCTGTTTGTATTTCAACCACTGAAAGGGTTTCCCTGGTTTTCTGTAGCCCAGACATGGCCCGTTGCCTAAAAATGACATGAAAGGTAAGAAATAATTGATATGAACAAGTTCTTCCCTGATCATACTTTTAAAGATTATAATTATTTTGTGTTACTAGGTAGTTCCACAGAGATATTCCATACCGGGAAAAAGGCACTACATTTCATTCTATACAGATGTTGTGGAAATCTTTTAGACCCCTTCCCTTTTTTTTACATTTTGTTGGGCTGTAGTTTAAACTTAACTATTTGGGCCATGAATCTTCACAAAGCATCATATAATGGGAAAGGGGAAAGAAGTTTAGCAATACAAAACTCAAATATAAAATGTTTGCGTTAATAGATTTAGACCCCTTGAATTGATCTGCCAGGAAGAATAAGAGAGAGCCTAAATCCAGACATGCAAAGCTCGTGCAACCTTCCCTAACATAACTCAAAGCTGTATTTGCAACCAAAGGCACTTTTATAAATAATACAATAAAGAGTCGGAAATATGCACAAAATACTCTCCTACTACACGAGGCCGATGGGTTCTTGCTATGTAATTATGGATTAGTTTGTATAGGGGTCTAGATACTTCCAAACCGACTGTGTCTTCTCTCATTTGGGTAGACACTTTAGTACATTTGTCTTTTAAATTCAGTTAATCAAGCAAGGGAATGATATTGCTTTAACAGGATTTGATTAACCTGAAACTTTAAGTCCCCTCTGGAAAACCTCATATAGGGTCCTGGCATCGTCATGGTAATAGGCCACCAGGTCAGTGTTGTCCTTGAGAATAGCGCTTTTTCTAGCTCCGTCCTGTACACAACACACAACAATCAGATGAGGAGGTCATACACATGTCCAGTTATGTCTGAAATGATTTACATCTGGCAAAGAAAGACCTTTGAAAATCCCAAACCTTAATGCCTACAGACTGGCAGTTGAGGTCAGCAGGAGTGCGCAGGGCTTTCGGCCGGGTGTTGAGGTAGACCAAGGCAGCAGCGGCAAGGGCACACAGGGAGAAAATGGCCGATCCAGAAATGGGGAAAAACAGCTGGGAAAGAAACTCCATCGTCTGTTGGGAGAAAGTTTAGTCTAAGAAAACGGATGGCAGGGTAGGCTTATATAATGGGAATCCATCACACCTGCTAAATCTAGCATTTGAAATATTTAGATTGGCCAAAAAAGATGGCAAAAAAAAATATATATATACACAGTATATATACAGTACTGTGCAAAGGTTTTAGGCAGGTGTGAAAGAATGCTGTCAAAAATTTGAAAGAAAAGAGTGGTCACAGCAAATATGGATTTGATTTAGATTGTTCATTTGTTTATTCACTTTCCATTTAGTTAATTGATGAAAACAAACTATGAACACTTTGATTTTTGAAAGCATTCTTACTTTACACACCTGCCTAAAACTTTTGCACAGTACTGTATATATATATATATATATATATATATATATATATATATATATATATATATATATATATTGGATGCCTGTTGGTGAATTATGTCGAAGAATTCAAATCAAGATATAAAAGTATCGTACAATGGATTGCTTAGTTTAACCACTAAAGGCATTAAGTGAATGAGAAAGTGTATTAAAGAGAAGAATTTTATGAAATATAAGTGCAAGAGTGATGTTTTTTATAAGGCTATCTAATATTGTAGAACCCTGTCTCAAATATGTGGGTAGACTGTAGGGTAATTTATGCAGTAGAGATTTATTAATTAGATTGTGATGCCTTACAAGGGGCTCAATGGAACACAAACTTAGATAAAACTTAATGCTCACTCACAAGTCCAAAGTCAAGATTCCAAGGGTACATGGTATACAGTGTGCACTGTGCAGTAGAGGAAATCCTTCTGACTGTTCATTTTCAGAAGTCCTATATTATTTCAAATTCCACCTTCAGTTTACTATAAAATGGAGTAGAATTGTCTTTTTGTTGTTGTTTATTTTGGTAATTAACTGAATTATCTGAGGCTCAAGAAAGCCTTCATGGTCATGAATAAGTGGTAGTTAACATGGGGGACCCATTTATGAATTATGTATTTCAGTCTCCAGCCATCACCAAAACATACATTAAGTCAACACAATAAGCTTTGAAGCATCCCAACTTGCGGTTTCCACATTGACCCACTCCAAATTTTAAAAAGGGAGCACATTAGATGGGACCTGGACGTGCATTACCAGTAACACTTAATGTCAACTGCAATCAAAGACAATCAATCTGTTATAAGGTACGTCATGTCATGAATCAGCACTGTAGACATGATATAAAATCCTCTAATAGGATAAACAAGTATTTGAATCGATTTATTTTATTATTCATTATAAGATTTCAAAATGAAGCACATAGATAGCACAGACATAACCTATAAGCTATAAAGCTCATATCGGCACTGACACCTTACCTGTCTTTGCTGGATGTCTGATGTCTCTCTGCTTGGGCTCCAGTGTTCAAAAATAGGAGCTGAGAGTGTGCTCATTATTCTCTGTGTGCACTGATCCTTGTTAGGAAATCACAGGTCCCATAAAACCACTGACAGGGCTGACCTTTAAACCTTTGCAACTATCATTTCCAGTGACACAGAACATGAGGACACATCAATATAACCTTGGCCTTTTACAACAATACAAAGAAGTATATTCAGGTTTCAATTCAGACGTGGTTTCCCCCTGCATTACCGATTCCATTCATTTCCCACATAAAATTTGAATCCTTAAAATAAGAGGGCAAACGTTATTATGGTGTTTAATGGATTGACAAGTTTTAAAGTATATTAGGTTAAGGTTTTTGAGATCACAGCTGTACTCAGATCACTTCCTTTCTTACCAGGTCAAAGTACAGATAATCAAAGTCAGAAAATCAGCTAAAGATCTATCTGTAGCTATCTGCAAAAAAAAATTACAAATTAAAAATAACGAATTACTTCATTTTAATAAAAACGAATTATCACCACATTGTTTATCTAAAGTTATGGATTTGGAAAAACGCATTTGGATTTCTTGTGGGCTGGATTTGAGTTTCTTTGTTTCTTCTTTATTTTTTTATAAACATTGTCACTGCGTCCCTAATCGCATACTACTTCCTTCTACTTTTAGTTCGTACTGTTGAATGCAGAAAGACATTGGGGACATACTAAATCCTTTTCTGGCATACTAAACAGGATGGTAGTATGGGTATTACGCAGCCTGTGTTACAACTACCAGTCAATCCATGATATTCCTGAACCTTTCCCATGATGCAACAGTCAGTGGCGTGTCCAGACTTTTTAGACTGCGATGGCCCAAGTGGGGCACTGACTTATGCAGGGTGGCATGCAGTAGGCTACCGGCTCGCGTACACATTTGACAGTGGATACTTTTTTGTTTTGTAAATTGTTAAAAAACGGCAATAAAATATCTAAATCAATTAGACATACATTTAAGGACTTATAGTATGCACTTACTATGTTTAGAATGAACATGGAATTTACCAATAGGGATAATTAGATTTACAATACACTCAAGTGGGTTAGACCTATTTAAAAAATAGTTAATGATGACATTTCTATAGTCATGCTACGATCAGAGATGCAGACACAGACGATGGAATGGAGTGAATAAAATAATGGTTTATTTAGGGACTGGGGGGAATGAGGAGGAATGGCAAAGCAGAGTTGAACTAAGCTGGGCGGGCGGGCTAGCAAAACCGGAGAGTAATGATCCTGGAAGTACAGTCGCCCTAAGAACGGCATCAGCGAAGCAAACTGAAGCTGAAAACAGAACAACATTAACCCAAAACACAACAACATTAACCCAAAACAGAACAACATTAACCCAAAACACAACAACATTAACCCAAAACACAACAACATTAACCCAAAACACAACAGCATTAACCCAAAACACAACAACATTAACACAAAATACAACAACATTAACACAAAACAGAACAACATTAACCCCAAACACAACAACATTAACCCAAAACACAACAACATTAACCCAAAACACAACAGCATTAACCCAAAACACAACAACATTAACCCAAAACACAACAGCATTAACCCAAAACACAACAACATTAACCCAAAACACAACAGCATTAACCCAAAACACAACAGCATTAACCCAAAACACAACAGCATTACAAAAAACAAAGAGTACATGTACAGCAGCATTTAGTGACCATCTAGTCCCTGAATCCAAAAGATAACATGAGAATGTGAATAGGTGGGGGAAAAACAGGGAACGAGAGAGAGAGAAAAACATGAACCATCCTCTTTAAAGTTTACAAGATGGGACATTCATTCAGAAAGTTAATAGCATTTCACCAAATAAGATGAGTCATGAATGGCAAATATCTGTGTTTCCATTAAAGTCTATCCACAGTCGCTTGATGATCAGCTAAGCCCAGTATTCCCTGTGGAATACATCCTCGCCCCCTCCAGGTAAAGAACAAAACGTTTCAACCCTTGGAGAAGATGGGTATTTAAGCCTCGCACCGTGAAACCAGATCGTTCATATCCCTTTCACGGATGGCAAAGAGAACAAGGATGTCACATTCGAAAATCCCTGCCTGTGGAATTAACCCAGAACTTCTGATTTTCTTTGCACTTGTGTCCAGTGCTTCAGTTTCAGCCAATGCGATGAACACTTCTAAATCAAACAGGTTACTGATTGGCTTCCAAGCCCCATGGAACATGTCTTTACCTTTTAGTGCCCCTCGGCTGGGGTCAGCCATACAGATAGCTGTAGAGAAAGTTAACACCAACCCTTCCTTCTTGGGAAACCTCAGCCTTGATTTTGTTCACGTGGACACAGGCTGCGATGCCAAGACCTCCCTGGGAGCTTTTATTCACCAGGTGTGGAAAGATAATATTTCTGCTCTGTTTGGCCCCGCTTGTGCAGAGGAAGCCGAGGTAGTTTTTTTCACTTAATGATACTCTAATGCAATGTCATTTGGATCAAAAGAAACATAAATGCTGCTGTATGTATTGTGTATGCCTGTTATTTATATTCAATAATAATGTAATAGACTCATTCATTTATGTAAAAAAGAAATTGACATCACAATTGGTATGCATTCAATGTATAATTCATGATTTGCATCGACTATTACTAATTGACTATTTAAAGGATTGAGTGCTATGTTCGAAAGCGAGACACTTGTAATTTGCTAGTTTTTTGCCACCCACAATATGTAGTTGAAATATGGCTGTGTTATATTTATGTGTTGACGTGTAGGTGACTGGTCTTATCTCATCTACTTGGAAGATCCCAATGTTTGGCTTTGTAGGTCAGTCCTCCAAAATGGATAATAGTGCTGTATATGACACCTATGTCAACATTGTTCCCCCTCTTAAAAGAAGTGGAGAAGTATTAGTTAAAACACTGGAGTACTTTAATTGGAAACATGTAGCTATGATTGGTGGGGGGTTAGACACAAACACTTGGAACAATGTCGATGCTCTTTGGAAATCCATGGAGGATCTGCTCAGGGCTAACTGTATTGTAACGGCGAGTGTCAAGTTTGACACCAGCAACCTTGAACTTATGCATAAGAATGTGAAGTATATCTCAACCGTTACCAGAGGTAAGCAAACAAATAGTAATCTAAAAATGATTTAGTTAAATTAATCAGGTTAAAAGACTACAAAAAAATCTGTGGATGAGAAAACTTTATGTATTTTACATGGCTGGCTAAATATGTGTTTGTCTCCCAGTGGTTGTGGTGCTAACTAATTCAGAAGACTCCATTGCACTTTTAATGGAGGCTGATCGCCAAGGCCTGATGAAAGGAGAATACGTTTTTCTACTGGTGCAACATTTTGAGGTCAGTGGTGTTGTGGTGAGTAACATTGGATTGTCTTGCATATAAATATTCTGGTTATTGCCTACATTACAATATTAACTATTGTGGGAAAATGTCATGTATAATAGTTTACCATTCTAGATCTTTTGTAACCATTACGCACCATCAATCTTGTATCTGTAAATGACAGTGACAGCAGGGCCATTGCCCTAATCAAGGATACAAAATACAGTAAAACCTGCCCTCAAATTATAAGGGAATAAAGTATTTTGTAAGGAACACATTTATTTATTTATTTTGCATTATATATTAACGCCATTCATGTCCCTGAGCTCACTCTGTATTACTTGCACTATCATTATTATCATTTTTTTTATTATTATTTTATTTTGTCCCTAATAAACATCCATCTTTTAAAATGTAAATATAGAAAGATTGATTTGAATCCATGGTTAACCCCAGAAGTATCCAAGCATATTTACGAGGCGGATAAGGCCTTGGCTGTCAGGAACGTTGGAAGGAAAAAGTAGGAGCAGATCACCACTAATGAGGTTTAACAGAAACAAAAACATTTCCCAAGAAGCCAGGCTAGAGACAAGACTGGGGTGAAATGCTCCTGCAGGAGACTGATAATTTCTCAAGTCAACACTAATAATAAATACATCATACAGGGTTTACTCAGGAAATGCACTAAAACAAAAAGCCAGGACACTGGAACAGAGATACCTGGCCCCAAGAGGGGCCAGGTGGAGCTATTAACATCATTAGCTGGTGCTCAGGGTACTCTTCTGGAGACAGTCAGGGTCCTCCTCTGCCTCCCTCTTCTGGAGACAGTCAGGGTCCTCCTCTGCCTCCCTCTTCTGGAGACAGTCAGGGTCCTCCTCTGCCTCCCTCTTCTGGAGACAGTCAGGGCACTCCTCTGCCTCCCTCTTCTGGAGACAGTCAGGGCACTCCTCTGCCTCCCTCTTCTGGAGACAGTCAGGGCACTCATGTGGAAGCAGCAGCTTTGGCAAAGGCGAGACCATGCAACTCCCCCTGTCACTGCCTTCCTATTACGTTAGGGTCAAATTTGACCCGCATTCAAGTTTAGATGTTTCAAACATACCTTTCTTTTTATTTTTCATAACAAGGTTTCAATACATCCTAGACACCTACACACCAACACACCTACTCCTGTTACTCTCATGGACAAGAAGAATATCTACAAGGCTTTTAATGGTCATTTTGTATCTGCATGATAACTTTTCAGACAAGTATTGCCTCTTGTTATTGTATTCCAGCTACCTGCCTCAAATGCTTTAAATAGCCACAAGAAGTAGGGTTTATTGTTCACTTTATGTTATATTGTTCAGCTGTATCTATGCTTGCGATCTGATGTTTGAATTTTGCAGTTTTGTAAGTTAAGTATTTTCATTCTATTTTTCTAGCAAGAAAATTACATTAACATGAATTACATTAATAAATATTTGTTTCGCTGCCCCTGGCACTGCACTGTAAATATACATCCCCGGAGGAGATACATTCATAGGCGGAGTTTACGGGGAGGCAGAAATACGTCCCTACATTAAGTCTAAAATACTCACCCCACGCCCCACTCGAAAAATCACCACAGATTTCACATTTAAACAGTAAAGCAAAGGCATGGAACCTTTTTCTTCAATTAGTCCTCCCCGGGTCCTCTGAGGTAAACAAAGATTTCAATATGTGACAGGCCACCACACAAAACAAATTATGGATGTAAATTGGATAATTGTGGATTTAGTTCCAGCCAATGGGACCCATTGTAGATGAAACAAGAACTCTCATTGTCTCTTTATCTAAACAGAGCCAATGAGGAATCTTGTTTCATCTACGATGGGTTCCTTCTTGCTGTAACTAAAATGAAAAGGAGTTGCTAAATCTAAAAAGGAAGGGAAAAGGATGAGGATGTCGAAAAGCAATGTGTTAAGTGTGTTTTTCGAGAGTTTTTTTTAAAGTGTTGTTAAATTGATTTGAAAGTAAATGTATTAATACAATACATTAAATACATATCAAATAACATATATTTAATTTGATATGCATAACTGCATAACTGCATAACTGCATATTGAATTAATCTATTTAAAAAAGGATTAATAAAGCACTTTGTTAATAGTTTTTTATCAACTCATTGAACTATTTATTACGCAGACGTTTTGCAAATTCAGTTATAAATTAATTCATGAAAGTGGAGTCATTCATGAAAATTGTTATCTCACTCTCGTTTATTCCACACTTTCAGTGGTATTACAATTAATGTTAATACGGTATAATTTTGCATCTAGATATATGTCTTTTAATCTTAGCTTACTTCTGCTCTTTTTCATTGGCAATTAAAAGTCTATATTTGTCAATATTTGGTCTGAGCAGGAAAACCTTTGGAAACATGCAGGTAACAGCAGCAAATACCCGACTTCCATTACGGCATTTGACATGGCCTTTATCATTGGTCAAAAAACGTATGAGGGATATGACTACTATGATTTCTTTGAGCAAGTCTTTGAAAGACTGAAAGACCATCCCTTTTATAGCAATTTGGCGTCTCAAAACGAGGTAGGAACATTTTTATTACTGGAATTTAATGTTTAATTGTAAACCAATAATTCAAATTACAATAAGATTATGATCCATGACAGACATTATTATCTTTATGATATTTGCATTCTTCTCTCTTTAAATATCCTTCCCAAGCATCATTTAAGAAAAATGTTTGTTTCTTTCAGGTCAGCCCATACTCTGCATACCTCCATGATGCTGTGCTTCTTTACGCTATGGGTCTGAAGGAAGTGCTCAAAGACGGCAAAGACCCGCGGGATGGACAGGAGCTTCTTCAAAGACTAAAAAACACGAATAACATCAGATTTTATGGTAGTAGCCTAAAAAAATCTGTGCACAGCCCCGAGGTGACCCATGTAGGCATTTTAGCCCATTTTAGATATACTGTGTCTTACGAAGCGATAAGAACTGACACAGTAGGCAAGTAAGGACTTACCTCCAAAACAATTGAACAATTATTTTAGCCCAATATATTTTATTTTCTAAAACGTTAGTCCTTCACAGCCAATCGAAATCAGTACACCTTCCTTAAGACGTGTAAAAAAACGTCAGCCATTTGACCACTGGGGAGCGACACAATAAGTAAAAACGTTTTATGCCCAATAACTGTAGATTTGTTTGCCTTAAAAAAGTTATTCTTGTATGTGGTTGTATCTTGGAAGATCCCAAGACAGAGGCAAAATCATTGGCGAGTCACAGCCAATCGAAATTGGCGGCGAAGACGCCAAAGGCAGTGAGGTCGTATCTCGGCCAATCTTTAGCGAATTGTCATGCTGCTGTGACTGCTTACAGTCACCCCCTTGACAGGATGAAATCAAGTTTCCACGGCAACAACGCCCTGCTGGACTGCTTGGCTCCCTCAATCCTGTTTGCTTCATTCATTATATCTTTCGATGTGTTGCTGACGTTTCTTTTTTTGTCGGTGTAATCAACAATACTAACTGTACTAACTGTGTTATCTTGCAGGAGCATCTGGACTAGTTCACTTTGATGAATATGGGGAGAGGAACCTGGACTACTCTATTTACGACTTACAACATTCTGAAGACACCCCAAAATTTGTACCCATCCTCAATTTTGATAGCCAAACAAAAGCAATAAGGTGAAATAATTTGAATATACAAAATGAGACTGGACTTTTCTATTATATGTATCAATATGTTATATGCTATTTAGTCCTGAATGAGTAGCAATGCCAGGAAAATGCATTGATTAGGGACAAACATGGTCCTTGTTTCAAGGAATATCTGTACCTTGAAGTCGTTCAAGTAAAGGCAACCAAGCAAACAAATAAATAAATAAAAATTATCTCTTTGCAACTGAGAAGCCCTAAACCTAAACTTTTTTTTATTTTATACTGGCAAATTCAAACTTTATAAACAAACCAAATATTCAGTATTTATTTGTCTTAGTCTATTCAGTCATTCTTAAATAGTATTTAGTGCTTTCTTGTTCAATAATATGTATGCCCTTTTTAGTCTGTGGTCAGAGCTGGTAATAGGACTATTACAGGAGCCATTCTTGTAGTAAATGATTTAGTTACTACTCTTGATGATAGGAAACATTGTGCAAATATGTTTATTGATTTGTCAAAGGCTTTTGATAGTTAATCACAGATTACTTCAGGATAGATTAGCCCTGCAGGGTTTTGATGGTGTTGCTGGGTAGTTGTGACTAGGTTCAGGTCTACCTCTCTGATAGTGCATAGATACTAAGGGTTTGAAATCCAAGGTTGTAGCAATAGAAACGGTGTACCACAAGATTCCCTTTTAGGTCCTACATTGTTTACCCTTAATACTAATTTGAATCGCAAATGTTCACAACCTTAACTGTGTGTGCTAATATATCACCCTCCTAAACAGTGATTTTATAAAATAGTTATTTGATCTTTTGTAACTAATAATGGCTAAATATGACAGGGTTACAATTATTTGCGATTCATTTATACTGTCCTGCAAATATCCTAGGTGTGGATTTGAGTAGATTATTTTGAGTAGAATATTTTGAGTTCAAGCAATCTGTTACTTGATAGACACACAAACATGGTCATACTCGAGATCTTATGTTATCATTTGTTCTGACTTTTAATAGCATTGAAACAAAGGATTTATGTGTGTCCGACCATTTCTGTACTGTTGTTAATATGAGTTGTCCTAATTCAAGCAACAAAATGTCTAGTTCTAGGGCCATTCGTTCTTTCATTATTAATTCAAAAACTGCCGCAAATTTTGCCAGTATTTTTGTATCTTTAAGTGATGACTCTTTTTCAGTTCAACACACAGAGTTTGTTAATTGCGAAGATGTTAATTGCGAAGATGCAAAACATCTTTATCATTATTGTATGTTTAGTTGTTAAACTTCTTTGTGTTGTATGGTTTTGCATACGCAAAGCACTTTGTAACGTTTGTATTGAAAAGTGCTACATAAATAAAGATTTATTATTATCATTAATAGTTTATAGACTGTGTGCACGCCAAAGAACAAATCCAGGAAAAAAAATCTTTGCAATGTGTTTCAGAGTTCTAAGTTCTGAGTATGCACAGTTGCTTATTGAAGTAGTCTATGTAAGCATAACAAAAACAATTGTGCTTGTGTTACAGGCCAACTCCAAAATTTTCATCTGTGGTATGGCCAAAAGGAAAACCCCCTTTTGACATTCCGATCTGTGGCTTTAACAACGAGCTTTGCGAATGGCTGTCCAATGGTAAGTTTAAATGCAGAGAAATGCAATACATAGATTTGTTTATAGACCTAGAGAGCCAAGGCTATACTGTTTGGGTGTTTTATCCAAAACAAAATACCAAGCACAAAAGGCCTTATTCAATGCATTTAAATAGTAGGCTGGACACAATAATGGTTATATGAACTGCGTAACGTCCAAATAATAATGATATCAAGGAGAAAGCCGTACAATGGCAGACCATCCTGTTTTTATTTTGTTTTTGTGATGGATTTTATGCTTAGATTGATAAAATACTGCACCAGTTTATTCTGTGTATCGAAACTGATTAGAAAATGACATGATGGATATTTTGTGAAACATTTACTCAAATTGACAAATTTTCAAATAGAGCAAATACTTAAAAATATTATGATATAGAATAATTGTGTTTTTTGACTGGACAGATGTCTCCCTGGTTGTCCTGCTTGTGGCTTTTCCCATAATCGGAATGACAGCGTTGCTTGGCATTGGCCTGCTTATGCTGCAGAAACTACGTCTGCAGAACCGCCTTGATGACTCTTGCTGGTGGCTCATTAACTACAGTGACATCACTATCATCAAAGAGCCGAAAGTATGAGCCAACAGAGCATCAACTGGGCCATTTTCTGTCCATGAACATTGCGTTGATGCACAGTAATACAATAGTAAGCGTCAGTAAAAAATTACTAACGCACTTATTCAGATATGTTTGTGTTGTATTTCATTGATGACTCCAGGGAGTGCAGACATTGTCTCTAAGTACAACCAGTAAAAGTGGAAGTGGAGGTTCTCAGACCATCCTCTCTTCTAACAGCTATGGTCTGAGGGACAACGCAGGCAAAGAGCATATCTTCACAACCATAGGTCTTTACCAGGTACAGCTTTTCTGAAACGAGATTAAAATACTAATTCCCCATTTTTTGCAGACACCATGTATACATTGTATTACTCAATCATGTCAGTCAAACAATTATTTCTTGATACTGTATATCTGTCTTTGCTGTTGGCAGGGAAACCAGGTTGCCATCAAATACATTGAAAATCAGATCATCAGTAATATTCAGAAACCCTCCATAATTGCAGAGTTTAGCATGGTAAAGAACCCAATTTTTCTTCTAACCTATTGATTCAGGGACAGTTGTTGGGGAAATTGTAAAGGATGTTTCCAGTGTTATTATTTTTGTGGTCTCAATCTGCTTTTTTCATGTAACAGATGAAAGAGATGAAGCATGAGAATTTGGCACAGTTCTTTGGAGTTTGCATTGAGCGCCCTAATATTTGTTTAGTCATGCAGTACTGTAGAAAAGGCAGTCTAAGGGTAAGTTTGCCACACCAAAGACATTTTCCAATGTATTGGCTTACTTGTTCATAATCTATCTTTGATGTGTTTTTTTCAGGATGTTTTGAGATGTTCAGACATAGAGTTGGATTGGATGTTCAAACTGTCGTTTGCTTACGACATTCTCAGTGTGAGTAAATTAGGTTTACAATACCAGGGGCCTCATTTATAAACGTTGAATAAGCACAAAAGATGGTGTAGGCCTTACACTACTTTCTAAGCAAACTTTGGGATTTATAAAAACACTCGATGGGAAAATGTGCGGTCCCCCATGGACACTTTGACCCATGCATACGCACATATGCCTGGAGAAAATTAGAAACTCTGACAAACATGCCTCCGATGGCAGATGGATGAATAGAGAGGCCAAGGGATGACGTATTTTTGTAGGCCAACCCGGAGTGCACAAAAAACATGATTTAGGATCATTATTAGAGACGGATATATCTGTTTTAGCAACAGAACCCCTCAAATATGTTGTAGGCCTACAGTTTAATCGGGAAGCATATTCAGTGGGATCTGCATGTTCTGAAATGTATTTTCATAAATAAGGAGGTGAACAGTAGGACAAACTATGTTCAAATGTATGCCGTTTTCGATGCCTCAGTCAGGCAGATACAAGTGCCCAGTTTCATAAGTTTTTGTCACATAGGCCAGCACGTTGTGGAGAACTGTCAATTTGCTGATGGATAATGATCCATCTGGCGACACGGCAATGGACTCTTAGGAAAAAACACAATCCGATCAGCAATTATAATGGGCGGTGCTGGATCGAGTTTAGCTGACTACCGAAGAATTGCGCCAAGAAATTAAAGAAAAGATAGCAATGAAATCGCGTCACTGAACGAAGCTGCTATCAACCTGGTTCAACCAGCTTAATCGTATGATCTCACTCTGCGTCTCACTTCAGATCAATCCGGCAAAGCTGCCATATCCTGTTGCGGCTGAAGCTCAATTGATTTCCAATATAACCCTGCTTTTCCCAGATAGATGAGATATGTTATTTGAGAACTGGACGGCATAAAAGCATATATTAAATAAGATGCTACTACATTAAAAGCTTCAATATGCGCTAATTGTCTTAACATAAACAACAACTATTGCTGACATCCATTCTGAATGCTGTTCAACCTTTTTTAGGAATGTGTTAAGCTTTCATTGCATTTGGGTCAGCTTGGACCACGTCTGTGGCTTAAACTTACGAGAGGAAGCAACAATCATACGGTTCAGTGACATGTAAACTTGTAATTGAATCCTAGGGTATGGAGTACATACACAAAAGCAGCTTGAAGTCCCATGGAAATCTAAATCCTAAGACTTGTCTAGTTGACAGCAGACTCCAGATTAAACTCTCTGGCTTTGGACTTTGGGAATTTAAACATGGAACCAAGCAAAAACATACTCTACTTGAAAATCCGAAATATGAAGGTGAATTGATTTTTACTTGATTGACACCATATGCTGTGTATTTGTATCAGCATACCGCTGTGTATTGTGAATTGGTATTTGTCAGTTGAGACATTCATAGCAATTTAAAAGATTTAAAAAACTGTAAAAGTACTAACATATGCTATTATTGTGCAGAAATGTACTGGACAGCTCCAGAGCTTCTGAGACAAGTGTATTTCCCTTACAACGGCACACCCAAGGGAGATGTCTACAGCTTTGCTATTATCATGCGTGAACTTATCTATAGTTCAGAGGTTGGCCCGTACCATGACATCAATCTAGAGCCAAAAGGTATGCACATTCCTGAAGTAAATCCTTTTGGATAGCTCTTGCAATGTCAGAATTATACATTTTTCTGCTTGTCTTTGGTCTGTTTCCAGAGATTATCAAACAATTGCAGACCCCTCTGTTAGGGGACTCATTACGACCAACTTTGTCTGCCCAACTATGTGACGAGGATATGATGGCTTTACTCAAGGCCTGCTGGAGTGAGAACCCTGATCACAGGCCCCCCTTTGGTTCTATACGGAGACGGCTTAGGGAAACCAGTCCTGACAGGTCAGTCTCTCGCAATAAAATGTACTTTCTAACGGTATTGTTTACTTGTAGGCAGGAGTAACAGACTACTTTTAACGACATTTCAAAAATTAAAAAAGTAACGAATTTTTAATCGTCAAACTTACAGTAAACGCAATCAAACACAATGACAGCCTATGGCCTACACAATAGGCCTGTATGACTCATGTAACATTGCCAAAGGGCAAAACAATTGTCGCAGGCCAAAAGAACGTCAGGTGGGATGGAAAAGTTCAACCTGCATCAGGGGTTGAGGCTTTTGAAAGACATTTTCCCTTGATGAATGATAAACTCTGGTTTTATCAAAGAGACAGTTTTTTTTTAAATCATATCAAAGTCTGTTTTATTCAAAGAATTGTCAGTTAATCAACCAAATGTTTTATTCACTTGAACTTTTATCGGTGCAGTTTTTGAAATAATGAGCATTTTTTGCATTCTGTTTTTGAATTCACTTGACGTTTCATCACCTTGACTTTTATCATTTATTGTTACTTTCACCCCTCACACACCACAAGCAAAAACAAACTTGAGTGCCAACCCTGGCAGAAAACTAATTCAAGGAAACATTACAGTAACCAAAACGGGGAATCAATTCACGCAAGCAGAAAATACGATTTTTTTTAGCACTGCTTTATCCTCATGGAAGAAAGTAAACAATTTAACAAAGACCCCCCAAAAAATGAACATATTACACCAATTATCAGATCACTGCACTGGTATCGTTAAAGTTAGAGTTAAAACTAGATCTGAGACTCGCTCTGAGCCTGACTACTTTTAAATCCAGATTAAAAACGTATATGTTCTTGTTTGCATTTTTGCTGAATTGTTTCATAGCAATATAATATTTTCATTGTTTTTATTCATTTCTAGGTATTTTAATTCTGTTATTTCTTCCTTGTATGTTTCTGCTTGCACTTAAGTGTTTACTAAATGTGCTCTCCAAATAAATATGAATTGATAACTGCTCTCTAAAAAGTGGGCGTGAATGTTACCAAATACACAGAACCGAAATGCGTGCTAGGCAACATTTATTTTTTGTAGTGATATGCTGCCGTAATATGGGCCTCCAAAATTATGTTGCATCAGATGTTTAAGCCAAAGAATCCTAGCCATGGTTGGGGTCAAATCTTTATTTTAACCAAAATTCAAAGTGGACATAACCAAAGGCACTACCACCAATTGAAGATAAATGATCTTAAATGGCATTTTTTTAAATTCTATACACTCTGTGTTCATGTATCACATTAACATTTGATGTGCCTAAACCTTCCCTACCAATTGAAGCTAACCCAAATCTAACGGAGCCCCCTTGCTGGACCACACCTTTTGAGCAATTCAAAAAACATTTCAGAATCTGTGAGGAGAAAAATAAGCACTCTCAAGGTAGTAACCAATCTCCTGCAGGCCCCAGCCCCAAATCTCCAAAACGACAAACCTGTCATTGTTTTTGGAAGAAGTAATAATCCTATTTTAAGTAATTGTAGTTAAGTTTTCAATCTTTTGAGTAGTGTTAGCGTTTGGTTTCTAACAAAAGTTTGCATGAGTTACCACTGGCAACGGCCTCATGTCAATCAAAGATCACCTTCTTTGTACGTGCAAATCAATACTATCGCAGTGTGTTTTAGATAGATTTTGATCACAAATATTGCAATTACAATGAGGAAATCAAATGCCAAAGTGAACACCGATTTGTTATTTCAGCATCTGCTTTTTAATTTTCAATGTTGCAAGTCTATTGTGTACAAGGACATGTAAAACCAATCAAGTCAAATGGCCACAGTTTTAATTTTAAATTGTGCAATAGTTAAAATGAAATGTAACTAAATGCTGATACAGAGGAAACAAATGATTACAAGATTTACATAGGGGAATAATTTGGGAAAAACACTTTTGAATTTTTACTAATACAGCTAAGTGATCCTACTGGTAAATGAATCAAATAATTATAATCCAGCAGAGAGGTCAACCGGGAATGAGGTAAAAGTTTGATAGGAAAATCAGTTGTACACAACCATATGGGATTATACCAATGAAGAAATAATGTTGTTATTTATCTCCTTTAGTCATGTAAATATCCTTGACAATATGGTAGAAAAGTTGGAGAAATACGCTAATCATCTTGAGGAGGTGGTTGAGGAGAGAACTAATCAGCTAACTGCAGAGAAGTGCCGAGCAGACAAGCTACTCTCAAGTATGTTACCAAGGTAAAACATTTAATTACTAATTACATTATTTAATTACATGCTATTTTTAATCCAATAACCGGGTTTTATAGTAAAACATACTTGTGCTGTAGAACCTTTAATGCCATCAAAGTTTTCACTTGATTACCTTTTTAAATGCTTGTTTTTAGCATCATTGCCATACATTCATCATCCATAACAATAAACATTAATGTTATCCCGGGATCAGACTACACAATATTTGTCTTTCACGATGGTCATCATTTAAAATTATGCCATAAATGATTGACGTGTTTTGGTCGGGAGACACGCAACACTAAAACTATGACCTCGACCAATCATCGTATGCTGCCTTTCATGACCTTGCACAAGTTAGGTCGTTGGCGAGGGGCGTCAAGAAATTGTCAATCATGCCTATCAAGCAAAACGTCATAGGAGTTTTCAATCTAGGCAGGAAAAGGCAAAAAATTCGGACATGCTCGACTTTTCGTCCCAGAAGCCACATCACTGATTATGTCGCACTACACGCCTGTTCGTCCTTCCTGATGTTCAGATTCAGGGGCCACACTGGATGTTTGTTGGCGACGCCAAAATGGTGTCAAAATCGGTGTAGTCTGATCCCGGCATTAGACCGAATGCACTACTAAAGCCTGTATATACAGAACAACCTTTTGAGCAAAACTTCTGGACAATGTACAATTGATTCAGAAGTGTTCAGACCCCTTCCCTTTCTGCATAGTTATGCGGTATAGATTTAGAATAACACAAACTACATTTGCTTCTTGAGCTAAAATCAAAGAGGAAAAACTAAGGCACTTGAGCTGTGGAAATTATTCTTGAGAGGTCTCCAAAACTTGATTGGAGTACACCTGTGTCAAATGCAGTCACCTGTTCACTATGTTTGGAGCAAGGTCCCATAATTCACAGTATGCCACACCAACAACCAAGCCATGAAGCATCAACTCGGATGAGCTCCCGGTAAAGGATCTTCTTCAATGTTGAAATTGCGGCTTCTGCTGTCTTGGTCCAATTCACCCTCAAAGATTGGGACTTTTATGTGCAGTCATGAAGAGGGGCTGGTAACCTCTGCAAAGTTGGAAACACATTGACGATACTATCTCACCAGCCACAAGAAGGTCCTCACTTGTCTTTCCGTCTGTGACAATAGCAATGCTCTCCACCTCTCCTGCTATGTGGTCTCATGGTGTATCGGCCAATGATGTATCCCAGTTGTCCTAATTCCTCCCGTCCAATATCCTTGGATTCAAACTTGCCTGAGCCCCCCCCCCCCCCCCTCCAAACAAAGCCTCTTGCCTTATGGCCTTCCTATTCTGGGCAGTTCTTCTCTACATGTAAGATGAGGGACTGCGGATGTGAGAGTTTCTGTTACTAAGCTCTTTTGGTTGAGTCCAGAAAACCTCGGAGTCTTTCAGTTCCAGAGTAATTCTTTACCCAGGATCTGCTTCTGAAACCAGCACCTATCCAGCTAATGGCAACTTCTCATCTTGGCTTTTGCTTACTACTAGTTCTGATTGGTCGAGTGGTGCAGATATGGTTCTCTTCCTGGAAGGTTCTCCCATGTCCTTATGGCGCTGTCAGAGTGATCATAGGGTTCTTGGTGACCCCCCTCCCCCCTCCCCCGACTAAGGCCCTTCTCCCCCTACTGTTCAGTTTGTATGGGCAGCCAACTCAAGTTCTGATGGTTACAAAAAATGTTCATCATTTAAGAAAGACGGAGGCGGCTTCACAAAACATTCAATGTTGCAAAAATATTTTTTTACCCTTGCCCAAATCCTTGCCTGGACACAATCCTTTGTCAGAGGTTTTTTTGTAGTGTCAACCGTGGGATGTTGTGTAAATGTGGAAAATGTAAGGGGTCTTTCACAACTTTCTTAACCTACTTTATCTACATCATACTGTCCCATGCTCCTACGCTGTTAAAAATATGTTTTGCCCAAAGTCAATATTGCCTATGTATGTTGACCAAAATGCTGCCCTCTGTATAGGCTTCTACACCAACATAAAAATGTATTATTGCAGGAAGTGTGAAAGATTGTTCTTGTTTCTATTAACAGCTACATTGCTGACCAGCTGATGGCTGGGAAATCAGTGGAACCACAGAGTTATGACATGGTGACCATCTTCTTCTCTGACATAGTAGGTTTCACATCCATGTGTTCAATCAGTTCCGCCCTGGAAGTGGTGACGCTCCTTAACGACCTTTACAGCCTCTTCGACGAGATAATCAAGCTCTACGATGTATATAAGGTATATCAGCGTAAACAAACGCATTTTATCCCAGGTTCTAATTAAACTTCACCATTGCTTTTGTCAGTATATACGTTGCCTCTTGAACGTATAGATAGTTTAGCGTTATATGCTGAGTTGGTTTAAGTCACTGGGTGATATTGATGCTCCATCATCCTCCGTAAGGTTGAAACTATAGGTGATGCGTACATGGTGGCTAGCGGGCTACCACTTAGCAATGGCAACAAGCATGCTGAGGAAATCGCAACAATGGCTCTGCACTTTTTGTGTGCTATCAACGTGTTTAAGATCCGCCATCTGTCCAATGAGAGACTAGCACTCCGAATTGGGATCAACTCTGGTGAGTTATAAATGCCACATACAGGTATAGACAATGTAGATTATGCTAGATGTCCCAAGGGGGCGGTGCAAGTTTCCTGCTATAAATTTGTCCATTGTTGTTAATTTTTCATTTAAACCCTGCTCTTAAAATTCCCCTCTTTGGCGACAGTTGGCCCAAAATTTCAAATAAAGGCTTGTGGAAACACACAGAACCTCTATAGTAGTACCCTGTGAACCGAATATGTAATTTTGTGAGTGATTCTGCAAATTAATCTTATGAAATATATTTTAATAGGTGCTTCCAAAAATGTAGATAACCTGAGTGCACTTAAAATATCAGAATTAAGTTCACTTTTAGTTGAGGAATGGAGGAACATGCTCCCTTTATTTGTGGACAGGTTAGTCTTTTCTACATCTTTGATGTTTGTGGCACTTCACAGCATTCTCTTTTCTTTACATATTTATATATATCGTTATATTCTACACTTTGGTTGCCTTAACAGTGACAACATGAAATTAAATGTAATCTGTTCAACTATACCAATGCAAACACGAGCCGTATTTGCAAAACTATCATTCCCACAGGCCTATCATCAGACCTCTGTCTTTAACACAACGCTACAGAGCCTCTGTGGCTATATTCACACTGCAGGCACAAGTGGGCCAAATCCGTCGTTTTTTTTTCATAACCGTGCGATCAGCACAAATCATATGGAATTTGGATTTGAGCCACGTTGGCTACGGTCACACTGCAAGCCTTAATGCTCAATTTGGTTTTATTACTCCGATTTTTTTGTTTGGCTGTTCATATTGTGTTTTTTTGTCAGATATTGTATCCATTATCCGATTCCAGGGTGAATTGGTCACAGTCCTGAACCAACCTGCATGTGCAAAAATAACAATAATAAAAATACAGTCTTAGTTCCGTTTTTGACTATTTCTGTGTTTGAACTTTCTGGGCCAATCCATCTTCTGGAAAGGTCTTTGTAATGATGCACATTAGTTCCTCTTCGCCTGATTGTCTTTTAGAAGAATGACGTCCCCTTCTTGAAGGTTTAACCTTTTATTTTTGCTACTTATGACAAAGCTGCAACATTTTGAGGTATTTGTACCTCCACCTACTCTAAAAGGGCTCAACCAGGATTGAAGACGTTTCCACTCCTCTTTGAAGAGATGTGCTTCCTCGAAATTGCCTGGAGGAAGAGGAGGTCTTGAGCCCGTTTTGAGGGTCACAAGCATTGTTGCGGTGAGGATGAAAGGCGATGCGGGTTCGGATGACACTGGGATGAGAGGTCTTGTGTTCAGGACTGCCGCTAACTCAGCCATGAGTGTTTTGAGAACTTCATTTGTCAGATGGGAGTTTTTCTGTTCAAGCAGCATGCAGTCAAGAATCCGGCGATGCCAATCGTATGCTCCCATGCACCACCCATGTGGGATGCTTGGGGTGGACTAAACACCCAGGTGCAGCTCTGTGTGCTCAGGCACTTCTCCATGCTACTGAAGTTCCGACTTGTTTTGTCCATCTTCCAGCTAGTGGGAGGCACCGATGAAGTTCGTGCCACAGTCAGATCATGGCCGTTTTGCAGGGCCCCTGACTGCAAAGATTCTTCTTAAGGCGTTGATGAACCTGCTGGTGCTCATTGCCTTGATCACTTAGATACGTACTGCCCTTGAACACATGCATGAGAACATCACAGCCCATTGTCTACAGTTGAAGTGTCCTCCTCTTGTGCAGCGTGAGACGTCACCCCACGGCCCAAAGCCATCGAAACCTACATAGGTGAAAGGAGGTTCTACTTGCAGTCGTCCAGCGGGTCGGTTCGCCATTTGCTCATGTCTTTCCTCGCAGCTTCCTACAAGTGACACGTTTGAAAAGCAGACTGTTTATCCAGCGGTTGGCCTCCACCAGCCAGAATCCATCAACTCAACTCAAATAGTGCCGTTGGTGAGGTGTCTCCCCTAGTGTTTCACGGCTTTGTGATGATGGCACACGAGCAGGGCTTCCAGATGATGCCGGCCAGGGATGATGATGGGGTGAGTCTCGTTCGTGCTCGGGCTTGATTCTTATATGCGGCCTCTCAGAAGTCCGTTATGGCCCACAACCGGGCGCAGCTTCCACAGACTGCTGGAGGATGGGCTGTTGGATCCTGAGGTCACGCACTTGAGCTCTTATAATAGTACTCATTCTAGACACTCTTCACGATGCACACTTTGGCCTTCGGCAGCTTTTCCTCTGTAGGATGACAGATGTCTTGGACAGAGCGGGAGAAAGATCGAGCTACGTGGATCAGATGTGCCACTGCTGTGACAACAACTAAGAGAAGCGTTCAAAGTGTTGAGGGTGTACCACGTTTCTGGTAACCTGATGAGACTTGTCAAATGGGGACGTATCTCAGAGTTGGAGGCCAGGTCAATGAGGTTGTAAGAATCTTGAGGCTAAAATGGGTGCAAGGCGGCATTCTGAAGAAATGCTGGTCGTGTGAGCCATGTTGTGCTACTTAGGAAGGCTGGTGGTACGGATTGTGATCCAATGTCGGTTTGTTCATTGGTGCATGTCACCTTGATGTAAGCTACAGCTGCAATCGCTTTCAGTGCTGCGTCTGTGATGCTTCTCTGTGCGCCTTGTGGCCGTAAAGTGTGTCTCCCCATCTGGTCCACTCAATTCCCATGTCCTTGGGGAGTGGGGGGAGATCGGCTGGTTTCTCAGGTGGCTCATTACGGAGTGTGGATCAAGGAGAGAAGCATTTTCCTTTCCAACTTCCGAATGGCAGAATCAAACTCTTGCGTTATGTTGTGCTTGAACAACAAAAAGCACTCTGCGATTGTCGCGACTGTCTCGCTGCTCTCCACAGCATCAGCACCAGTGCTCCCTGCCATGAATAACCAAATCATGTTTGGACTGTCTCGCTGCTCTCCACAGCATCGGCAACAGCGCTCCCTGCCATGAATAACCAAATAATGTTTGGACTGTCGAAGCTGCCCAGGCACAAATAATATGATTTGAGTGCGGGCCAAGATTCCAGGATTCGCTGAATTGCGGGCAGCAGAGAAAGCTAGCGGGTAGATATGTGTCTTGTCATTTCTCTATATTGAGTTGAGGTGAACTCGCAAAATACACTCAAAGTCTCAGCTTTTTTCGCAGGGCACAAAAACTCGCTGTCGATTTTCATAACAAAAGCTTCCACGTCAATTCGTGCTGTGCTGAGGACCCTGTTAGCTGTTTGTTGTGTACAAGTTGGCATTTGATGTTGCCTTTCACAATTTGCAGATTGAGCTCTTTTAACTTGTGATGAACAGTTATGTTCCCCATAATTCAACAATGCATTTTATGCGCAATTTGACTGGCGGACAATTTGTTACGTTTCGTGACATCAGTGATCTGGACATAAATTGAACTGCTCCTCTTATTGGAGTCATCATAAAAGTCCAATGGACCATATTGCACACCCTCGGTCTCTTTGAAGTACTGGTGTATGGAAAAGGCTTTATGTTGCCAGAGTTTGATGCGTCGGATGATTTTTTTTTTTTTTTTTTTGCTCAACTCTTAATGCTTAATGTTCCTGACTGTAGGGTGCCAAGACATTCTGCTCTGTAACTTTTTGCCCCCAAGCCGTTTAGGTGGTAATGCTTGACTGTACAAATCTTGGAACTGACCTTATTACCTCAATCGGCGGATCGATAGACCGATGTAACTTCAGCTACCGTCACTTATCCATTGTTGCTTAATTTTCTCTTTTCCGTAGCATCAAACGTTTATGCTGGTCACTATTTGCGAGACTGCCAATCGCTCCTCTGCCTTAATATTTCACAATAATTGTCGCAGGACAAAGTGAGCACACTGCTGAATACTGATTGTTTGGAGATGGTTGCAACTAGTTAGCATACAACTCGTGCTTTTTCCAATCCATATTTTATGATGCAATTTAAGTTATTTGCTAGTACTAAAAAGCTTTCACATTCGGCGCAGCATACAATCGTCACAACACGTAGTATCTGGTCCTACAATTAATGTCCAGTCATGTATTTTGGTTTGTCATTTACTGGTGCTCCAGAATGATTTACATTTGAGTTATTGCCTTGCATTATTTCCCTGTGCTGTATCTGTGTTATATTCCATTGTGTAAACAGTCTGTTCCGGCTACCCAAGTCCTTCCCCTTCCTCTTTACCTGTGACATTATAAACACACCTGTCCCAGCACACAGTGACCACAATCATACTGCCCTCAGGGGTAAAAAATAATATAGCACCCCAGCTATGTGACACCCCAAACCATATAAACTACTAACATAGAACACCACCAAACTGGCTCCTACAAGTAGTGTCTAAACAGATTACGGGACTTTGCATACCAGTGTTGCACAACTGTTACTATCTCGCAACATAAGCTTATTGCCTATGATTTTTTGTTGTGCCAGTATCTATGTTTCATAAACGTAATACATGTAGTTGTATCTGTTTGTAGGTCCAGTAGTTGCTGGAGTGGTGGGAAGCACAATGCCTCGCTACTGTCTCTTTGGGGACACAGTAAACACTGCTTCCAGGATGGAAAGTAACAGCTTGCGTGAGTTACAGAAACATTCAAAATGTACTCTACACCTTGATTGTTGCTATTATAAGTTGAATAATGTGTATCCTAGGCCTTTACAGATCCTAACCCTTTCTTTCTTGTGGATTTATTTGAATGATGACAGCCTTGAAGATTCATATATCCCAAAGCACGGCTGACATTCTTACAGAGGTTGGAACTTTTGAGATGGAGGAGAGAGGAGAAGTTGAGATGAAGGTGTGATCATTTGATGGAGTTAGCTAGAACAGAATAACTGTATAAACGGGATGCACTGTATTTACTTCAACTTGTCTATCAGGGTAAAGGTTGTCAGAAGACCTATTGGCTGATGAGTAAACAAGGTTTCAGCCCCCCTTCTTGCAATAGCAAACTCATATGAGGTCTCCTCCCTTAAACCACCAACCGAGGTAAGCTCACAATTTATGATTTAATGAAACTCACAAACCAAACTGGGAGTGTCACAGTGTCTTGAGTAGTAAGATTGTTGGCCTTTGGACAGATATAATGGGAGAGCACCTCCTTCCATGGCTGCCTAGGGACCCTATAAGTAATTAGAGTCAGAATTACATGTATAATTGACTGCTCAGAGAGTGTATTGCACAAAGCTAAAATCTTGACTCACAAAGTACTATACGTTCACTACTATGTCAGTAATACAGTCATTTAGCAGGTAGTTGCTCCTTCTGGACTGATTATTTTAATTTCAGATGCTTATGGTGGTAGATGATAAATGTACAACACAGGACCAAAACAACATTCATTTTTACTAGTTTTTTCAACAACAAAACCTACGCTTTTTGGAAGCTAACTGAATTAGCAAGAGCTCTATAGATAGTGACACTTACATAGGAAAGTAAGTTTATCTTGAATGACTTAAGACTTTACGGAAAAATTGAATTTGTGTCCAATTCAAACCGTTTTAAAACCAATACATTTTTCTTTTCTTGAACGCAGTGTTATAGAGCAAATTCTTGTGGAAGTATAATTGTTTCAAAAGAAGTAAAGGACTGCACATCTAATGGAATATTTGTCTCTATTGAAGGTCAAAGCATTAGCCTCCAAAGATACAGAGAGAAGGGACCAGAGGACAATTAAAACCTTCAAGACTGAGATGACCATAGTTGCCACTTAGAAGAGAAACACTTTAAAAAGCAGCATGATCTTTATTTGATATATTATCGTTATCCCCTAACATGAAAGGAACATAGACACAAGTCACATGTACATGTTATGTTAATTTTGTATACATTCATCATTGCAATGCTTACAGTTTGCCTGCTGAAAGGAAGTTAAAAGACCTACCCTCTCAAAGACAGGTAAGACGGCCATTCTAAACACAATGACTGTAATTATAGCTGCAATTTTAATTTAAAATTGTCCTGAATGAAGTAGCTGACAGTCCACACTGCTTAATAACTTGGATGGTGGTGGTGAGATATTGTACAATCACTGTCAAGGCATTTTACAACACTCCTACAATAAAAATAATTGATTAAGTTTATTGAAATAGTAATGTTTTACTATGTGAGCAACAGTTAAGAGAAATCAAACCAGTGCTAAGGTTTTCAGAATGATCTTGTTGGGTCATTTAAAGATATTGGGCTGTCCATGTTTATAAACAGGTAAAGAAAAAATTATGCTAACGTGTGAAATAAAGCACATTTTCCTAATCAACTCATCTAAACATTTCAGTAGCATCTTCATCAACACACCATGAGAAGTGTAAAAAGCACCCCACAATCCAGGTTTATTGTATTAGCCATGAAAGTAATGTATTAATGACTGAAGCTGACAATTCTGTCTGTAATCTTTGATTGTAAAAGATGTTTTAGAAAAGGAATATGTGCCTGTAATTTCCGAACCCTTGGAGACCCTTTTTAGATGTAATATTGTTGGTTTTCAAATGTAGTTCATTTTAAAGTGGCTTTTAATAAAACCTTTACTGAATACAATGCAGTTGTACATTTAAGATTTTTACAATTTTGGTAAGTTCACAAAACCCGACAAAACCTCCAGAACTAGAAGTGCTACACAGATGGATATTCCTAGGGGAAGAGAAAACATAGACATTTTAAAATAAGAATGAAATGCTTCAGTATTTTCAGGAAACAGTAAATTGCAAATCACAACTGACACTACACATATACAAAAAATGAATCAGATGTGGGCCTACTTTAGAATTTTAAATCAAATCAAATGCTTACCAGTTGTCTGTCCATTATTGAAAGGTACATTTCCTGTGGTAAACGAGATACAAGAAAGATTATCTATACATCACAACTGCAAGACTGCTGGTAGGGGAGTACAACCCATGACAAATACAAAATAAATACCTTCAACTTGCCCTGAACTATGTCCACTTAGTGGACAACATTGTAACAATTTAAGTTATACAGTATGTTACTAAGTTTCTAACTAATCCTAACCCCTACAATTTAATGAGGAAAATGTGGTGGATGAATGTTAGCAATAGTTCTAGAACGATTCCACTAGGGGGGGGGGGCTTTCATACCAGAGTATTTGGATATGTTCATGTAAAACTGAATCAAAATGATTAACTGATCAGGGCTGATGCAAATTGCTTTAGGCCGCAGAAGTGGCGGAGGGTTTCCTGAACTCTGGGGCCTCTGAAATTTACCTCTGAATTATTTCGAATTTTTGCTATGTATTCCCTGGTGTGAAAAAGCATTCGCGTAAAATCAGGCCCCGTAAAATCTAGGTTTTACTGTATTAATTTATTCAGTTTGTTAATTGGAGGTATGAATAACTATATTTTCTGATTAGTTTCCCTAACATTGTCTTGACTATACCTTTGAATTGAAATTCAGTGGTGAGGATGCCCCCACTTGACTCCTCTTCGGGTAGGAGGCTTCTTGCACCACATGGGTTCTTATGGAGAAAGCACAAAGTCCTATAGTTACTGTGTTAAATGCTAATACAAATGTTTCATATAATATATATATATATATATATATATATATATATATATATATGATGCTTAACAAGAATTTGACACAAAAAAACACATTCTCACATTTTGTTATTTATTTAAATAATTTGTCACAGAATGTTTATAAAGTATTATGAGCAAGTAAATTGATGATATACCTACCGGCTGACATTGCAGCTTTTCTCCATCACAAACCTGAACCTCACAATGTAGCCAGACAGTGGAGACTTTCTCCTTGTGCTGGAACCGGAAGGAGTTGAACTTGAACATTGACCGGCTGTCTTTGGCGTTCTCAAAAATGGCCACGGTGTTGTCAAAGGAACAACTATGGGGTCGAAGGTGTTTAGTTATTTGCCTTGTTCAATTTGCAAGGCAAACGCATGACAATACAATACTAATCTAATCGCTGTAGTTACAAATAATATTTGAATCTCTAAGTAGTATATAAATATATGACAAACTGATAAAAAATCGGTACATATGCCATTTTTTGTTAGCCAATGAAGATGGAAATATAGCTTGAAGGTTATGACAAATGACAGAGTGGGATTGCTTAAGTCTCTAGCTTGGTCTATGTACGAGTGCACAAGTTGTAGATTCCATAAAAACTCAAATTTCTCACCTTACCCATAAAAACCTGAAACATCCTTTGTTTAGAGGTCTACCTGTTCACAATGAGGCTCCACCTTTTCTTGTCTGTAGAGTAAGGGCTAGGAGTGGCCCAACAATTGATAATCACAACTTTGAATCTGAAGGAGTAGAATTTACATATAAGAATAGAGATTTGTTGGGGTCCTGTCCTATGTAAAACTAATTTTCACCTTAATTTATCAGTTTTTACAGAATTAAACATGCAAAAACCAATAGTTATTATAACAGCACTAAAGTATAAATAATCGAATTCTTTATGGAGAGGTTCGTATTCATATTTTAATGAGTAGAGCTTTGATCATAATAGGTGAGCTGGAGTTTGAAAATTGCTGATGTCCTACTGGTATACTGTACCTGTTACCTGTTGCATAGTTACCTGTTGCTTAGTCCTTTAGCCTCAATGCCAATGAAGACCTCAGAGCCAATCTCGGATGTGTCAATTACATAGGGGGCATCTTTGGCATAGAGGAATTTTGAGTTCTACAGGAATTGACCAAACACCTATTTTACAGCTATATTCAAAACCTTGGATGTTTTTTACATAGTCTCCAAGTATTCTTTTTCTTTAACGCCTTGCATTTTAAAGTTAAAAGTGATACGCGGAACCCACTGCGGATAGCCAATGTTCAGAACTCACCGTGAATACATTCATAGACACCTGTGACCTAAAAGTGCCTAAACTTCCGTTGTTGACATAAACTGTAGCCACTCTGGAAAAAGTAGAGGGTTTAGTAAAAACACTGCAAGTCTTTGGGTCAGAATGTAAGCCTTCTTCATGTGGAACTTGCTGTGACCAGCCAACGATGAAAACACTCACCTTTGGCTGAAGACGGCGTTATTGACCAGGTAAGATGCTTGGTAGGTGCAGCTAAATGTATAGTTGACCGGCTGATTCCTCACTGTTAGAGAAGTGTCGTTGGACACAATAGAGTTATAGAAGATGTACTTGGGGTCTTTGCCAGCTATGTACTGTAGAGAATGAGAAACGCACATTATGCTTGCGCATAGTTTATTTCTTACAAAGTGAACACCAACCAACAACTCCTGTTCTGCTCAGATTCATTCTAAACTTGTCTTTGGCATGCAAATAGTCAACTTAGTTTGAGTGTGTGTTGATTTCACCTCAGCTAGAGTACCACAGTATGAGTTGTTTTTGGGAGTTAGATCAGGGATGGTAAAGCGATAGTATCCAGGCGCGCTAATTCCAGTGTAGCACACCCCTCCGAGGGAGAGCTGGCTAATTTCCCAGCCGTAGGGACACTCTGGGACGTTAGCGATGATAGCATTGGGGAAGCATGACACCATCACATAGTCTGACAATGTGTAAAGAAAAAGCAGTGTATAAGGCAAAATCTGATAGTTACGTTTTAGGTTTGATCATGTATTCCCATACTACAAAAGCAATGCCGCAGTTGGTATCCGTACAGATAGAGCTTACTTGACTATCGACAAATGTTTAATCTTTTTAAGAATTGTTACCTGCTTTTTGAGGAGCGCAAGTCCAGGCAATAGGCAGTAGCATTATCAAAGCACCAACTATGGCCATTGTCTAGTGCCACAAAGAAATATGAAAAATAAATAAACTTTACATTTAAAATGTACTTTTAATGAAAGCCAAGAGCCAATAGCATTTTTTAAACAAATGCACTTACCCTAGAGGATTAGTGCAGGGAAAAATCTTGCCGATGTCCTATCAGAAAGTTCCCATAGTGCCCTGGTACAGATGCTTTAGCAACTACTGTCAAGATTCAAGCAACGCCAGGGAGCATTTATACCTCAACAGGTGTTAAGGGTAACTACCCTCCCACTCTCCTCTCATCCTCCTCTGTGCTGTGGTGGTTTTCGGCAACCCCATTGTGAAGCTACTCACAAAAGCTCTCATTGCCACTCTAACATTGACTTTCAAATGCACGTCTCCAGGGTTTACCGCGATACATTGAGCCACGTTTCTACAGTCATACCATTTATCCATTCACCCTGATCTTTGAAACGGCTCTCCTAAACATCTTATCTATGTTTATGGGGAAATGTTTCTTTTTACTATGGGCATATCTACCTATTGTGAATGAGCTAGGGAAAATATCTATTCTCGCTTGCATGATCAAAGACTGAAACACAAACGCACGCACATGAGAGTTTTGAAAACTGCAAGTATGGCAAACAAAATCGGGCATCAATTATGTGGTCCAAGTATGTACGGTGTTCAATTTATCCCTCCGACCAATTATATTTGCAAGATACTTGAACGTCAGTCTACACACAATTACCCAGAATGAGACATTTTGCAAATATATTTTAATGGATTTTTTTAGAGCAATTTTGATGTTCTTGACTCAAGCTAAGGGAACATTTTCAGTCAAAGTGTTCGCATGTAGCTAAATGGCAGAATGGAATCACTCTAAAGTAGTCCAAATATCTAAACTCATGCTAGCACCATTGGTAAACTCCAAGCACCATTGGTAAACTCCAGATTGGCTGTCATACGCCTTTTAGTCAGGAGTGTCCTCCATCTAGCCCCTATAAAGGTGTGATTTGAGGAGTGCCTGTGAGATGCAGTTCTTTTCCATCTGTGCAGAATACTTCTTAGTCTTTTAGATTGGCCATGGGTTATATTATATACTGCTGCACATTTCCGGAATTCGTTTTTGGTCTGGCAGCAGAGCAGTTTCTTGCTATATGTGGTGTCATAGGGCCCCCATTTTCAGCAGTCGATTCCAAATAAGGTGTAGACATCTGAAGTTTATAATCCACTTAACCTCTGTTTGGAGGGCCATATCAAAGGGTCTGGATACTTATGTGATTGCGATACTTTAGATTGAGATCGTTGTTACATTTTCAAAAATGTGTATACAAAATGGATTACTGTGCATAGTAGATTGAGGTCTAAAAGTGAACTTGATCCATGTTATTTTACATATTTCACACAACAAAAATGTAACAAATCCCTTGTGTCCAATAGCAAATAACATTTTCATAATTTACATCATGTACCCATGCAAACAGATGGTAAATAATTAGCTTTCACAAAATGAAAGGCGAGGAAGAAACTGAAAATGGCACAGAGAACCCATTGGTCCTTTTCTTTTGTAGTATCTGAACAGAACACTTTTTTAAATGAAGATAAAGAGGCAAACATTCCTGGACACCGCTGAATTCCCTGTGATAGTAGATCCGATAAGTGCTGCTGAGCACTATCAATTATCAAGAGTCTAGACGAGGGGATTTGACCACTGTGTTTGACAGCATTCAGAGATATAGGGTTTCACACTGAAAGACCTAGGTCTAGGAGATACAAGTGGCTTTTGTGTCCTGTTTGGATTCCCCTTGTTACATGTACGAAGATTATCTGTTTACGTCCCTGATGACCCCTTCCTGTAATCTGAGACGACCCATGTCAGTCAGTGAGTATTCCTACTTAGACATGGTCTATAAAGAAAAAATAAAATCAAATACCAACAAACCAAACGCTGTCCATGACTGGGATAAGGTGTGGTCTAGATGCTAATGCACTGAAGAACAATTTTGAGTCATTTCACCACCTTCTTTTGATGGGGTTGGACTGTGGAAAGTTAAAATTAGCATTAGAATGAACCACCGGTCTGTTTAGGGATCAAGGGACAGGTATCTGTATACCGCCAGGCGATGCTGATAATGAATAGCTGCAAGATTGTATCATCTAAATGTACTCAGTTCTTTGCCAAGGCCGGTAATGTGGTAGTGTATGTGTTTCTTTGTGCTGTGTGTGTAATTGTGTGTTTAACAAAAAATACTACTGTTTTAAACAGCTGTGATGCTTTAACTATATTTTAACTATATATCCATTAAGTCATAATCCAAAATAAGCACATCATAAGCCAATATTTACAAGGGTTTTGGGTTGAGAGCAGATATTAGGGGTGTGCAGAGATGTAATTTTTCGGATTTGGATTGGAATCATATTTTCCGTATTCAGATTACTATTCCGACTATTCGGCAGAATACCGGAAGTGGGCCGGTTTGAAACTGGAAGTTACCAAAAAATCGGAGAAAATACTTTTGTTTCTAATGGCCTGACTCTGGAGTACCAGAGGCGTTGTTAAGATCTTGAAACATTGGGGGCTTAGCCCAGTCCAGAAATGTTGTTGAATTTGCTAGCTAGCTACCACCAGATGCCAACAATGACAAGCCCTGTAACCAGTGTGCTTTCTCTCACTGTCTTACACAAAATGCATGCATACCAAGTAGTCAGAAGTATCTGCTACTTGATTGACAGACAGCGGACCCAAAACGTACCTACATTTTTTATCTCTGATATTATATTATTTTCAATGGTTTTAAGGGATGATTGGAATAACAGATGAAAAGGTCCAGGACTATTTTTTACTTATTTTATTCTTAAAACTTTCAGGGCTTTGAAACATTTGAGGCTGTCGCCATGGACGCCCAGGCCTATCGACGTCCCTGAATATGCGTGAAAAAGTGTTTAACACAACTTGACCCAAGGTATGCCTTTTAAAAATCACTTTACTTCAAACAATATCGCTTTAACCCCACCACACCTCACAGCTGAGGACACTTAACAATCTACAAACTCACCTTGATTTTGTTTGTATTTATCAGGTGAAATGTTTTTGTGTGTGGCTATGCGTGACTTTTTATAAAACAATGGAAATATGCACATAAAAACCTTTGGCAGATGCCAATTTGTCTAATCATTATTATATGCAAGTATGAACCGCAAACATTGGTTTAATCGAGCACCAATAAGTCAGTTAATCCTGACATTTTAATGAATGGTGAAATCACCACTTCTGTGACGCATGTTAAATATCTAGGCATTATAATTGACACAAACCTGGCTTTCAAAAAACATGTTAGTAGGGTCATCAGTAATGTTAAATTTAATCTGAAGAATTTGAAGAGCATCAGGCACCAGTTGTCTTCGTCTGCTGCAATGATTTCCCCCCATCTGTCTTACTGCGTAACAACTTGGTCACAGGCAGGTGTGACTACACTCAACTCTGTGTACTCACTCTATAAACAAATCCTAAAAGTACTAGATAAAAAGTTTATGAGTTTATGTAAAGTCCTGAAAAAAATATAATTTTCTCAATTTTGATAAGTTCATATTTTACTCTGATGTCTGCCTGATGTTTAAAATTATTCATAATCTTGCATAATCCTCCTCTTAGAGGATTCCTAGCCTATCCTGGCAGTGGCATTGCCAGTAGGACTAGCGCATCCACTAGGGGTGATTGGGTACCACAGGTCAGAAAGACAGCCTTTGGTCAATCTGCTTTCTCAGTTAAAGTAGTGGAGAGGTGGAATTTCATACCCACAAGCATTTAAAACTCAGGGAGCTTTGTAGTGTTTAAAACCAGCCTAAAGCTTTGGCTAAAATCAGCACAAAAGTGTCACCACCAATGATTGCCTGCTATTTCATGTAGTTGTCACTTGGATTCTATTTATTATTCACACTAATGGACGTATTATTTATTGTGCTTTTTTTTGGTAATGTTTAGCGGTTTTATGGTTGTTTCTTGTTTATCTGCCCAGGGACAACATATGTAAATGAGCTAGCTGTAAGCTAACTCTGGTGCAATTACTTTTTAACTGTGCGCTGTCCCTGTAAAGTAAACAATGAATTAAATTAGATCGGGGACAATAATTTTTTCCAAGAATAACATAAATGCCAAAGCTATTCCCAAATTAATATATAAACTGCATGCGTTGCAAAAAAAAGTGTGAAAAACGTTGAAAATCTACCTTTCTGTAAATTTGTGGTATGATTATATAAATGATACTCTGTATCACGTGACAATATAGGCAGCACATTTCTGCATACCAGGACATTTTGCTGTATGAACCGTGATCGCCAGCTCTAAACCAAGATTATCGCATTATATATGTAGTTAGAGAGTGGGAGGGGGAGAAAAAGGGAGAAATCTGGAGAACAGCAGCAGCGCAGCAAGTGAGAAGAGGAGAAGGATGGCCGGAAAAATTCAAAGCCTCAACACTTTATCAATTGTGCTGAACTACTATTTCGTCATCATGGATGGAGCATCCCGGGGTTAAGAGTAGAGAGAGTCAACAACTCAAAGGCAGGAAAGAAAATGGCAGAAAACCTTCACTGAGGTGGGAAGACAGAGAGGGGAAGAGAGGGGTACAAAAGAAGTAACTGCTTTTTGTGAAAAGGTGACCCTACAAAAAGGGGAAGAGGAGAGAGGAGTATAAAAGAAGGAAGACAGAGATTGCAGTGTGGACATGGAATTGCTAACCTTTCTCTTCATTTGTCTATCCCAGGCAAAATTGGGGAGCATTTGGGTGCATGGGCTAACAGGTAAGACTACCGTTGTCTTAAATGATTGCAGAAACATCCAGAGGTCTAAATATATCAACACCCACAGACACTGTGCAGTCACTCATTTTCATTCAATATGGAATTTTTTGGTTCCCACACAAACATGCCTTTGACGTTCTCTGTTGCATGGTTGAAGAAATACCTTCAGACCAACAGGCTGGCTTGAAGGACAGAGGAAAGAAGAAATAGGAGCTAAATTCCTTTTTAATGTTTGATTGGTTTTAACTGCTGTGTGTTTGTGTACGTGTGACTACTCAGAGTGAAAGAGAGGAAGAATGAGAAGGACAGATGGAAAGATAGAAAGAAATGGATGTATTGCGTAAGTGTCTGTGGGTGTCCTGAACATCTGTGAGAGGCCAACAGTTCTCATTCTGACATTTATCTCCATGAGTCAAAGAATACACAGGAAGCCAATGTGTAATCTATCCGTGAATTGTTTGTATTTGTCTGTGTGTGTGTGTGTGTGTGTGTGTGTACACACAAGGACATGCAAACCTAAATTCGTACTTAGCGTGTCTTCCGTCACCAATGCAATTGTGTATGCCTGTGTGTTGATGTGTGGATCTGCGTGTTGGTGTGTGTGTGTGTGTGTGTGTGTGTGTGTGTGTGTGTGTGTGTGTGTGAGACTGTGACTGTGATTTTTTGTAGTCCATAGAGATGCAGTATTTTTAGAAGCCCCCATTTCTTTCCTTGCTACTCCTCCCCTGACAATCAGTGATGCTCTAGTTTCTCTGCCCTCTCCTAGCTCTGGCCATGGAGCTGTGAGGGGCGCGGGGAGGGGGGGGGACCCTGGCTGTGGTGCTGGCATAAAAATACACCTCACACAAATGCCAGATCCATTTCTATTTCCAACCCTATATAATAAAATATGTTATTAATAGTGTTATTATTGTATTCATTATTAACATTTATTATACGCATATTCACTTTTAAGAATAGATCAACAATTAGTGTATCAAAAATGCACATGCAACAAAACCAAATAAAAATGTAGACAGTTGACAGACAGGTGACAAAAAAAAAATATATATATATATATACACTAAGTGTCTTAGTGTTGGACCACCATTTGCTGCCAGAACAGCTTCAATGTGCCTTGGCATTGATTCTACAAGTCTCTGGAACTCTACTTGAGAGTCTCTGGAACTCTATCTTCCAAAACATTCCCTCATTTGGTGTTTTGATGGTGGTGGTGGAGAACGCTGCCCAACACTCTTTTTCAGTTTAGTTTCTTATTGCATTGAAATCACTTTCACTGTCAAACAAATTGAGCAGAGGAGCACAACTGCAGTATCTTTCAGGTTTTGCTATTCATGACCTGACAAGTGTTTTAACACTCATCACTTATGTTCTTCCAAACAATAAGCTATAAGTGAAACATTATTGTATAAAATATAGTAGAACAAAGAGAAGTGGACATTCATTTCCATGTCTATTTGTTTTCCCTGCTTTGTGAATTACCTTGAACTTGTAGGGCTGGAGTCTGAGAGCCCACCTCTCAATCCTGGCTCTGGTGTCTTAGCCGTTGGGTTGTTGGAGATAAGTTTTAAAAAATCAGGAACGAAATGTGCACTGTAGTTGGCCATTCATAGGAGACTACGTAATTCACTTGAATTTTGAGGGAGTGAAATGTGTGTGATTGCCTAGATCTTGGGGATTGTCTGGTGAGATTCTTGAGAAGTATCCATCCTGAAGAAGAATTCCAATCCAGAAGATTTTTGGAATTCACACTTCTCTTTGTAGATTGTCAGGTTGCTCTTCTGTAGTTTTTCAACAATTGCTGCCAAGGAGTGATCATGTTCTTTGGGTGTAGCACCCTGGACCAGGATATTCTCACTGAAGTTCTCACTCCTCGGATTTAACAGAGCACATTCTGGATTGTGTGTTGGAATACTTCAGCCCCTGATAAAATTACAAAGACGTATTGAGAGGCTCACTTTGGTGGAATTTGGTGGTCTTTCCAGAATATCTGGTCTTGCTTACTGTCAATCTCTAGTGAGTGCAAAGTAGATGTTTACTTCGGCTGTGATGACTATCTTCTAGCTGCATACAAGGACCCAATGTTCCAATGTTGTCTTCTCTGGGCTTGAAGAAGGAGCCCAAGGACCTCTTGGCTTTCTTTTGTCACTCTCACATTGATTATTAATATTTGTTGTTCAGGAGATCCGTAATCCTTCTGGATTTATTGAGGTATGTGTCTTCATTCTCCGTTGCCAAGATGATGTAATTGAACAAGTGAAGCCCAAGTTTAAGATCTGACACATTTACATAATCTTCAACTGAAAAAGCATCTCTCAACTACACAAGTGGACTGAGAGCCTGGCTTGTGGATTTAAGTACATCTGTATCCGGTCAGGTCCTCTTATCTGCTTGCAGGACCTAATTCTAATCCTAGTTTGCAAAGTGTTTTTACTGGAAACGTGTTTGGCATTTTGATATGTAATTGAGTTGGGGATCTTGTGTCTATGGAAGGGTATTGCAAAAGGAGTTGCGTTTACGAAAGCTTCTGAGATTGTGGTCGGTGAAGATGCGCTACAATACGTTTCAAAGGGTGGGTTGGTTTTAAATTATGAAAATACATATTATTGTGGTTTGGAAACTGTAACGGGAGATTTTCTGTATAACTTTCCCATTGAGATAAGACCGCTCCTCCTTAGTCCCCTCTTGGATTTGAAAAATACTCCTCTTGCCTATCACTTAAGATGTCTGTTTCATTGTTTTACACGTCAGTCAACAAAACTAGACTCTTTACAGAAAATAATCTGGTAGGAATGTATGCATTAAAAACAGTAAATTGCTTTCCTCTTCAACATTGATGCTGGTTAAATTGTTTATGACAATACTGTTTGCTGTGAGACGCCAGTGTCATGTCAATTCCTGCTGCCCAAATGTAAACCCATGTTATAGTTATATCTATTGAAATAGCATTGTGCTTAAAATCCAATCAGCTGGATCGAGTTACATACAACCCCATTGAATTCCTTTATTTTAAAACCTGTCCAATGCAAAGTATTTTCCAATGCGTATAAAGATGTAATATTCACCAACCAATTATGAAATGGAAGGTCCATCACACAACACATAATGTAATTTCAATGTCTGGCTGATTTCAATGGAAATGTGCTGATTTGCTTTTTGAGGCTGTCCTAGGGTTATCTTTCCTTGAGTTAGCTGTTGTGTAATGTTATCTGTTATGCAGTTCTTCACAGACATATTTCTTTCTACCTATGAATGGTCAATAATTGTCACCAATGGTTTTGAATTTTTTTTCTACCTTGCTTACTTTAGCATACAGTATGCTTACTAGACTATATCAGCAGCATGTGCTCAATGAAGTGACAGTTAATAATATTCTTGTGTGTTGAAGATGCAGCGATAAGGAATTCATTGGACACTGGTGCCCAGCCGACCTCCAACAAAAATGGACAGAGAAGACCCAGCCGAAACATAATGGGGCCAGGAGTTGCAGTCGATACTCTGCCTGACAACATGACGCACATGGTGGTGAGCTGTTTAAATTCTAAGAGAGAACGACACTGCCAACATTCATTGGTAGTTGCAATATATAGTTGAAAAATAAGACTACATTATATTATTATATTGTTATATTATAGGTCAAACATTTTTAAATAATCTAACGTTTCCTTTACATTTCTAATTCAACCTTGTTTAGGGGGATAGGAAGTATAAGGGACTTGTGTAAGTCATTATTGTTGGAAAGTAGGTGGGTGAACGTCTGTATATAGAGCAGTCTGAGTATACTGCATTAAACCTGCTCCACTTTTTCCTCCTGCACCTAACTCCCAGAACCGCTCCTCTCTGTCACCATTCTGCCCCGTCACACAGTAACGTGAAGTAGCTGAAATAACTCTAAAACAGGTTTACAATGTTAAGCATCGTGTATTGTGTGTTTAGTGTTACTCTAGGTGGCACGCGATTAACTGTTACTTGTGCGTCCCCTAAATCCTTTACACGATATCTCATCGCAGGCGGATGCCCAGAAATACTACAGGTGGCGGAGGACTGGGCCCGAGGACAGACGAACGGAGGACTTGTGGGTTGACCTGAGTACTTTTAAGCAAAGCCGAGTCAGAGTGCATGGCATATTATCAAACTCACATCGACAAGCAGCGGTGAGGAACTTAACAATGTTACATTACACAAGGAAATGATGATTTTGTGTAGTGTTGAACAGAATTATTGCATTCTATTTATATTTATTTTCCAAATTATGATTTTGTCTAGTGTTAAACAGAATTACTGCATTATATTAATATTTATTTCACCAGAGGGTGGCATTATCTTTCAACTTTCCTTTCTATGGACACTATCTGAGACAGATCACCATAGCAACTGGAGGTAAACGTAACAGCTTCATTAATACATTAAAGCCCAATAAGCTGATTTATTACTTGCATAAATTCAAACTCTTTGAACTCTTCGGGAATATGTTGCTAATATTTATCAGAATTAACAGTATTATTGCATATCCAAGCATGACTTCGGTATGGAAAATAGCTTGCCTTGTCTTGCGGAGGAAGCCTAGTAATCAGGTCATTTTAGCCGTCCACCTCTGTTAACATCCTTGCAAATAACTCACGATTGCTTGCATTTCTATTGTTTGGCTCACAAATGTGCCAAATGTACCAAAGGAGCCCTTTCAGAGCTGAATTACTAGTTCAAGATTAATATAACTTGAATGCCCCTACCCATACTGGTTTATATAATGTTTTAATACACTAATCACATACAATGAACAGATCCATTCCTGCATATTTTAACAAAAATTATTCTATATAGAGAAGGTCATATCGGCCCCATTCATTCATTCAACACAGACTACAATCAGAAGATTAGATAAAGATTTCCTACAAAGCAAAGCACTCCAGCTTTTGACAATTATCCTGTACATTGTAAACTGTCAAGTTTTACATACACTTGTTATATCTGGTACAAGGATAATATCAGGTAAACAAAACTATGCCAGATAAATTGGTTTTAACTTTAATTATCTGACCTTTTCTAGGGTTCATCTTCACAGGAGAGATTACCCATCGAATGCTGACTGCCACGCAGTACATTGCTCCCCTCATGGCTAACTTTGACCCTAGTTTTTCACAAAACTCCACCGTGATGTACATGGATAATGGTGAGTATGTGTGTTTTTTGGTGGGCATTGGAATATGGGCCTTTAAAAACTTGATCCTTGTCTATGACCTTATTCTGAACCTTGTTCTCATGCAGGTAATTTATTTGTGGTGCAGTGGGATAAGTTGCAGCTTCAGGGTCGGGAGAAAGAAGGGCCGTTTACATTCCAGGTTGCTCTCCATAGCAACGGAACCGTCATATTCAACTACAGAGAGGTGAGTAGTGGACCCTGTTACTACAGCCACCGATTATATTGTTCTGCTAGATTAGATGACTGCATACCATTACACCTTATCTTGACCATAGAACCCCCCCCCCACACACACACACACACACGCACACACACATACACACAGTCATTCGAGAGACATCTTCTAAATATTTGTTTAATAAAGAAAAATCTCCACTCCTTTTAATGAGCGATCAAGAGTATAACTGACTCATGTGGAGTTATTGTCATCAATTCCCAACTATGACACACAACCTTGTTCGCGTTGTCCCCAGGTTCCTCTACCTATCCAGCAGATTAACTCTACTGAACATCCAGTGAAGGTGGGGATGTCGGATGCCTTCATGGCCCTCCTTCCTTCCCCCCATTCCTCCGGTCAGTCATTCTGGAGCTTTGTTCTTTTATTATTTTATTTATCAAAATTAAAAACCTACTTTATTAAGCTGTGTGATATCCCTACTGTATTCCTGCAGGCAATTAAGTGCAATCCAGTCTAACCTGCATTTTGGATGGTGCTTTTTAGATTGAAAACGTCAAGGACTGATTATTGAATTATTTTCATCGAGTTTTGCTGAGTCTTCATCTTGGCACTGTCAAAAGGTTTCGACTTTCGACAAATGTAATTTAGGGCTAATGCAGTCAGCTAAAGTATTTGAAACAAATTTTAAATATATTGTTTTTGTTTTTGACCCTCTGACAGCATTGCTTCAAGTGATGTACAGACAAGGCTTTTGATCCTAACAAATCAAAGTTTCACTATCAAATTTGACGAGGAAAAGTTTACGTTTGGTCTTGAACACCAGGGGAACTGCATATTTCTGTGTCCGTTTTACCTGAAAAAACAAGAGGCTGTGAGTTTTAGTGCTGTCAGTTTTGAAATCATAGACAATGCCGGTAACAATAAACAATTGGTTAAATAGTTATTTATTTTTTGAATTTTCTCTTGAACAGATGTGGAACAGTGTTTGTAACTAGTTAAATGTGAAATAATTTGATTTATTGAAATATATTGATTTGTTACCTTTAATAAATCAGGCCCTTAATGTACTATTTTACATGATAGCAAGCCATGAGTTAGCAAAAGCTCTGACAACACAGATATTTTAAGACAATTCTACTCTAGAAAGATTTCAAAAGACAACAAAATGATATTGAGAAACCCAACCTTGGGTCATAACAGGCCTTAATGCCATCTGTGACCTGCCAGACACAGAGTCAGTGGGAAATGTTGCTATAGACAGGTGAACATGTTTTCTTTGCTGTCTCTGCTGTGTAATTGGGTGGACAATGGTTTTCAAGGATTTACTCCTTTTCTTTGATTTCATTGTTGGTCTGTTGAGGCTGTTTTTGTGCCCAATTCTGCCTTTGTTGATAATTTGGCATCCTTTCAGCCAATTGTGTGGGTTTTGTTCCAGTGGAAATGCTAACGTGGTCTGGCCAAATTTGTGTGGGCCAGTTATGTTAGGCTTAAGCGGCTACTCACACTAACACGAAATGATTGTTTCTGTCAAACACCCTGCTTTACGTTAAACAAAAGATACATAAAAGCTGTTTCTATTCCAGAACAATTGCACCGTAATCTGGAGGTGGGCCGTAACAAAACATCACAATAACTGAATGTTAAGCATTTAACAACCATAAAACAAGCTAAACAATTAATATTTCTTTCTAGCAGATTCAAAACGGCAAACAATCTATGAGTATCACCGGGTGGAAATTGACATCACAAAAATTATTTCACGTTCTGCGTTTGAATTTACTCCACTGCCTAGTAAGTATTCTCCTACAGAAATTGGGTAGCTATTATGTTAGATATATAGAAAATTCAAAAGAAAATGCAATAGGTAATATAGCGATGTAATCCTGAGATCCGTTTCGGTTATGCAAAATGTACGTCAAATTACAATTTTATACATTGTATTTGCTAGTTCAGATACTTTGGGTCACAATGAAAATGTGTATGTCTGTCTGTAATTTGTGTTTTCTTTTGACATTCCATATTTACAGGCTGTGATGTTAGCGAAATTTAAATGTAACAAAGACAAAAAAGGAAATGGCATCTCTTTGTCTTTGACATTGAACTTCCCACGCCTGAGTGGGAAATGAAAATGAAAAGGCTGAATATGTATTCCAAAAAGGGCTTCCCATCCAGGCTTTCAACATCTAAATATGCATTTTCCATTTGAATATCTTTAAGCTTCCATCTTATCGTAACCTTTAAATAATTCCCATGTAATAGTTCACTTGCTTTTCTCTTGCAGCTCCAAAATGCAGTTTTTATCAGTGAATCTTTTCTGCTTCTCCTAGCCTGTCTTCAGCACACAACATGTGATCTCTGCGTAATGTCTAACTTGACAACTGGCTGCGGCTGGTGCAACACCATTCAAAGGTAAACATTGTGATGTGTGGTCGAAAACGTGCAAATATTTAAGTAAAAAAAAAATCATAATTTCAATGTTTCAAATCTATAATGTACAGGCCCCTAAAGGGCCATTGAAAAAAAAAAAAAAAAATCTTGTGCACACCAGATAGAATCTCGTGTGGACAACATAGTATCTTGTCTGCACCAGATACTATCTATAGTTATATATACTATAGAATATAGTTTTTAAGATTTTTTATTAAGTATTATTTCATATCCTGGGGTTGTGTTGGAAATTTAAGCTTACCTTTAGACACAAGGTACAACTCTTTCAACTCTAACCATCCGTCGCTAACTCAATGAAAGAGAGTTCTGTGGTAGGAGACCCAGGTGGATCCCACTGCTGAAATAGACACAAGATGCCCCAGCTGGAGTATAGCTCCCTCTGGGATATTGTCCCATGGACAGATGAGGCCAATTCAGAGCTTTTTTTGGTAAATTGCTTCAACTTGGTTAACTGAAGGGGAAAAAAACAAGCCTTCAAAGAAAATAACATTGTTCCAACAGGCAAACATTGAATAGGTTCACTGACTGTACTGGCTGCTATGAATCTGTGTGTAGCATCATGAGATTACCATTGGAAAATCGTAAACCTTCAAACTCTGCACACATCTCACACGGCCCAGCTTGTCATGAATGCCCCCACACACTCACCCACTGCTTGCTCAAACCCTGGCCAATCCACTCCTATGTAGTGACAGGAGCCATCTGCAGCCTTAATCCTAGATTATTTTCCCAAGAACAATTTATGATTAGGACCACAGGATATTCGTGCAGGATATACACCTGTGATCGTTTTGGTCTCCATACGGGACTCTCGAAACAGGCAGCGGCTGAGGTGGCACTGTCAGGTGGTCTCCATATGGGGCTCTCGAAACAGGCAGCGGCTGAGGTGGCGCTGACAGGTGGTCTCCATACAGGGCTCTCGAAACAGGCAGCGGCTGAGGTGGCGCTGTCAGGTGGTCTCCATACGGGGCTCTCGAAACAGGCAGCGGCTGAGGTGGCGCTGTCAGGTGGTCTCCATACGGGGCTCTCGAAACAGGCAGCGGCTGAGGTGGCGCTGTCAGGTGGTCTCCATACGGGGCTCTCGAAACAGGCAGCGGCTGAGGTGGCGCTGTCAGGTGGTCTCCATACGGGGCTACAGCAGCGGTGACTCCTACTGCTGCATTGTAGGCTTTTGAACGGCAACCGTTGACCGTCTTTTCCACTTGTCTTTCAGATGCTCTGAAGGAATGGACCGCCATAGACAGGAATGGCTTGACTACAACTGCCCTGAGCAAGTGAGTAAAGGAACAGTTAGGGTTTCATTCATACGTCACGGTTTAGTAATGCTAAGTAGTCTGTAAAGAAGCATCATTGCTTAACCCACTACATTTTCTTCGATGCGCTATTGTTCTTATAGGCCAAAGAAAGTATATGCGAGGACTACTCTCAGGGTAGCCCTGAAGGTTCTACTGGTTTGTCTAACAACTCCGCTCCAGATCCCACTTCTTCTTCTTCTGCCATTCTCGCAGATAGTTCGGTCACCGAGGGTAAGTCCGTCCCCTGGGGGTAGAAACAAGTAACCCAAAGCACTCCGAGTTTGCTTGCTCTACCCTCATTTCGATTACAGAAAGACACTCAAATGTTGAGGATGAAATGCTATGTGCTTTTGTTGTATATGTGTTTTTAAGGCTTACTGGTCATGACTTTCCTGTCGCCCCAGGCATTATCTTTCGCCCCCAAACAACTATGCTCTCCTTTGTCAACAAAAGACACTATATTATAGGATGGCTGTTGTTCTTAAGAATCTATTCAAAGGAATATTGTGTCTCGGTAACTTGTGAATCTGTTATAAAGATGACCTTGGTAGTGAGTGCAATTTGAAAGAAAGTTTCAATGGTTTACTTTTGAAATAGACGTATATTGCCTTCGATGTTTTCTTGCTGTGTTGTACAATTGTGCTGTCTGCGATTTGGTTTTGTTATGGGGCTTTGCTAAACCAGTCCAAGGCGTTCTTTACTTCATAAACAGAGGTTTGTAGAATGGGGAACATTTCTATTTCTGGTTGGTAGCAGGCTCAACAGGCTAGTTGATAGTGTTCTTAGCATGACTGTAATTCTTGGCAAACCTTTATTACAGATTCACAGACGGTTCCTCCAAATTTCACAGGGGCCACAGAAAACACTGCTATCATTGCAGGTGTTGTGGCAGCCCTTCTTCTTCTGGTTGTCCTGACACTGTTGGCAGTCTACTACATCAGCAGTCACCCCACTGTTGCTCCTCCCTTCTACCTCATGCAGGTAAGAAGCATCACTTCACCGGAACCCAAACTGAATACATTACTAACGTAATGCACCATCTTACCATAGATTTTATGATTTAGAATATAGGGTGACAAGAACAAAGGTTGCAAAGCAGCTGGTAAAGCCCATCAAATGTTTTGTTTATTTGTTAGATTTCTATCGGTGACATAATTTACAGTGAGCAGGGAACCTCTCATGAAATATACGTTTTAGTATAATAAGAGGTTAACCTTTCTTAAATATTTAAACATACTTGCAGCCATGTATACTGTTGTTGACCTGAAAAAGACTTATCAGAGTAAATTCGCAGGAACAGAACGTTGTTTTTTTATGTTTGGTTTAGGACAAAATGATCTGAATGTTGAATCTCTAACAGCACTAATAAGAGGGCACAGAAAAACAATTGTTACCTTTTTTAAATAACTTAAGCGGTTGAGTGAAACTAGAAGTAGCTTTTGTGTGTACGTAAGATAAGTATATGATATCTATTTTGTAAAAAGTGTCTTCTAATCATGACATGACCGCCTTGCGTGTCCTGACTGAACGGTAATAAAAGTAGTCAACCATCATGCACTTTTTCAACAAAGGAAGGTTCAAATTGTCATCAAGGTTAAGTGTTGGGCTGATGAGGAACATTTGTATGTATTTTTGCAGCGACGCACCAACAACTACTGGCCTTCTATGAAGTTTCGCAATCAGGGTTGTCCCTCCAGTTATACGGAGGTTGAACTTGGGGGTCATGAAAAAGAGGGCTTCATCGAAGCTGAACAGTGCTGCTAAGGGGGCTGGACCTTTGTGGGCACAACCAGACAAGGACTCAGCACCATCTGAAGGACTGTCGAGTAATGCCTTGCGGACACAAAGACCAGACGGACCCATGTATGAAAGTTGTGCAGCACCAAAATACATTGAAAGATGTACACATATATGTTGCAAAAATAATATGCATATTGCCATACACGTAAGACCATGTGTAAGCATGCACCACTGGAGAGCTCTAAATAAGGGAAACAAGCTTATACAGGACCAATTCGAATAATCAACCTTAGGCCCCCTCTCTATTGGCCTACAAATCAGAATTTTGATTTGACTGGTCAGCTGGTAATTAAGGTCTGCCTACTCCGCATTCTTAAGCCTGGTTTATGCTTCTGCGTTGGCGTGTCTGCAAACGTTTCCGTGCGTCGTTCGTCGACGTTCGCACAGAAGTTTGCCTGCATGCTTCCACGGGTTCACTAGGGGGCAGTGTCGCATCTACTGATCTAGAATGTACCGAATACACAGTAGAAGAAACACAGATACTGACCGTCACGGATAGAGGCCACACAATTTTTTAATTTTTTAGCTGAGGTTTCGTTTACATGTCCGTATTGGCAAACCAAGTCTGCGATTCGCTCTTCAAACTGCTCCATTGTTGGTTTAAAAGTGATCTGTGTTTGTTTTACAACCAAAATATTACCGCATATATTTTCACTTCCTCCTTCCTTCACTGCGCAACCAATCAGCGATTGTTTGACACACGGGAGAAAAAGTCAAGCACAACGCGCTGCTAGGATTTGGAGGACTACACATTGTTTGCATCTGCGGACCTCTGCGAACTACGCTTTCCCAGAAACCCCTTCTCTGCGTAGCTACGCAAAGACGTTTACGTGCATCTTTGCAGAAGCATAATCCAGCTGGAAATTGTGTGTATGAAATTACACACAAATCACAACCAACATATATACCTATCACCTAATGAATATGATTTGTAGTTGTTAGACCAAAGTATTGAAATAGTACCATTGTTTTAATGATCTAACATGACACATTTAATTTGTTAACTAGAACATAGCTTATTACCCACCATAACAGGATGTAAATGGTGGTGTGGAATCATGTGCTGCTTGACGCTGTTAAAAGGTCTTCGAGATGACAGCGTCTTTTGGAAAAGCGTATGAATTTCCTGGCCCATGATGCTAATTAGTTGCTTTTGGTTCTCAACCTGTTTTAATTTGAAGGAAGATTAGGGCCCTTTTTTACACCCATTGAAAATGTGGGCCTTAAATGACACAATTTCTTAACAAATGGTTATTATCTGTATATACTCCCTATCATACTTATTTCCCTTGCATACCAGAATATTTGTCACATATGGTGTGAAACTAGAAGGAGACACAGGGATTTTATTACAAGGCATTGACAAGAAGATTGAGTACAAATCTTTGTCTTCTGCTCACTGCTATCATACATTTGTCAGTGTGTTAGGAAAAACACAAGACGAAGATGAATCTACACATTCAGTGAGATTGACATGAACAAATGGTAACACAAGAACTTTGACTAAAACATCAGGAAATGGGGCAAAAAATATTAATAGTTTTCATATTGCATCTAACGTACAGTTTAACTATAATGCTTGTGTGTGTGTGTGTGTGTGGGGGGGGGGGGGGGGGGGGGGGGGCATATTTGTTTTATCCATAGCCCCTTTTACATTTAGTGTACTTATTAGAAACTCCTTATGAGGCTTTGTGTTGAATTTGCATCAAAGAGAATAAAACATAACTTGCATTGTTCATATTTGAGATTTGTTGCTCTTTCAGAACGCTCCAACTTACACATTTTTTATGAAGTATTATAAATGGATCGAAAACAGAAATGCGTCGAAAAGCTTGTCATTCAGTGATTTTGATAGTTTTGTTTCAAATTTTCATCTGAAAGGTTTTCCAAAAAAATACCAAAAATAACGGTTAGAAAAGGAAAGGTTCTAAACAAATATATTGGGATTGTGGTGTAAACATGTCACGATGGGTTTATATTGTATTTATAAAATGTGGTGTATGTATTTATCTACTAATGAATAATTTCTCGTCTCACTTGCAACTGGAGCTCAGTGCTAGTATGACGCTGTCACCCTCTAGTGGCTGGAAGCTGCAACTGCTCCTTTTGGTATTAAAACACTGACAAGACTGGGGGGCCTGGTTTGGAGTCGCTTATGGTCATACCCTAATTCTACGTGTGATGGGAAAAATGTAATTTAGCCTTAACTATGAAATGTTACTCTGTGTTTTTCCTATGAGTTCAAACAAAGTTCGCCTTTGTTAGTTAGGTTGAACCCCTGGGGCTAATCTCTTCACCTAGCAGTCATCATAAGGGGCTTAGCCATTTCCTGTTCAGGTAAAATAAGATGTTAGACTTTAGGACCGGTCAGCCTGATGGCATTATTTTTTGCCCTGTGCAATAAACTCTTTGATCTAGGAAGGTCCGAAAGACAGGAGATGCTGACTGCAGTTGCACTAATCAACATTCCTAAGGAAGCGTGTATATAAGGGACGTTAGGGTGTGTTGTGATTTTGTGCGCACCAGTTATACATCCTAATTTTTTTGTATGACTTTAGACTGCAGTTAGGGTTTTCTTTTTATCTGATCAGTTTTATTTTGTTACTTTGTGGTTGATATATCGTATATCAACTCTGTTACCTTTTTACTCCTATCCATTAAAACCACTTAAAGCAAGCGGACGTTATTTCTCAAAGTATTTAATTATTTCGATCTCACTGGAGTGCGGAGACATAAAAAATCCGCGACATACGTGTGCTAATTTATTAATTTAATTGCATCACAAAGTAAAATGGAATACAACTTGTAAGGAATTGTAATTCAAAATGTTTTTTAATGTGAGTAAAATAGAAATACTAACAAAAACGCCCCCACAAAAATCTCCCTGAACTCCACCCAGAGTGTGGAGGTCCAAGGCCACTGGAGGCACCAAGCGAGCCCATCAGCAACCCAATGGACTATTGGGCCTGGGTGGCAAAGCATGGTTCGTAGGCAAATATTGAACAAGCAGCCTTTTTTTTTTTTTTTTTTTTACCTTTCTTGAGTGTAAAACCGTTGGTCAGCTGATACCCAACTGCCACATCTGCATTCCTTTTGTTGCCTGCTTCTTCAATAACAACGGGTCAACATTCTGAAATTAGCTGTCAAACCACCAAGCCAGAGCCTGGCTAGTATGACTGGCCACGCCTCTCTAATGGCACCCATCTCCAATACCTAAGACAGTAATGATTTGAAATTTAAACTTTTCATTTCACCTCTTTTACCAGCAAAATATATCCAAACAATTAACTGTTACTAAGAGATCATGATGGATGGTTTCTATTGTCTCCTGCATCCAATCAGAAGATCAGAAGATCTCCTGTATGGAATCAGAAGAATGGCTGGTGGCCTTTAATCTTCTATAGCAGAGCTATGAGAAGTTACAGATTGGGTATTAAAGGCTGTTTCATACTGTTTTAGATAATGTATGCAGTGGAAAGGCCAAAATCAAGGATACATTAATACATAACTTAAATAAGTTTAAAAGATAAAACTGGTAATATTTCCTGCTCTACTTTTTTCACGGAGTACTGCTTAACAAGGACTTCAAAGACATTTAGCCCTTAACGAAACAAAACAAAAAACTATTTGAAACGATTAAAGAGGGGAGAAATGCCAGAACTGTGGCTAGTTTCATGGTTAAAGGATTGGCCACTACAGGAACTCTGCAACCTCACTGATGTCACCTTAACCAAGTAACATAACTATGCACAAATATGATTTGAATGGCTTGAGTGGATTTAAGAGCCAATTACCTCATACATCATCAACCCTGACCAGTGCAGGAGATGGAGTTGACCCCGGGACCATGGTACTCCAAAATGGCTCCGGTCCCACCCTTAACCGTGAGGATACCAGTCACCTTCAGGATCACATCCTTGGGCGAGAAAATGTTGTGACCAAGATAGCACAGGGAATAAAGGAATGGTGTTTATGAGTGTGACATCCAGGCAGTCAACAAAGATATACGTCATAGTCATTTATAAAACAAGTTTAAAATACTAATTAGCAAAACCCTATGCAATTACTGAATATTGGGACCTTATTCAGTCCAGGACTCCCTGAATAATTCAACACCTCTAACTACAGCAAATCATCCCAAATCAACTTTGTTGTTTATACCGGGTGGCTAATATTTTCTCCGAAAAGGGGATGTATTCAAGTCTACACATTGGCTAACCTATACCATCAAGTGGATCAGTGTCCGCATTATTCTAGATCCTTTCAAAGGAGATTTAGACTGTGAACAAAGTCTTGTCTTAGACTGAATGGTTGTAACTTAGTCAGTGTTTCCACATCTGTTTATGGCATTGATGGTGTAGGGGGACCAGGGTAGTGGAACCTACCCGTTGCTCATTGTAAGACAGAGCCAGGGGTGCAAACTAGATCTGTGAACACAGTCCTATGCGACTGAGCAATGTGCTGTCGACAGTAGGCTAGTCTACTGTGGTTTCAAGCAAGCCCTTTAATCAGTAAATCACAAACAGGGTGGGAAATTGACAAGTATAAGCCACCAATACAAATACAGACAATAAATAAAACTTACAGAATTAGTCGTACCAATATAATACAAAGAAAGACACAAACAATTAAACATTTCAAGTAGACCTGGAAAATACCAATTCAAATCGGAGCTAGAAACAGCTACCATTTCAAGTTGGTATTTTTAGTTGACAGCCAGTTGCAAGAACATTTGATAAAGGTTCACTCCTAACTTGAAGAATTCACATTTTACGCATCGACGGTATCAAAGATCTCAAGATTAACAGCCTTAAGACGCACTGTAGAAAATCTTTGAACAGTCCGATTGGCTCTGAACTGTCATCTACACGGAATAACCCATCATTGTTTCCTGTGGCTCAATCCTGTGTCCATTAAAAGAGTTTCGGGAGCTGACGCAGTCGACTCAGGTCCAGAAAGTTTCCCACCGAGCCCTCAGGGGTAGGACTGCTTCTACGTCTTTCACTTACAGATGGCTGCCACCGGGCGTTACTCTCCTGACCGGATCTTTGTTTGGTCATGCAGGCCAAAAGCTGCATTTTGGGACGCAAGTCGTTAAGTAACTGGCTCTGTGTGTCAAGAGGCCCTGCCTGGGGGAAGAGAGGAGCCCTGTGTCCCTCACTGGGGATGGTCTTTGGAACCAAACCAAGCGTAGGGTCTGGCATGTCAGACACCTCCCACTGACCTCTCTCCTGATCACTAACTACATCGTCCCTGTTCTGCTCCTCTTCTTCCTCATCACTCCAGTCCTCTATTAAACCGTATCTTTTCATGTACTTCTTGGTGGCCATGGACATGTTGTTGGGGGATGGGAAACTCGTATCCATAGTGTTCCTCTCAGACAAGGGCTTCCTGGGGAGCAACGCTGAGAGGTTGCGCTGGTGATCAAGAGGTGCCTGGCTGCCCAAGGACAGCTTGGAAAGCTGAGAGTCGTTCAAGTACTTGAGGGCAATTGCATTGGCCTCTAGACTGAGGTCAACGTTGCCACCTGGGAACCACAGGCTGGCGCTGACAGACTCTGGCGGGCTCATTCTCGACAAGAACGCCGCCGGATTGATGCTGGCCAAGGTGCTAGAAAACAAAGAAGACCAGAGCAAAGCAACTTATGAGTTACTGAAAGACCAGTGGATACCGTCTTGAAACACTAAATGCACGTTATTTTCATCACAAGGAAATACTGAGTATTAAGATAAACAATACAACCCATTTCTTCCTTGATATATATTTTTTTTTCTGAGCTGCTGTTTTGGTTGCAACTTTGGTTATAGGGGGATTCCATAATTTAAGATGTAAAACTAAAATCTGCCCACATGGGCCGGTCCACTCTTATCCTGGTGCACAACTTAAAGATATAACCAGCTTCGATGACACAAAGTTTTAAAGCCACATTTTACCCCCCCCCCCCCCCCCTAGACACACTCATTGCAATACCGAATAACTTTACAATCGCTTGGTAAATTTAGTAGTATCTCAGGCCTTAATCAGTGGCTTGAAGCTACCTATGACACCGTGAAGAATGATTTGATTGACTTTGACCCATTCTGAGGCTTTTCAAAAAGGGATGGATTGCACCTAAACTATACCGGCAGTCTGATGCTCTCCAAACACATGAAACATTTGTTGTCAATTACATTACTGGGGTCCATCCACTATAAGTAAGTATTACAGAACAAATCTGAGCAACTAAAAATGGCACTTTCAAATGTTCCGTCAATCTCCAACAAAACTTTTATTTGACTTATAAACTTATATACTGAATACAAATGTGCCTGTTTTTAAACATAATTCTCTTTTTTTTTTTAACATAGCTTTTACAAACTGTCGAGAAACGCATGCCGGCCCCTGGGGAAAATGAACGCCCTCCGCACGCGCGTGCGCACGCGCGCGCACGCGCACGCGCACGCGCACACGCACACGCACACGCACACGCACACACACACACACACACACACACACACACACACACACACACACTATACCTGGAACTTGCAACGAAACTTGGTCTAGCCTTGTAGGGGGGGACAGACTCCACATCCACACTGACTCCTAGCCTCTGGAGCTGAATTAGCGTGGCACAATGAATGGGCTCCCCTGTGTCTTCAAGGCCAATGCTTATTGATTTGTTTGTACGGCAGAGAGTCACACCATCTGCTGATGACTGGGTTTCTTCAGGCAATAGACAGAGGTTCTCTGGGAGAATTTTGTTTCCCTCATCATCATCATCCTTCTGGACTTCTCCATTGATAGAGCTTTGAAGACTGTTTACTTGGTCCTGTGAGATTGAATCAAAATTCCACTAGAAGTTAATATTCATAAAATATCTTCGCATTCTGCCCACAAGTTCCTTTTATAATTTAAAACTTCATCTCAAAGTTAACAATGATACCTCAGCGGTTTCATATATCTTGTGTTTTCATGTTATTAAAATAAAGATTGCACTAAAAAACATTTGTTTTATACACAAGATCACTCATTATAACATGCATAAGTTATTTAACATGCAGTACTGCACCAAAATGTTATAAATGAATAGCATCTAAATGTACAACAAACAAACACTATTAAATGAATACAAATGTATGCAAGAGTCGTTATCAACGAAAGGAGCTGGATACACTGCTTTCACCTTCAGTGTTTCTATGACGTCTCTGTATTTACCTTATCCTATTGCAGTTCACAAATGATGAATTATGAATCAATGGGCTGCTTATGGGTCAGAAAAAGTATTACTTCCAATTGATACAGTTAGTTTTACCTCGTTCGTATGTTGCCGCTGTATTTGCAATTGTCAATTGTTATCATAATGATGTGTTTGCGGTCCTCCGATTGATATTGTCATATTCATGAAGAGACTTTTCTGAAATAGCTGTGCGGTTGTGGCCATATCAGTGTGTCTGCGTTTCAAAAAATGGGTTGTGATGTTGCAGCGTTCTCAAACGCAGCACCCCAATTGTGATATTGATGCGGTATTTTTAAAACGCAAGTTTTCCCTTCGCAGGCACTATTGACATTAAAACACATGAATGATCAAACCCACTCTGATAGTCTACACACAAGGGTTGTTTGCAATAGACAGCCTAAACTTAACCAACTTAGACTAACTTACCAGAGAATCTTCCTTAAACCTATCCTCTTGTGTCCTGGTCTGTGGCAAATGGGGGTTATCTTGTTTAGAGGCCGGGGAGTGGTAGTGCATACTGGCACTTTCCCCCAACACTGGGCTCTGAACACTCATTTCATGCAAGCCCTTTGATCTGCAACAAATTATAGAGACACACAGCCACGTTTAGAATTTTGCTATGCATCAAGGATTACATAGACCAGCCCAGTTATTACTTTGTGTCAAGACAGGGAGAAGTTCCCAAATGGAAAAGGTTTAGCCAACAAGTAGTATGGAACTGTTTCAAAATGTATGCACAGCTATTTAGAAATAAGTCCACCAGCTCTCTTACCTGGACTGATTGCAGTAAGATGGCTGCTCTGCCTCTTTGCTCTCACTTTTTTGTGCTCCCTCTAGTTGCCTTTTGGGGAGGTAGGCACAGTCATAGGGAATTCTACTGCAATCATCTTGGATTCCAAGCTCGGAATCTGTTGGCAAGTCTTGCTGTGAATCCTTGCGTGTGTCAGCATGGACTGGATTGTTATTACAGAAGATACTTGCACCTATAAAATGGACAGAGTACACATTTGTATGCGCGAATACATCACAGATGTTATGTTTCAAATATACATACAGAAATAACATACTAGGTCTACATGACTTAAAAGCATAATCTTAAAAGCTTTTTAAAGATTTGACAAATTGAAAATGAAAACGAATTAAATGTGTTATTCTCCCTTCCTCGTATTTACTAAGAAATATGAAAATATATATATATATATAAAGCTAAATACCCAAAAACTATTTTTAAGAATTTCTCTAGGTTGTAAAACTGGTCTTGGCTGAAGTGAAAAATGGTCTAGCCAGTTGTACCTGTTCCCACGGCAACGCTGACACTCTTTACAGATGGTTGTTCTGGTAAGGATGGAATGTGAGTCTGCCCTGTAGATGGACCACCCCTGCCTTCTTTACCCTGGCTCGCAAGGAGTTCAAGGATCTGAAAGGTTAAGAAAACAATTGGACATGTAAAGCTTGCCTATAAAACAAGCACAACATCAATTTACTTGGCAGAAAAGCAAAATCAAGTTTTGCCTCCCATCTTCGAATCATGTGCCAAATTCATGAAGGACCATGTGCTGCTTGTGTGTGTGTGTGTGTGTGTGTGTGTGTGTGTGTGTGTGTGTGGGGGGGGGGGGGGTCAGTGAATTCAGATAGAAAATGAAGTGAACTATCCATTTCTGTTTTCAGTTGCTGTTTTAGTGTTGATGATGAAGTGAGTGGTGCAGCTTCACATTCTTCTATTCCTGCAGACCTACCCTTTTAGAGTGGTTCAACATTTCCTAGCATGTAAACGAGTATGGACAATCAGCAAATCATTTGTATACCGTTTCCGAATACTATCATTGATCCTGTCCGAGCACGTATCTGTACACTTTTGACGGAGCCATGCTAGCAGTGACCAATGGCTTACAGCCATTGTTGCGAAGCTAGGCTACATTTATCTACCGAATTACCTAAACAACTCATTACTCGACAATATTATTATAGATCATCTCGTCTGACTAGGGGAAAATAGGAACATATCTTATTTCCCCAAAAGTTGGGACTATTACTTTAAGCCTGCTCAAGTATTTAATTTCAACATAGTTTTACCCAAACTTCCATCATTAAGTTTTACACTGTAAAATGAATAAATGAAACCCTCACCTGAGACTGTAGGGACTTGAGTTGCCTGTCCTGTTCAATAAGAATTTGATAGCCATTTGCAGGGAAGATGCCTCCAGGTCCATCTTGAGGTTGGAAAGACTGGAGAGCAACAGGTGGAGCTTGGGCTTGATAACACGGGTGGTTAAAGGGTGGATTTTCTATATGTTCTCTTCTGTGGGGTGTATTATTGGGATTATACTGAAGTTGGGCAGTCAAGTCATATGTATGTGGTTTACTTGCTGCGAGGTCTGAAGACAAGGCGCCGTTAACTGACTGACACGTTGCGGGGCGGATTTGCAAGGGCCCGCTGGTATTTCGGTAGGTCAGCATGGGAGGTACTGTGGCCGTGCCATCACTTTTAGAAGTGCAACAAATAGGGGTGTAGTTGTATGGGTGAGGAGAGCAGCAAGGACATGGCTGGTTCATGTTGCTGTTGGGTGTGCTTTGAAAATGCTTTGGGTAATCAGTGTCTTGTTTGTGTGAGTGCATTGCAGCTGGGGGTGCATCAGCTCCTTGGCTACAATCCTGGCTGTGCAGGTGAGGGGAAAACATAGGAAAGACCATTCTGGAAGCTCCAGAGCAAACGTCCTGTGTAGAATAACGAAAGGAGTCACCAATCCAAAATCTAGGATCCCTAGATCTTGGTGAGGACAGTGAGGATTGTGCTGGACGCTTGTCAGAAGCTTTCTTCGCAAACGGCGATCTTTTTTTTTTGTTGGAGTAGACTAGCTGCTGCATATTCGCATTAGTCTGCCCTTTCATTTGGGGAATAATATGACTGTGGGTCGGTCTGACGAGAGGGGAAACCTGGACTGGAACTCGGATTCCGGAGTGGATCTGCTGAGCGGGTGCAGTGCCTCTTTGTTGTAAATCCAGACAAGTGCGGTGGGGGGTATACAAATCATCTGAACCAATCCTTTGAGTTTCCTTAAAGCTGCTGTCCATAACCATAGAGAGTTCAGGAACAAGGGGGTGGACTCGCTTGGTCTGAAAGATAAATATATGGTACGATATCAAAAGAGGGCAGGTAAAAGTGGCTTTCATCCCTATAATACACTATCCCTAAATTATTGCATTACTATAATTTTCTGTTTTCTCCACACATGGCCAACTAACATGAGAGTTTCCATTTCTTTCCATTCGCCTCTAGCTGCAAGGTACTGCAAAGGTAATGGTATTGCCAGTCATATTTCAAGTATCATGGTTTATTAATGTCCTTTGGCCTAATGGCCTTTGATCGAACTGTACATTTTTTTTACTAAGACCTAATAGTACATAAGCACGTTAGTAATAGTTGTAATAATGGAGATGGATGGAGAAGTGGAAAGTAACCTGCTGAGATGGGGGGTGTGGGTTAGGGGAAGGTCTTGGTGACAGGTCCTCATCCTCTACTCCAGAGTCTTGGTCGGTGACGGAAGAACCACTGTTGAGAAAGTCCACACGCAATGTATAAGCATTCAAAATCAATGAGTTTGTCTTGTTGAGAAAGTCCACACGCAATGTATAAGCATTAAAAATCAAGGAGTTTTTTTCTTTATTCAGTGCACTGATCACAATGAATGCTGGATAGCCTTAGCCTGTTTTGCCAGCAAGCCTTTTGCTGTTTTCCCCTATTTTGATTTGCTTTTTTTCGACAGCACGGTGTCCAAAATATGGCCACACGTGTACATTTGTCAAAATGGTACCTGATCCAAATGCTTTTTTTTTTTACTCACTTCTGCTTATAGTAATAAATTAACAGGCATTAATAGGCAATACATGAATTTATTCGTGGTATAACGTTTGCAAGTGTTTTTACACACGCAAACCTTTAGTAAATCTGGCCCCTACTGTTTACCAACCTTAAACAATAAGCCACAGCAATTCTAGGCAACCCATTTGTGCAAATCAGAAAAGTTAGCAATCTAAATATTTTTGCGCCACTTGGCAACAGAGAAGAATGTAAAGACCAGATGTTAAAGCTGGGACAATTGATGAATGAATAAAATATTGGTAAACCCACTGCATTGAAAAATACAAATGCACATTGGCTCCTTCTGCATGTTATAACAATGGTCATGTGCTAGCCTTAGCAAGCAAACTAATGCGATCAAGCAAATGATTCGACACGTATAGTCATGTCTACAAAAATAGCAACTGGAAAAGGAAAACCTAATCCATACCTTGTGAGAGAGGCTTGAGACAACAGCTCTCTAAAAACCTTCTGTCTGTCTTCACTGAGCTCAAATGTTAGTACCCTCCCCTTGGACACATCCACATTCTGTTTCAAAGAAATAAAAGAATACAATTTGCTTTTAATACAATTATTAACTATGAACATAAAGCTGCTGACATTGGGGCTTGGCTGTGAGTAAAATACATAGATGATACATCCACTCACATTTAGTTTGAATGAAGTGTAAATATAATTGTGAAAATGTTTTATTTGTAATAGTAAACATTCAAATTTCTATGATTAATTATACATTTTATGGATGCAAACAACTTTGCCCCAGTATTTGCCACGCAGAGCATGTTAAATTGAGTAGATGATGAAATGAGTTAAAAGTGAAGTGGAATATATTGTTATATATTGATATTTCTTTATACAGAGGACTAGTCTAGTCTGTTTGCAAATAAAAAAAATACAGATATCTGGGAAAGTTCAAAGTTTTTGCTTGCAACAATCATAAAAAAAAGAAAGAAAAAGAAAACTCCTAAATCTCAGCTATTTAAATATGCAGGTAATAAAAAGTGGCCTTTGTACATTCCCTTTGAGATTACTATTTATAAATATTTCTCAACATGCTCACCATAATCCAAGAACCTACCTTGTAAAGGGTAAAGGACTTGGAGCTATTGAACAGCTTGTAGGCCACGTCCTGTTGGTGTCTGACTGGCTGGCACTGATAAACTTCTGGATCACGGTGAGTTAACGAAAACAGGACCACTAGGAAACACCTGCCATCCACCAACACTCTGAAACTCATCCAATTCAAATCAACAGCTCCATGAGGACGGGTGAACGAAAGGTTAAAACTAACTTTTCTTCAACCAAATGATTAAATAATGTTGTACATTGCACATAAAAATTACATGATTTCAATGAATTCCCAAACCATACATCAGCAGCCAACGCTTTACAATGCGCATTACATTTTCTTCCACAGGGCCTGTGCACCCACCCCACACTGAGACTTGTGATGACATGCTTAAAAGGCTGTGGGGGGGGGGCAAGGAACACTCTGTATCCATTCATTTGTTTTTTGGCCCAAAGATAGTAGGCTCAGCTACAGTGTGCTCAGTGCTGTTAAAATGACTAAGGCAGAGCTTAGCAGAGGCTATGTTTGGAGGGCGTGCATACAAAACATTCTTCAAAATAAAATGAACGTATATGAAAATCAGAAAAGCGAGAGCCACTCCAAAACGAGGGGTCGGGGACAAGATAAGAAATGAGGAGTGACACTTTGACAGTGCAAAATTGTGCCACAGCAGACAAGAAGATAAGAAGGGGGCTCCTTCCACCTGAAAATGGTTCTGATTGGACTTGACTGGAGGAGAGAGAGTATGGCGCCCTCAACACCGAACTCTTGCAGCCTGGAGATGAGGAATTTGTGACAGACTGGGCCAAAGGCTGCACTAAGGTCTACTAAAATAAGGATGTTGAGCGCACCTGCATCAGCCGACGTGAGGAGATCTTTGGTAACGTTAGTTAGCACCAGTACTGATATAAATTGTTGCGATTGAGAGGCCATGAATTATTCAAGGGTTTTAGCAAAAAAAGGATGAGTTTGAAATAGGGCAGTAGTTTTCAACAATGGTTGTGTCTAGGCCAGATTTTTTTAAGACAGGAGGGAGAGTAGCAGTTTTAAAAGACGGTAATTAGAAACTCTGCGGATGAGGGATATACTAAATATGTTAGCTGAGGAAGATATACACAGGACAGTGGGCAGAGGATTATGAAGACAGGTAGTAGGTTTAGATGCCATGATCAATTTAAAGACGTATGCGGGGTCGCCCGGGGGTGAATCAGGAGGAGACTGTGGCCGTGCCAGAGGGCGTGAATGAGGAGGAGACTGTGGCCGTGCCAGAGGGGGTGAATGAGGAGGAGACTGTGGCCGTGCCAGAGGGCGGTTCGGAATTCGGGGAAGTGTACACGTTCGATATTTTATCGTAAAAAAAACAACAACTGAAAGATGGAATTGGCAAGCTGGGTGGAGCAAGCAGACATGGTGTCTTCGTGGTGTTGAATACGTTTGCTCACAGTGGAAAAGAGGGCCAGGGAGTTGGGAGGGTTAGGGATGGTAGAGAAATATGATGAACTTGCAGCAGCCGATGAACCTGCATCTCTGTAGGCACATGTGTGATGACGAAGAGATTGAAAGTGGACAGTGAGTCCCGACTTTGAGCACAATCGCTCAAAGCGACGGCTGTTTCTCGGCCGGGGGAAGGGAGTGAGAAAATGTTTGGGCATCTGGGACAAAGCTCCCCGTTGAGTGTCTGAAGATGTGGAAAGATCCGGAAAGGAAGGTGCTCACAACTCAAATTACATCTACTTTCAACCCAAATCTATTCGAAAATATTGCTTTATAGTGCTTATCTTGGCTATGACATAAATATATATAATAACGCTGTATCCTGTATATTTAAAAAATAATTAGATGTAATTCAGCAAGCCAAAACAATTAGTAATGAGGGGCAGTTCCTGTTTCTGAGTTTTTGTGTCAGTGGGTGTAGATCTGCAGTCTAGTTCTCCTCACCGATCCTGAAGCGCTGAGTTGAGCAGAAACCTTAGGCACCAGGCCCATACGACTGGGTTGGTAATGTGGCTCAGCCCACTCAGCCATCTGAAAAGGTCAAAGGGAAGTTGTCAATTGTGGCATTTCTGTACTCAGCTATATAACCACAGGTTTCATTCATAAAGTCAGCTAAACCTGACATTTTAAAAATACTCAATTATGGGGCTGCCCCTTAAAAGTCGGGGAGTCAAATCATCTGTCGGAGACCCCTAATCATCTGTTGGAGACCCCAAATCATCTGTCGGAGACCCCAAATCATCTGTCGGAGACCCCAAATCATCTGTCGGAGACCCCAAATCATCTGTCGGAGACCCCTAATCATCTGTCGGAGACCCCAAATCATCTGTCGGAGACCCCTAATCATCTGTCGGAGACCCCAAATCATCTGTCGGAGACCCCTAATCATATGTCGGAGACCCCAAATCATCTGTCGGAGACCCCTAATCATCTGTCGGAGACCCCTCAGTAGACTGAGATTCTTCTCTCTGAGCCTTTTTTTTGTGTGCATTACAATAACAGGATAAAACAAACAGAAGCTTCCAAAAAGCAGAAACGCTATGATGGGTTAAATGCAAGCTGCAGATTATAAAAAAATCTTGCATTCTTGGAGGATATTAAACGCAACGAGGTATATGTAACGGTGGCATATCTGGATCTGCAGAGACACAAGTTATTTAATAGCAGACAAAGCCGTAAGTTTAGTATTGAACTGTTTAATTTGTTTATTCATTTACACATTGTTTTTAAGGTTTAAAATGATATTAAAAAAAAAAATTCCGACATCGCTGATTGGTTGAGCAGGGAAGGAACAAGGAAGTGAGTAACTCTTCGCAGACAATGTAACGCAGAAGCATGAAAAAGGCTTTTCCTTGCTTCACTGGCTTCACCAAGTGACATAGCATTTCGCTCGGATATTCCCAGTACAAAGAGCCCAAAATACCTCTTTGGCCCAATTTAGCCACTACTTCTGTAGCATAAAAGAGGGACTCGGAGAAGCACATTGAATTAACCTACAGTGGATGAAGTGTAGGTATTGAAGTTGTAAATCTACTCAAAATTATTTTTGTAGATTTCATTTTCGCAAACTATTTAGCAACTAGAAAAATAAACCTATGCTCGGAGATGCTATACTCTAATATACTATTAATTGTGCGACACTGAAAATGAAAATCTAATTTGAGCTTATTTGGAAAATTGTTTGTGGATTAAATAAAACACAACAGCTTTACTGACTGAATCAAGGGTAATTCTGTTTTGCAATAAGAAAACCAGTTGAAAGCATTGCAATATGTACGGCTACATACAAAAGGCAGTTCATTTAAAAGCACTGGTAATTCATAAGCTCCGTATAGCTTACAATAGAGACTCTACTGTGGCGATTTCATGTATATGTGGCACATCATTGTGACTAGAACGGCAACAAAACCGCAGTTCAGGAGGCTAATCTACCGAAATGGCACACATTCTACTTTAAACCGGTGATGTAAAATAAGAGGACACAACTTACACTCCTACCACAGGGAGAGTGTAGGCCTTGGGGTCAGATTCAAGTATGAGCAGGAGTTTGCGAGTTTCGTCCATCGTGAGGAAGCTAGAAAAGAAGAATGTCAGTTTTACTCATCAACAAAATCAAAGATGACTTACTAACAACATTAACTATAATTCAAATCAATGAAAGTCCTAAGGCCACCTCTTACTCTGTATGCTGTACCCAATGCCCACAGGTACATAAAGAGACATACTCATTCAGAGCCATGAAAAAGACACCTGTCAACTTAGGCCTAGATCATATTACAGAATACAAATGCACTTTATGTCTGTTTATTGATTATGCTCTCCCTCACCCTTGTTTCTGAGTGCATCTGTGTGTAGGCTCTGCCACGTTTCCCGGGAACCTTAGACTCCTGGCTAGGGCTGTTGGGATAATGGGAATGGGTCTGATGGGCACCATGTTTAGTGTGTTTCCAAGCGTGAGAGCTGTCCATTGCATGACAAAGTCAAGGTTATCGAGCTGGGAGCATCTTAGGTGTGCCCGCAGACTTAGCAGCTTGCTCAAGTCAAGAGGCTCCCGGCCGCTGCAGCTCAGCTTCAGCATCTAAGGAAAAGCATCAGCGATGAGAGCATTAAATCAACAAAGTAAGGCCATCAGATAACAGTAGATTAAAGATGTTATCAGTTCTCTCGTGGACGAGCAACTGGAACAGTGATGGGACGTCAATCACTGGCGAAATCATGACAACCAAAAAAACGACAGCATTTTCTCCTCAAGGACAGGCGGAGTGGAAAACAGAGCAGAGAATAGGATTACGTTTCCAAAGAACAATAATAAAGGTCGATTTAATAAGCTAACGTTCAGTTAGACAGATTTTACAGTTTAAAGTAATCATTCACAATATATTCTCTACTTATTGATTGATGTTCAAAGCCAACTAATTATTACGAATATAAATTATTATTATTATATTAATAACATTGACGTGAGTTCAGTGAATCAATACCGGTAATGTTACTTCAATGAAAGTCGGTAAAATACCTGCCAACAATGTTTATTAAAGCTATGTATTAATGATAGACAGATAACGTTTCAACAGGAGGAGCTCAAGGTTCTCAGCCAAGCCCCGAAGTTTTGAAGGAAAATAAATGCCTTTCAGTTCTAAAATATGTTACGTTAGTGGTTGCTACTACAACATTTCAACATTCTTACTGGTTGTGTGATCAAATATTTGTAACGTGAGAGGATTATCAAATGCTACTCATTCACAAATGTAACCCCATTAGACAAGTAGCCAAGCAGGAGAAATGGAGCTGAGTGGAGCAGGGGAGAGGGCAGAAAGAGATGAGGGTGGAGCAGGAGAGAGGGCAGAAAGAGATGAGGGTGGAGCAGGAGAGAGGGCAGAAAGAGATGAGGGTGGAGCAGGAGAGAGGGCAGAAAGAGATGAGGGTGGAGTTGGAGGTGAGGGCAGAAAGAGATGAGTGTGGAGCAGGAGAAGAGAAGAGAAAACAAAAGCACAGAAAGAATCACAACAAAGAATCAACCATTCCGACCTCCCATAACACAGCAAACCTTAACATGTTTTGGTTTTGCACAAAAGTTAAAACAGAATTCAGAATCCCCCATGATTAAACACATTTCTGCAAAGGATTTAGATTAGTTGATAGCATAAGACAGTGGCAATGAATTTTGGGGTATATCACATTAAAACATAGTGTGCATACTTGGATAATTGGTCAGAATGATATCTGAGCACTTTTGACCACACACCTATAGCAATTGCTAGGCACCACTGGTTAGTACACAGAAGCAATTGGCATTGGTCTAGAATCCTAGATCACGTCTTCACTTGTTACATTTGCTTAGACGTTACCTTTGAGGCGTCATGAAGCTCTTCAGCAGAGTGAAGCCCAGACTCTGAGGACGTCCCACCAGAAGTGACAAACTCAAATGGGACAAGAACATCCTGGGGCAATAGTGCCGTGGGAACGTTGCCCGATTTATCCGGCTGCTCTCGTCCGGGATCAAAGCGGTCCAGAGTCAAAGTGACACCTTCTTCATCTAAAGGAGAACCATACAAAGAATCTCTCAGAATCCATGTAAAATGAACTTGATTTAAATTTTTTGCACGTTCTTTAAACCAGAAAATCCTTGCACTGAAAATGATTGGGTACATTTTTTTATTATATATTTTACTTCAATTAAATGGTGAAATAGTGAATATTGAAAATGTATTGTTTCGATTAATCGACATATCGGTAAAATTATCGATAGATTAAATCGATAGAAAAATAGTCGTTAGTGGCACCCCTAAATAATACTTTATCCAACTTAAACATGATTCTATGTTCCTAGGCTTACAGTTACCATTGTCAACCCTATGCTATTTTTCTTTCTACCCACTCTGCAGAGGATTGTTACATGCTTGTTACTTGTTGCCTAAGTTTCAGTTGCACGTGGTCCCGGCTCACCCAAACACAATGAAAAAATAATGTTCAGCAATTAGGTCAATGTTATCGATGATTAAATAACATGAATATTTTAACTCACCTTGGGCATATGAATAAATATTTTCAATTATCGCCTAATATTACGGCTATCAACTGACCCTAAAGTGATGTTGACGCAGATGTCGCATTACTAACCTGAATTTACTATTTTGTAGAAGGAGTAAGCGAAAATTTGCTGTAAGGTGCCATTTGATAATTATGTGTTTAACTATTTTAAATCGGTAGTCGTGGCCAAAAATATTGGCACCCGTGCACATTTAAAGCATACATTTGCCTCTAGAAATAAGTTGCTATTACAGTTTTTTTAAATTGCTAAAACACAAAAATAACACATAAAGCAGTTATTGAAACTGACACTCAAGAGATCAAAACCTCAGCCCAGATTCGCACAACTATAAGCACATTCTCAGCCTCACACTTTTTTCAAAACACTACACACAGTGTTTTGCAAAACACTGAACACAGTTCTCTACATAAGACACAGGAATCGGACATAGAGTCACTTGTTTGCCCTTTCAAAACACTACCATTCAAAATGCTACACTGATGGACCAATTGTCCAATGCACAGGCCACCTGACCAAACACCTAACTGCTCAATTGTCAACTCATCAATCAGGATTAAAGCACTGTCTAGCCAGGGAAGATATTGGCTGTGATGTTGATAAGGTGCTGTGGCCACCTAGGTATTTTTCTTTCCTCTGATTGTTTTCCCCCCTTTATATTCTTTTCTTTAAGTTATTTTCTGTTTACTGAATTTGATAGAGAGCATAATTTTTGTTCACACAACTGTAATGAATACTGTATGTACTGTGGATGTGTTGTTTTGTTTGTCCTCTGGTTTGAGGAGAAAAAAAATTAAAAAATTAAGTTTCAACAGTATATTTGTGTTTCTGCAAATATTTCTGTAGACTTGGACATATTTCTGCAGAATTATTTCCACACGGAACCATTATGATAAGGCCTACAAAGATGAATGTGCTTGCAATTGAGCTCAGCAGTGTGTAGTTGGTTGCACCAAAATCTGGTCATATGAATGAAGTGTGTGCCATTTGAAGCAAAAGTCAGATTTTTATAAATGTTTTTGTAGTTTTGATTGAATTTGAATTCATTTTGCAGGATATCTGAGGTGTTTTACACTTTGGGTGTGGAATTATGTAATTTGTGTTTAGTGTTTTGACAAAATGAGTCCTGCTTTTTCAAAATTGAGCTTAAGCAAGCGTAAAAAAACTGTAACTATAGTATTTGGTCTCTACAATACGTTTTGGTTCTACCATACGCTTCACTGTTTTTGATTTCTAAATCTTACCAGAGTCCACAGCAATAGTGCCTAGAAAGAAACAGCACAAGTTTGTCTTGCTACTCTGTTGAGCATGTTTGTGAGCCAGGCGCAGTGCTTTCTCCAGCACAAGTACTCTTGGGTTTCTGTGAATGATCGAGAATGCGTTTTAGTGTTGTTTTACGAATAGCACACCGTGAAATAGACATTTAAGAAGGAAACAGGTAACAACTGACTTACCTATGCCGGTAGGAGAGGTTAAGGTCTAATACGTCACCGATCGGTGTCGAATCCCATAAACTGGCTCTAGAGTTGGGAAATTTGAGAGAATTCTCCAGTGTCCAGTAACTAGGACAGGTTGACCAATGCAAATGGATTGCTATCGTTAAATTGAACGTAGACAAATCGAACATAATTTATAGTTGGTTAGATAGCAATGCAAGATAACTATATTAACTATAAACAAAACAATATCCGTGGGAAACGCAAATTAGTTAAGCCAGCAGGGTACTTCATCTTGCAATTTAAGTTTAACTTGAGCTACCCAACTAAATGTTAACGTTACATGACAAACAGAAAACTCGACATTGTTAGCTAAATAACTTACCTCTTCATTTTCGTTCGCAACCGCAATACTTGTAGATTAGATCAACGTGGTTGTGGACAGCAATGATAAGGCTAACTAAACTTCAGGTTAAAAAAATAAACGTTTGGTCTGCCAAGATTTTTCCACGTCGTTGGTTTACACACTAATTTACAGCCAGCGAATAGTTTGCCGAATGCAATTCTTTCCAGTGTGCACGCTAGTTAACCTAGCATTACGTTGCTGAGTTCGCTAGCTGGTGTCATAATAATACACTATGCTACTCACAAACTGATTATGGCGCTATTTTTCATTGTAACGGCGGGGCTGCAAAAATAAGTGTGCTGGCGAATACGGATCCACAGTGTAAAGCTGACGCTCCTCCTACCGACAGTTCCGGAAGAGGATTTCCCCACTTTCTACATCAGAAAAAACATCAGTTCCCATAGTCCCCTTGTGTTATTCCTCAAGACTGGGCCCATCTTCCTTGTCATGTTCATGAGCTGGGAAAATGAAAGCAGCATTAGAAATCGAACGTACAGATAGCTAACCTACATCGCGTTTAAGGACAGATAATCAATCATATATATTAAACAAAGGCTCGTTGCAGAACAGTTGTTGTACAATGTTCTGTCAAAATATTTTCCCGCTGCTGTTACATATTGAACCAGCCATCTCCCTGTTGGAGCAAGTGACGGGGTCGGTATCGCTAGGCTCATCTCCGAAATGCAGACTGTTGCAGTGACCGAGAGAAGGGCCAGGGATCGACTGCATTAGTCAAGAGTTACATCTGTGCAAGAATAGTACAATTTGGAACCGCTTGAAAATGCATACCTGTCTTTCAGTCGCCGCCATCGTTTATGTCGTCAATGAAAGTAAGCAGGACTGTGGGTTTCTACATATTGTGTTGTAGCCTTTCTGGATTTGTCCCAAACTCAATTGGCTAGATTCTACAGTGTCCTGCAACCGACACAGGTATGCATAAAAGTATAAAACCAGTTATCCATTAGGCAAGGGTCTTAACGTGGCATATAATCTGGGGAATGTAGCTTTTCTGGTTGTTTGAACAGTTCTCTTGTCTGAACTCACAACCTTTTTAGAAACAATAGATACATGAGGGAAGCATGGACCGGACGGGAAGTATTCAGCTGGACATTCCAGACTTCAGCAACTCTGTCCTGTCCCATCTTAACCAGCTTCGTGTGCAGGGGCGGCTGTGTGACATTGTGGTCAATGTGCAAGGCCAGAGCTTTCGAGCTCACAAAGTTGTACTGGCTGCCAGCTCACCCTACTTCAGAGACCACATGTCCCTCAGCCAAATGAGCACCGTGTCCCTGTCCGTCATCCGCAACCCCTCGGTGTTTGAGCAGCTCCTCACCTTCTGCTACACGGGGAGGCTGTGCCTCCAGCTCGCAGACATAATCAGCTACCTGACGGCGGCCAGTTTCTTGCAAATGCAGCACGTCATTGACCGCTGTACCCAGATCCTGGAAGGAATTCACCTCAAAATCAGCCTGGCGAACGTGGAGGACATGCTGGAAGTGGAGGTGGCCAAGGGCCACAAGGAGGGGGAGACCTTGGAGGCCGTGGTGAAAGGAGTGCTGGGAGGAGCAGCAGACTGCTCACGTGTGCCCAGCATCCACCATGGTAACCTTAGGGTGCATGGGCTGCGTAGTGACCTTTTTGGAGTGGAAATGGAAAGGCACAATGTAATCAGCCCTCCAGACGAGTCCATGAGCCCCCAAGTGGTGGAACACAGTGGGCTGGGTCCAGGCGAACAGGCCGGGCGTTCTGCCCCCGCCAGCAGGCTGTGTAAAGAGCCTATACTACGCATCAACCGGGCTGGTCAGTGGTATGTGGAGACCTTTGCTGATTCAGAGAAGGCGGGGAGTGGCGACGAAGGGGATGGCGTTGCTGTCCGTGCAGGGGTGGCTGACGGCGTGAAGATCAAGACAGAGAGGATGGAGGAGTGGATGGAAACTGAAACTCCGGAGGAAGGGAGCGGTGCGGAGGAGGGGTCGGCCATGACTAACGCCGCGCCGGGACGTGGTGCACTGGAGGCGGATGGGTTCCTCACCAAGTCGACAGGAGCCAAGCGTTCTCAGCACGCCAGCAGCCTTAGTGAGACGGGGAGGTGGGTACGACTGCATTGTTGGTGTGAAACATAAATCAGACACGCTTTTGGGCTGAACAGATTGGTCAGCTAGACACTAGATCATACTGACCACTGAATTTGATCAATTCTTAGTAGTTAAGTTGCATTATACCAAAAAGTATTCTAGAGGATAATAGACAAAGTATACCTTAGTACCAACTTGTGTTAATAACTCAACCCATTGCATTGCTTGATAATTATTATGTGCAGCTGCTCCAGTCACGTCTACAGGCTGGTTACTGTGCTACAGAACTGTGTGTGTCTCCTGGTACAGGTTTAGCCCTAAGGGCAGTGCGGGGGGTATGCCAGAGCGACAGAGAGCCAAAAGCGAGTCACCCAGCAAAGTGGATGATATGCATCACCCCACCTCAAAGGCACGTGTTACCTGAGCAATTGTTCTTTCTTTTATTATTATTATTATTATTATTATTACTATTATTTTACATTCAGGGCTGGACATTTAACTGGCCAGTAGTTCTTACTTTTCAGACTGGGCTAGTAGGAAATAGGGCTTTCTGGCCCAATTGGTGTTATTAGAATCAGCGCCAACCAGCCTCTATGAGCTTGTTCTCACAATCTTAAGTGTAATAAGGGTTATGGAAATATGCTCACAAAAATTATAGTTTGTGTTAATTATTAAATATATTTTACATGACAGTGCTGGGTGGTATTTTCAAATAGTGCTATTTGTGATAATACTATAACAGTTATATAGTACAAAGTGATTCCTAACAGTCACAGAACCTTTGTGATATTGTGCCTATGTAGGCGAAATAGTCTTATTACACACATATGTGATTTCGTTATTTATTTCAGAGTCAGATATGTTGTTAGAGACAAAGTTATTTGCATTCTTGTTTGCTGTGCTAAACACTTCCCCATAGAACTTATTACTGGAGATTTGCTCGCAAAGTGATCCAAAAATCAAGGAGTTATCAATAATTAATCAATAATCAATAAATTGTTAAGAATTCAGTCGATCAAGTTTGCTTATTTGGCCAACGGTGACAGAAGCAATTTAGCTTTGGCACCAAAACAGCAAAGCTCAAAAGAAGTAAGGGGTACCTGGAATAGATACATATTCAGAACAGAGAGAAAGGTTACAAAGGATTATGTGGCATACCTACTCATCTTACACAATGTTCTGGAACTCCTGAACTTTAGGTGTGGGCACTGGGGGGTGGACAGCATATGTGTAGGGTATTAAACCATATATTACATATTCACATTAACAAGGCCATCAAGACGGATATACAGTGTGAATATGTATTTGCTCCCCTGCTGTTTTCTTCATTTTCCCCATATTTGCTACAATTGTAAGGATGGGTATCCGCACTGATCTCCTGATTTGATTGACTACTGCATCCTCAGTAATACTTCAATAGTTTTTTTTTTATGTATGAAACAAACAAACTGAAGAGGCAAATTTTTTTCCTATTCAAAAACACAACTTTTTGCATGGCAAATCAAAGTACATCTAGTATTGCTAATAGCTATATATTATACAGCATACTAGCCTACATAATTGGCCTCAAATAAACATACTAAATAGTATGATTGTAATAATAATATAGAAAAGGAATAGTAGGCAGAAAAACACATGGAAACTATTCTACACATCAAATTATGGTATTCCCTCCCCTATCTTCCCAAATCTGACCATAACACATTGGTGAAAGCAACAGACTACTTTCTTCTACACTGGTTCATCAAATTCCATTGAAATTTACCACACGGGAAATGATCCAAAAGTTTGAAGCATTCAACGAATGGGACGCACACAACGTAAACGCAGCTGGAAAGCTGAGCATCACATAGGAATGAATGGATTTCCGCCAATTTGACGGACTCAGTGAGCACGATGGGAGCACCTCTAAATAAATAACCTTAAGTGAAACCTACATGCATTTAGTAAAGGCATTGATTTAAAAGATGAAGAATTAACAGAACATCGTCTTTAAATGATTATTTAATGAAAATATAGTTTTTAAATGATTATCTAATGAATGTTATCAAACTTTCATAACACCCTGTGAAAGAGTAATGGGATTTTGGGGGGAAAAAATAGGATTCAATTAGATTACAACCGCCCTAGTTGATTACTGCCAGCACTGTTCGATCTAAACCCCATTTAAATAGAACATTTTAAGCAAACAGAAGTTGGCTACCAGATGTTAACAAGCAACAGACTACACCTAAGTCAAAAGAGATTCCAGTAGAGCTGGGGCAAAAAGTTGTTGAGATCGATCAGTCTGGAAAAGGATACACAGCCATTTCTAAAGCTCTATGACTCAATCAAACAACAGTGAGAGCCATAATCTCCAAATAGAGAAGTCATAGAACAGTTCTGAATCTTCCCAGGGGTGGCTTTCCCACTAAGATTACTCCAAGGGCAAAGGTGGATCTAGAAAGTCATGGAGGAACAAAGAAACATTTTCAAAAAACTGCAGGCCTCATTTGCAACAGTTATGGTCGGCGTTCATGATTCCACTATAAGAAAGACACTGGGCAAAAATGCCATCATGGGAGAGTTGCCAGCCAAAAAACACTACTATCCAAAAACAACAAAATTGCTTCTGGTATTTGCCCCAAAAACATCTGGACAACCCCCAAGCCTTTGGGGATAATGTTCTCTGGACGGATGAGTCGAAAATGTTACTTTTTGGAAGAGGTGAGGCCCGTTACGGCTGGAGAAAAAGAAACACAGGATTCCGGGAGAAGAACGTGAACTTACAGGTAAACATGGTGGTGGTAACATAAACTGGTGTGTTTTGCCTCTTGAGGACCTGAGCAACTTGCCATAATAGATGGAACCATGAATTCTGTTGTCTTATCAGAAAAGAGTTAAGGAAAATGTCCGGTCAGAGAACAAATGCGGAAGCTGTCCATCCAGGAGAGGTTGAGGTATGGTTCAAACACCACTTGAGGTATGGCTCCACCACTTCTTCCAGGAGAACGAGTACTGGTACATACCACTCGGAGGAAAGCCCACAGTAAGCGGGCAGCACATTGGCAGCAACAGGTTAGGAGGTAACCAGACTTCAGGACCTCGACCTACACGGTTCGACCTGAAGGTAAGGACGGGCCAATGAGAGAAATTCAAAGCGATCAGCTACGTTTGTGCACATGCCAAACCGCACAGGAATCTGCCGGACCTGAAGTGACTAACCGAGATAATCCGGATCCTGACTCCATGGCTCACTCAGGGCTGATGCCATGGACTTATGGAAGAGGACGCCCAACGATCCGACAAGGTGGAACACCTCCCCTGCGATCCTAGAGGGATCGGTATGCCAGTATGGGACAATATGCCCGGAACGGCCATAGGAAAAGTGGGGATGAGTGTCATGATGTGATGAAGTGAATGGTGCAATCTAATCGACCTGGCCCCAGATTTCCTTTTGCTTTTTGTTTGGACTCAATTTGATTTATTTGAATTTTAATGAAAGTGTTTTAAAGCGAAGGCCAACGGGAGCTCACACGAGGACACACCGGACTGCATGGAATCGTGCCACCACGTGAGAATTCACAGCAGAAACGCCCCTACTCGTCAGACTATTGCAGAACACTAATATTGTCAGGCCTAAAGGCAGCGATAACTATTCAACAGCGTCTTTTCTTGGGACAGAAACAGATGGAAATTCATTTTCGGGGGAAGTGAACAATGCGATTTCCATTAGGCTACTACGGGGCTCGGACGTTGTATCAATAGTGGGCTTACCATACTTCCTACGTTGTATCAATAGTGGGCTTACCATACTTCCTACGTTGTATCAATAGTGGGCTTACCATACTTCCTATGTTGTATCAATAGTGGGCTTACCATACTTCCTACGTTGTATCAATAGTGGGCTTACCATACTTCCTACGTTGTATCAATAGTGGGCTTACCATACTTCCTACGTTGTATCAATAGTGGGCTTACCATACTTCCTACGTTGTATCAATAGTGGGCTTACCATACTTCCTACGTTGTATCAATAGTGGGCTTACCATACTTCCTACGTTGTATCAATAGTGGGCTTACCATACTTCCTACGTTGTATCAATAGTGGGCTTACCATACTTCCTATGTTGTATCAATAGTGGGCTTACCATACTTCCTACGTTGTATCAATAGTGGGCTTACCATACTTCCTACAGTGTTCCCTCGGCTCTCCACAGAGGGTGGAGTGGCTAATCAGGAGCAACGCCAAAACCAAAAGGGGGTGGAGCCCAGCGAGGGAGTGGTGGACGGGACCGGACCTCTAACTTGCTACATCCAAAACACATTTAATCAAATCTGACTTTTCTACCAACCTATCTTATAGTCCTCTGGTCTTTTGTGGTGCTTACCAACTGGTTAACTGTTGCTAAAATAATAACTAGCATTATTATACATTTTCCTACCACAGTTAATGCGGGTGACACTTAAATATTCGTCGTTTTTTCACCACATAACCAGGATCAACCAGGCCAGTACATTGAGGAACTCAGTGACTGGGTGTGCCAGAATTTCTTTCAGAGGAGTTGAATAGAAAAGGCCCCAAATTTGACCCCTGGGGGACTCGGGTAGGGACTCACTGAGCAGTTAGCTCAGGTAAATAAGATATCAATGGGAAAAAGTAACTCCTGTTTAAGGGGGTTAAACCTGGACCAGTCTAAAACCATCCCGGATAGTCCAAACACTATTCTAATCTTTTAAGAAGTGTTTCATGGGCAACTGTATCAAAAGCAGCGCTTATCCAATAAACCAGGGTTGAAATCTTGCCAGAATCCGTGTCATTTAGAACTTTATTGAGAGCAGTTTTTGGCGTGAACTCTGTATAATGTTTAGCAAAGTTAGTCGGATAATAATCTCTTCTGAAACACTAGTTAAAACTGCACTGACATTGGTTTCTGGACTTTACATAGACTCTAACCCGCCCCACAAACAAACACTATCCAGTCTCACACACAGGACTGCTTTTACGAAGTAGTTATGGCCTTTGAACCAATAACAAACAGCAGGTAATATAGTGTGGAGTGACTAATGATTGGGAAATGGAAATGATGGAGTGTATTTTGAAATGCTCTTTCTGTTTGTTGTTTTGGCAGGGAGAGGACCAAGCAGCCTTTGACATAGGGGGTTACGAGGAGTACCTGCGTGAGCAGGTAGGCGACCGCTGGTTCCGCTACAATCCTCGACTCACGTGTATCTACTGCTGCAAGTCCTTCAACCAGAAGGGGAGCTTGGATCGACACATGCGCCTTCACATGGGAATAACACCTTTTGTCTGCCGCATCTGCGGGAAGAAGTACACCCGCAAGGACCAGCTGGAGTATCACATCCGCAAACACACAGGCAATAAGCCCTTCCACTGCCACGTCTGCACCAAAAGTTTTCCCTTTCAGGCCATTCTCAATCAGCATTTCCGCAAGAACCATCCTGGTTGTACCCCCCAGGAGGTAGCCCACAGCGCCTCGCCTGAAACCACAACTCTCTCCGTCACCTCTCAAGGGGGTCAACATGATGAGGTCTCCCCCAGCCAGGAAGAGCCAGAAGGAGGTAGTGGGGGTGGAGGAAGCACCTTCGATGAGGGGCCACAGGCATCTGTTTCGACCACCGGGCCTGATTGAGTTGTCTTCGACGAAAACTGTAAGAATGGAATCGTTTCTAGATAAAGTTATGCTATATAACGTGGGGGTGGTTTTAGAGAATTGTGGCAAGTACAGACCAGGTATGATCTATAAGCTTTGTTTTAATCTTTTCACATAGAAGTCAATGGGACACAAATTCCTCAAAGCAACTATTGTGGGTTCATTGACCATGTTATGCTGTTATTTGTAAATATTTGTACTTTAAACCGCATCTACCTTCAAAAAACACATTCAAGAAATAACAAACGAAATGCCACAAATTCTAAAAACCTCATATATAACTGTGGAGTAGAGTGATTTTTACTTGCCGGAGACTATTTTCCTATGTTACAGTTTTATGCTTTCGAACTTACAGGATCACAGGTTATACATGCAGCCAGGTAACAAACAAGCTGACAGGTCCAATATTTTATTTGATACAGAGAAAATATTAATAAGCAACATGGATGGTAACCTTTTCCAAACGCATGAGAAAGGACAGATTCTTTTTTTGTGGTTACAGATTTGTTTTTCAATGCAATTCACTTAATTATAATTTAAAAAAAGTTGTAACTTTCATTTAAATAAATGTTTTCGAGGTGTATTCGTTTAGATCATGCAGGTCTATCCTGAACTAAGCTACTGTGGTCACATACTGGCTCCAAACAGATAAAAGGTCAGACAGTTTGGCAACTTTAAGTCCACTCTCATGGTTTTACTAGGCTAGCTGTCTAACTCAATGTGAAGCATTGTGTTATATTTCCACAATTAACCACAGATAAGCCATACAATAAATTAGGTGTGATTATTTAATCATAATCAAGTAAACAGTTTTCGTACATCATTTAATCAGGGTGATTATCATTATGCAACTATGGTCATACCACAGGAGCTTTGCTAAGAAATGCATGTATTTGATACCTTAAGTTTTAGCAGAGGTGGAAAGGCTCAAATCTTATCTACTCAAGTAAAAGTATCACTGCTCAATAAATCAATCACTAGAACTATATTACTAGTATAGATAAACAAATATAGATGTGTTAAAATTGAGTAATGTTAGTATTGCATTTAGGCAGTAACCCATCTCCTGGATTCCAGTTCAAATATAAATTTAAGTATGAAACGTATTGGTTTGGTTCATGAACAAATCACAACATCTTTCAAAGTTAGTAAACTTCAGAGACCATACACGAAGATGAAGCCAAACAAAGCACACTTGCTGTCTTTTGGGAATGGGCTAAATGGCTTTTAGGGGTGCATACTAGTTTGGGTGATCTATTACTTACATAGCAGAACCTGCAGTTATGTGGTCTGATCACATTTAAAAGCTACATGCTAAGTTTTGGTATTACTCGCATTGTTTGACAAACCATCTCGTATTTGATCAATTTACTTGTATGAGAGGAAAATAAAACGTAACCAATTCTGAAAAAAAGGAACTGGAGTAAAAGTTCACTGAAAAAAGGACTGTCAGCAAAAATAAAACTACTGAAGTAGTGAGATTTGAGTTCTTGTAATTTGTTACATTTCACCTATAATTTGTACACACGTACAACTTACCATTATCAGGACTAATGTTGTCAAGTAAGGTTACTTTCTGAAATACTAAATGATGTATTTTTTATTACCTTGATACAATCTCAAGGAGTTAAGGTCTGTGATGCATAATTCAACAAGATACTTTTCAAGAATTACAATGGCTAATGTAAGGTGACAAAATTATTGATTTGTGTCTTTACTTTTTATGGCATGTTTGACAAATGGGCTGTTCAAATCCGGGGGGAAAAGAATGGTTCTGGGTAATCATTAGGATTTTAAAACTAAAATATTTGAACACTAATGATTAAATATATTTAGAGCATGTTTTAAAACATTCTGTAACCTTCTGCTGAATTCACATTATATACAGTATAATAACACTGGAGAACTTGAGTCTCCAGCCTCAGATAAGCTAAACAAAGCAGATATCTCTCACACATCACCACGCAATACAGCTCTGCTTCAAGTTGACACTCTCAGATGAACCTGCCGGATGTGATTGATCTTCTTTGGTTTGTGAAATATGTTTACCTTTTTATGTTTCACTTTTCTACAGTTATGTGGGTGTTTTTCTTTGTCTTGAAGATGTCTTCAAGGATTTGTATCATACTCAAGTATGTATCTGAACGGTGTAGAGACGATCAAAATGGAAGAGAAATGTGTGTTTTGTTAGGGGGATGATGAAAAGACTGTCCGAGTGTATGGATGTAACCAAACCCACCAGTAAGCAGGAGGCCGAATACAGATGTGCCATATTCTCCAGAGACCGATACGATTTTAATTCTCGTCATAGAGAGAGTATGTAACCAAAGGAATGGGTTGTACAAACTAAAGTGCTGCGTTGTGGCTAGAAGAACATTAAGCACTTAAGATTTAGAGTTTTATTTTTTATTTGTATTATTTTTTTTTTTAGAGGAGGAAAGAAATCTGAAAGTCTATAATGTCTGTCACATATGCATTTCAAAGTTAGCACATATTTCCTTTTCTTTTTTCTCTACAGAGCTGTGAATGATTTGAGGGTGTAACACTTTGAGAACCTCTCCAAAACCAGACCTTCAGTTACTATAGTGCCTTCTAAAAGAAATCCACCTTTGACATTTTTGTTGTTCTTCTGGTGCTACAAAAAGAATTGGGGGTATATTTATTTCATTTTTGTTTATATCCAATGTACAATCATCTAGCGAAGTGCATAAATAATGTTCACGATTTGATCAAAATCAAAATCCACTCAAATTCACAAATGAGTGTGAGTAAAGAATTTACCCCTATTGTTGCAGTAGGGCTGGATTCCATAGTTTGCATGTTTTGTGTATGTAAGTGTCTGTATTAACAAAGCACATTTTTTGACATGGATCCGGCAGCACTTGAGTTGGTGAAGGTTACAACTATATACCTGTTTTTAATTAGGTAAGTTTAAGTCATAGGGTCAGACTAGAAGCAGTCAGCGCTGCCTCACTTCTAACAAGACTTGGCCATACAGGAAGAATTATACTCACAGAAATCTGTTACTAATAAAATTACTTTGACCACTTATGTTAGTCTTGTGTGATTGGTTATAATAATGTTGCTGAATTAAAAAAAAAGATCTTTCTCGCAAATCTTTCTAGCCAAGAAGCAACCGCCCATAATCTTCGAGACAAAATCCAAAATGTTGTAAATTTAATCTGGCAAATTTTCATTCTTGTGCAGCCTATATATTTCAGAAAGAAGGATGTCCAAAACAAGAAGGAATAGTATAAAATGTCAATGTGTTTTAATGTAGTTGTTTCTAATGATGTGTTGGATTATGAAAAGAGACTTGAAGTTGATAATATATCAAAAACAATGTTCACAGAATTAAAGAGAAGGTAACGTATTTTGATATTTTGAAGCAGCCGATGTCTCAGAACTTGAGTAACTGACATTATATAATAATAATAATAATAATAATAATTGATTACACTTGATAGTGTGCTTTTCTAGACACCTAAATTGTTTTACATTATAGAGGGTGACAGTTAATTTGCCGATGTGTGGCACCCAGCTGGGTGACGCCAAGGCAGCCAATTGGCGCCAGACTTCTCGCCACATCTGTTTAAAGACCAATGGCTGATTGGTAGCTTAGTCATGAGTGTGCACAGTGTAGTGGAGCGATCTGTGGTTACTGGTGATCAGGCCACTGATTCGCTGCTTTAGGCTACCAGCAACTTGGTTGCATTCATAAATTCCCAGTGCTAGTCGACAAGAAAACCTCACAAGCACGAACGGTTAGTTTCATCTTTTTTTCTGAAACTACACTACTAACTTTTTAAATATATTTTTGAAACTGTGAGTGTATGCCTAGCCTGCTATAATCCCCCATCTTTCTTTTTAGCAGTCTTTTTCCATTTAAGCCCAGTATATTCCCCCTGCCCTCCCCTCGCGGACCAGACCGGCGCTTGCTGTCCGCCACCTGGAGTTGCTGGCTCAGCTCCACCTGTCGCTTCCTCCCCACTGACACCCTTAAATAGGATTCGTCCAACTAATCACAAGATGGAACTCACCTGTTGCAACCTGGTGATCTGTCAGAGGAATTCCTCATCACCAGCACGGTCCGGCAGCGCCCTCTACTGGACAGATGCCAGCACAACCCTCACGGCCTTTTTGCAGCTTTTCCTACACCCCTGGCGGAGCCGGCTCTCCCTCCTCCTCATCCTGGGGTCCCTGTCAGTAATCTGCTACGGTAATAACCTTTCTGGAAAGCCCTTTTCTAACCACTCAATTATTCCACTTTTTGAGTAACGAGTTGAGCAAATATACACCAGCCCTCCAAAATGTTTTTATTATAAAAAAAATCACAAAACAGCACTGTGTCCATCCCATTCCATTTATTTTAGAAGGGCAGGAGAGAGCTAGATACAGCCAAAACAATGCCATTTGGAGATGTGTTTGTATACCATGGTCGATGCAAAGTTACAGCCCTAGCTGGTGTCACATGGGTCACCTACTCGGCCTGTGAACACCATTGAATTAATGGTGGATTCTCGGATGAGTAGCAGGAAGGGTCTGTTGGCCACAAACGCCTCCCTGTTGAAGTTCATAGAGCGACCAGTAGCCACCACAGCAGTGGTGCCAGCTGCTTCGCTGCCTTCCTCGTTCACCTGAAACAAAACAACCTAGAAGGTCATTACACCAGCCTATTTATAAATATGGTTATCCAGACGACGGGATATAAATTACGCGAATATAAGTCACCCCCGCAAAAAAAATTATGAATGGACCAATGTGAAAACACAGCGTACTGCAGACTTTTCTAATTGTATGAAAATGTAGTTAATTTGTCAAACACAATTGCATACCTCAAGGAATGCCTTATGAAAAGCTTCGGAAATATATAAGTCGTTGCCACCATCTTCAAGAATACCTGAAATCAGAGTTATTGTTATGTTAACATTCCAGTGCCTAGGCTTCCATGCCTTGCTATATATAGCTAATACTAACTAGATGTCTACAAACAGTGGCGTGGATAGAACATTTTACAAGGGGGGGCCAAGAGGGACAGGCCAAGTGAAAGGGGGGCAGAGAAAATGAAGCGTAGCAAATCTTGCTGATATTCTGGCAGGGGATGAGGGGGCACCAGGGGGGGGGCAATCCGGTTTCAGAGGGGGCCCCCTCCGCCCCCCGTTAGACCCACCACTGCCTAAAAACATGTAAATCTGTTCATACAATCGATCAGTGTAGTGTTATAGATTTTGCAGCATGCTCCAAACGGCTTGTTGGAACTGTCACAATTTGGCCCTTTTTCAAACTATTTAGAGCAGCTAAACATTCAAGGACAATGTAATTCAGAAACTACAGACTACAGTTTTTTTACCTTTTTCGATTTGAGCCATACTCCAAAAATGTGAAAGGGTTCACAGACCCTATTGAAACTGTGCATATGTGTTAATTTACTTACACCACAGCCACAGCATTAAAACCACCTGCCTAATATTGTGAAGGTCCCCCTGAGTGCCACCAAAACAGCTCTGACTCATCAAGGCATCGACTCCACAAGACCTCTGAGGGTCTCCTGTAGTGTCTGGCACCAAGATGTAAGCAGCAGATTAGCCACGGTTCCAGCTTTTGGTTGGAAATCCTGGGGAAGTTTGAGATAGTGAAAGTGCGTGTGAAAGAGGACCTTGTTACTATTCAAAACAACCAATTAAGTATTGAAATGGGCGGAGCTTCAAAGACAGAAGTGGATTACTGCTTAGATGCTCTCCCGTATTGGAACAGAGTGGCACAAAACCAGGAAGAGGATGTGTCTTGAAAGGAGGAGGGTTTTGTCAAAGAGTGAGTGACGTTTATAAGTGTCAATCAAATGCGTGCCTTCCAGATTGAAAGGCTAAGAGAAGAGCACTTTTATATGTGAAAGTTTACAGACCTCCAGTTGAGTGAGGTCGTTTTCACACCTATAGTTTGTTTGGTCTGGTCCAAATCAGTGGATGAGTTCAGAAACTTGGAGCGTTTCCCCTTGGTTCGGTTTCTTTTCGCACCGAGAAAAATCCATGCGCACCAAAATGCATCACCAAACAACGTAAGAAGTTCACTCCGCTTGTTGTTGGTCAGTGTCTGTGGCGGAAGCAATGAAAGTAAATACAGGAAGACGTTGCAGTGTTCTAATCTGGGCTGGTTCATATTTCTGTGCAAATTAACATAGAGCAATGGCAAAGATGGCATTTTGTTCATAGCTGTGGTATTTGTCTGGGCAATATACCAGGCTAAACTACACCAGCAGAATGCCAAATTCACTTCAAGGGCACGCCTGGAAAACACTGTACTACCTCAGACTTTCCGAAGAAGACGTGCTACCCTTCACGCGACTGAGCAGAAGCAGGAGGGAGTTAATATGGCCGTTGGGTTGGATCGAGGTCGGATCACGTTCTCACCTCAAACGAACCACCCTAGAGTTCGTTTGGAATTGGACCGAGACCACCTCCGCTGAACTGTCTCAGTACGGTAGTTTTGGTTTGCACCTGAGTGCAATTACTGGGTTCACACCTGGCCAAACGAATGGCACCGAGGGGGAATACCAACCAGAGTTCGATTCAACCAAACTAAACCGTGCAGGTGTGAAAACACCCTGAAAGAACGAGATTTGGATGAGGGATGGCTACGCGAGACTAGCAGCAGATCCTCTAAGTCCTGTAAGTTGTGATGTGGGGCCTACATGGATCGGAGTTGTTGTTTCAGCACATCACACAGCTCGATCGGACTGAGATCTGGGGAATTTGGAGGCCAAGTCAACACTTTGCACTCTTTGGCATGTTCCTCAAACCACTCTTGAACACATTTTTGCATGGTGGCAGGGCGAATTATCCTGCTGAAAGAGGCCACTACCATCAGGGAATACAGTCACCATGAAGGGGTGTACTTGGTCTTCAACAGTCTTTAGGTAGGGGGTACGTGTCAAAGTAACATCGACATGAATGCCATGGGGTCCCAGCAGAACCTTGCCCAGAGCATCACACTGCCACTGCCGACTAGCATTCTTCCCATAGTCCATCCTGGCGCAATCTCTTTCCCAGGTAAACGACGCACCCAGCCATCCCAATGTTATAAAATAAAACGTGAATCATCAGACCAGGCCACTTTCTTCCATCGCTCCATGGTCCAGTTCTGACACTTACCTGTCCATTGTGGATACTTTCAGCGGTGGACAGGGGTCAGTATGGGCACTCTGACCGGTCTGCGGCTACCCAGCCCGATACACAGAAAGCTGCCATGCACTGTCTTCTCACACTTGTTTATCATAGCCAGCATGAACTTTTTCAGCAATTGGTGCTACTGTAGTTCTTCCATAGGAACAGACCAGATGTGCTAGCCTTCGCTCCCCACATGGAACTTCCACTGTAACACAATGCAACGATGCAGGCGGTGTGTCCCTAGCATTAAAGGGATAGTTCAACATTTTGGGAAATAAGATATGCCCCAACTTATCCCTAGTCAGACGAGATGATTAACATACATTTTATTTCCGTCCGGAATTGAGTTAGTTATGTGGTCATAAAAGTAGCCTAGCAATAGCAGTAAGCTAAAGGTAACTGCTAGTATGGCTCCAAAACGTGACTAAATACACCTTAAACAAATTCCATTACATGCTAGATTAGTTTAAAATTGCAGCTTTGACTGTGTCATGTCAAATTGACCAATTATTAAAAAGACTAATGAATGAGGAATGTTATTTGACAGATATCCAGCAGGCTATTTCTCTATTGGGGTGTACTGTGACAACTGGCCACTTTGTGAAAGTTCGTTTCATAAAAATCTGTTTTTCATTACAATACACATTTTTTATTTGTCACTATTGGATATTGACTGGAGTGATTACAATAAAAAACACTAACAATTTAAAATGAAGTATTCAACACACTATAACACAACAGCGTGTTCAAAGATAGAAGATTTAATTATTTGTAGAGACTAATTTCCCCATGTTGTTGCTCTTTAATCACTGTAGCTTGTAACTGTAATTTTATGCAAAACCCTACATGACTTAGATCACTTTGTGTAAGATTTAAGTGGGTCTTACTGCTTTCTCTATTATTAGGAATACATTGGCATCCGAATGCACAATATTGACATGTAGATCAGTGACAACCTTTTTAAAATGGGCGGATTGACCCTTTAAGACAGTAAAACCACAGTTCAATACATGTCACTACCTGGCAAGCTGGCCCTCTCTGCATTGAAGAGATCATGGAGTCCCATGGCCTGCAGTTTGTCTTTCAAACTGAAGCTGCTCTCAATGCGGAAACGGGGTATCTGCACTGCCACTGAGATCTCTCTCATAGAGTCCAACCAGACGGTCAATCTCTGTAGATCAAGATTTTCCTCCACCTTAACTCCCAATCAGGTGGGTAATGAAAGAAAATACAGAAAAAAGAAGGGTTTAATATTTCAAATGACTGATTAGGAGAAAATCAACTAGATATCCTACATAAGATACCATTTCAAAGTAAACAATACATTTCTTAAAAATATTATGCAATCATCTAAAATTATTACTTCAATTAAGGTGGTAGTTAATTAAAACATTTTCAAACAATGTCATGCCATTCAAGTTTGTGTGGCCCTGTCCTTTTTAAAGTACTTAACTTACTTAAGTACTTATTACCAAAGTACTTATACTTACTGTATACCCAAGTACTTACATATTTTATTCACGGCAAACTACAGTTTTATGAAGTTGTAAATATCTGATAATAAATCAATCAATCAATCAATTGATTATTAGAAGAATTAATTTAGTCTCATGTTCCTTTTTACCGTTTACTTATTGTATATTAATAAAAACATGGTGGATAACCCTCTCTCTGCAGAGAAGGAAAAGTAAAGGATTTGTAATTCACCTGAGACAGGGGAGTATCGTCAAAAGGCAAAATGAGCACCATGGTTATGTCATCTCCTTGAAAAGGCAGTTCCAGCAATTGAACCTTGTCCTCCATGAACTTGCCGTAACGGAACGTTGTTTCTTGAAACATCATAGACACTTGACAGGTTTTTGATTTGCTGACGAGAAAGTCAGACTTAAACACGTTCTCTTTTTCAAACTTTCTTTTCCACTGACCCTGTAAGAAATGAAAGACAAAGACATGACTGAGTAGAAACTAATTGAAGATATGACTCAGCACCCTGTTGTACCAAGTTGGGAAATACGGTACCAAGAAGAGACTGGGACAGGATTCTAACTTATACAAAAAGCCTGTTTATATTTCAGATTCAATGTATGCACACCACAATCATCCTCAATTAAATAACTTCTACCAAAATTATATAGAGATAAATCAAAATCAGTTATGAAAAAAGAGTCCCCATCGTTGCATATCTAGGTTTTAAGGACTTAAATTCTGGTCTTCTTGCACATAACGTGCATTTGAGTATAGTAAGACTGTTTTGACACAAAACACACAATTTAATAAACACTTAAAAGTTGTTCTCTTTGGATAAGATAACTAGCAAGAATGTGTTTTAAATTTGGATAACGGACACCCTCTCTACTTAATTTTAAGTAATTACGGTTTTATAAATAGGTACTCTAAATTAAAAACATAAACACATTGTAAGTAGTTTCTCAATCAAAAATGTGACAGAAAAAGAGAGTAGCTGCTCCTATATACACCTTGAAATAGATAGTGTTGACCAAAACCAAAACAGTTTGGGCGTCTAATGCTCCTTGTGGAAGAGTATCCTTAATCTTGTTATGGGTCTTATTTGAGATCCATTCGTTGATAGTTATTCTGGACAGTTCGGGTTTCTCCTGAAAGATAAGTCAACTTTGAAAACCGAGTAGGAAATAACCTATTACATATGATGAATTTTGCAAAACAATTACTGCCCCCCAAAATTCTATTGAGTGTTGATGGTGCTTTCAAAGGACATTTGGATTTCCCAGCAGCTAAATTATATTTTAATACATTACAATGTAGTCAAGATCATTCAAACATATCAAACATAAACTACCAGATTAACGAAAAGTTGGAAAATATTGATGAAGTCCTCAGATGAGTGTAGTCTGTTCTATTTGAATACAGGCTTTTTTAAATACCTTAAAGTTGAGTGGCATGAGCTTCGCTCCATATACCAGCTCACTGATGTTCTGATATGTCTCATTGAACACTAGGGATCTTTCTCCAAACAGACGATTAGCCGATACCAACTCTGTGGTCTTGTCTTTCTTGCGGTACAGTCGACAGTTCAGTTTAGCAAAGAAGAAATGCACTTGATCTGATGTCTTCTCTTTAATTGTGTCAAACTCAAATACCTGGATGAAATAAGAGAATGGTGGAGAGAAATAGTTTGCAGTTAAACATGGAATTCAATTAATTCAATAAGGAAAGGGGGAAAACATTAACAATGCATCAGTCTTGCTGAGTTGTCTGATTATAATATGTTTAATCATGATCCTAAGTCAGCTAAATATGATGTCAAAAATAACACAGCGGGCCTAAATAACAAGAATATAGTTGGAATGGCTAATGAGGAAGCACATCTGTCCTTGAGATTTTTCAACAAATCTTTCAGAACTCATCCCCCCATTAATCCCTTATTATTATGCTATGTTGTTTTAATTCAATGCATTAACTTATATTAATTGTTATTGATAACAGTATAAACATTGTCTTAAGAATTTTATGAAACGAATGAATATATACATTTATCGGATTTATATGGCCAGACCCAAATAGTGGCATAGGGCAGGGAGAGGTTAGCCATCTGAAATTGATCACAAGCTATCTTTATGCATGTAGGCTTAAGTCCAGATCTCCAACTTTTCTGTGCATTAAAAAATACAATGAAATTGGCCAATCTACCGTTTACAAAGTTAGGGGAAAATAATCAAACTTTAAGGATACATTTATTCATACTTCAATAAGTTGAAACATTTGAATGATCTTAGACCGCACTAACATTGTTTTGGACTATAATGCCCTTTTAACATTTGTCCAATAGCATTGAAACCGAATTTGTACATTTTGTATTTTATAGCTTTTTCCAAAAATTTGATAATTAAATTAAATGCAAAAGAAAACATTTAGCCCACTGAAATGGGCAACATTGGATGAACAGGGCTGTTGTTTGTCATTAATGTGGCCCTGGCCAAAGAGTCACGGGAGGAGCAGCCGAAGCCTCATAAAGCATTTCCACCAAATGAAAAAGTGATGTCTTTTGTTTGGGCCCACATGGGTGAGGCTCAGCCCGCTCAATAGTGCAACTACAACCAGCCCCGAGAGATCCAGCCCAGGGACCAGGTGCTGTTGCTGGTGCCTACCACCGAAGATAAGTTCCTGGCCTCCTGGAAAAGCCCCTACACTGTTAAGGAGAAGGTGTCCCTGCCAAGGAGAAGATGGGCCCTGTCAACTACCTTGTGAACCAACCGGGCCAGCGCCAACCTCCGCAAGTGTACGACATTTACCTGCTGAAGAAATGGGTCTGTGCTTCCCTAGGAGAACACATGGGGCTGTACAGTGGCAGTCCCAAGCCGGCCCACAGAGAAGTGATCCATCCAGAGGAAAACCTCAGTCCCCATCAGCAGCAGCAGACCCACAAGCTGGTTGGACAGTACAGGGTTGTATTCTCCAACCGGCCCGAACAAACATGTTTCGTGGAGCACTACATCCAAACCCCCTTCAGAGTCCTGCTCAACCTGCGTCCATGCCGAGTTCCAGAGGTTTGCTAGGAAGCCATCAACTCTGAGGTACAGAAGTTGCCGGAATTAGGAGGGATTGAGAAGACCTGCAGTCCCTGGAGCAACACAATTGTGATGGTTCCAAAGCCAAATCACACTCTGAGCTTCCGCAATCATACCGGAAGACTAAATGCAGTCTCTGAGTTCAATGCCTATCCAATGCCCCGTGCTTATGAACTAATCGATCTTCTAGGTAAGGCCCGCTACATTACCACGCTGGACCTCCCCAAGTTTCCCTTGCAACAGAAGACCGGCCCAAAACTGCCTTCTCAACTTCATCTGGGCAATATCAGTAGCGGGTGCTTCCCTTCAGCCCCCATGGGGCCCAAGCCACGTTTCAGCACTGATGGACAAGGTCCTCCACCCAGTACACCACTTTGCAGCAGCCTACTTCAACGACATAGTCATCCACTTTAGCGACTGAGAGGAACATTTGGCCCATGTACGGCAAGTGCTGGAGGCCCTTCGCCGAGTGGGACTCACCACCAACACATCGGAATGCTCCATATCCCAAGACGAAGCTCAGTACTTGGGCTAATAAATAGGATGGGGGCTGCTTAGACCCCAGGAGAAGAAAGTGGAGACTATGAGGAACTCGCCGCAACCAACAAGTAAGAAGCAAGTCCGTGCCTTCCTTGGGCAAGTGGGCAACTATTAGCAGTTTGTCCCAGACTTCTCCCCCATCGCAGCTCCCCTGTCCGACCTCACTCGGAAGGGCCAGCCCCAAAAACTGGGGGGTGACTGGATGATTCCTCTCTCTGGGGGTGAGGCCGTACTTGTCAGATTGATTTTGGTGTCATATTTGTCCTTGTGGGTTGCAAACATACAGTGTGGCTTCTCTAATAGTTGCCTCTGGTGGTCTTGTTGCCATTTGACTAACTTGCCTGACTTCTTAAAAGGTACAGGTCAATGCGATGCGGCTGCTTTTCCCTACTTACACACTCTTTATTACTTTGGTGTATTCTCAGGTCCCTTACAGTTAGTTTTTTTCCAGCCACAAGGGCAGATCTGGTGACTTTTACAGTTTCTTAAGTGCTTCTCGTGCTCAAAGTAGTTACATTTTGTTACTCATAAGACCATATGAAGAAAAGCAGTTATTCAAAACTCCAGACTAAAACCTAATGGTGATATAACTCTTTCCATATTGGGTCATTCATATTTGAAGTTTTTTTTTTACAATAGCTCAGTTTCATTAACCTTTAGATCATATTTGCGTTTTTCATGAAAGACCCTTCTGTACAAACAAGTGGTTGATTCTTAAAAATGTTAGCCTAGTTGTAATATTGTTTAGAATAGTACAGTAAAGCATGCTAAAACATTTAAAACATAGACAGCGCAGCAGTGAGCTGTTTTGTGCAATGTTTATCTTTCCTTTCATTATTTATGTTGACACTTGTTTTGCTTTATTTATTTATTTATTTATTTATTTTTATTGCACAAACCAATGGTCTGGATATTATGAAATAATATTGTAGAACATTGCCCAGGATTAGGATGCCACTTTTCAGACAACGCCATATTGCTATTTTAATCTATGTTAGCATGCAACAATAACCAATACATTTAAGGTTTGATAAAGTTTTGTGTTATTTCCTTTACGTTTACATTTGTTACTTGAAGTCAATTTAATTGGATACACTAGCTTCATTTTTATGATGCAATCATTTAGAATTGATTCACTATGGAAGGTGTTAGTGTAAACTGTGAAAAAGACTTCCTAGCTACCCCTTACATTCATAATCTGCTCCAGGGTTCTGTTGCAGGCTCCTAACTTTGTCATGGCAAAAGCAGTGGAGATGCTGAGGGGCGACATAAATATATTAGCATCTCGGGGCTGGTCCTGGGAAAGTTGTTTGAATAAGGATATGGCAAATCGGCTGTTGGCCTTGGACAACTCCCAAACCCGGGGATTGGTGGACCCTGGGATCGTCTCTTCCACTGTGTGTGTCGTGGGAGATTCATCCTCTGAATTAGGGCTACGGTATATACATCTAGGCTCCAGAGGGAAGTCTTTCGGCTTGGCATTGCAGATGTCATCAACAGCTTGTGATGTTGAGAGCATAAGGAGCAGCAACGCTGGACTCAATAGAGTGGCAGACATCCTCAGTCTGGAGGAAAGAAAAGGGTACACTGTGCAACGACTGAATGACCACAAAAACCACAAGCCACAAAAAGCATGACATTTTAATACATTTTACACATATTTCAAGGGTAACCAAATCCCACAGTTTCAGATTTTCTATTCTTTGTAAACTGTGAAAGATGCACCATGTGTTAGTGTGTGAGAGCTATGCGGACACTTTACAGCAGAAAGACAGGATGTGCTTGTATGATAATGCTTTGGTCAACAGCAATAATATTAAATATAGCACAGCTTTGTTTATGTTCAATTTGAGACATTATTACCAAATTCAGTGGCAGGTCTTGTTAGGGAATACTCATACACACTCTAATAATCAAAGAGAGATATTGTCCTATTTACCAACCATTTGGAGTATGTTTTTCATTATTACTTAGCATAATACAACTGAAACTAAAATAGTGGAAAGTTAAAGAATTGATCTTGTGTTTTGGTTACTCTTTAACAGATCACATAACCCCTACCACACGCACGTGCACACACAAAAGGTCAATTTAATTATTTGCATGCATTGTGAGTTATCTTCAAACCAGATTAATGATCCTTTCAGAATTAGAGGATCACTATACATAGATAGGCACATACAAACTAGACCATGTTTTTTGAAATATCAACATGCATATGTCAAGGTAATATACACGATAAAAATATAAGCATGGGGGTGAGCTAATACTGAACAGAGACGTCTGTGATGGTTATATTTAAAACAGTTAAGCCTGGCCTGGAAAGTAAAGTTTGAAGATTGAAGTTGATTCTTTGATTGCAAAAATATATTAAGCTTTGATGCTTATCAGGACATGAATACAATCGGTAATTAGTGTAAAGTAAGTTGATGCTTACCTCCAGAAGAAAATTATCCTATGAAGTCACCCTGTGTTTAGGGGTGCAGGTCAGTGTCCTATAGTACAGTGTTGTGGCTGCATACGAATTGCCCAATTCAACCTTTGAAATATTGATCCCTTGATTTTAGCGAATCCTGCACATGGATATCCCTGATGTGTTTATAAAACTATTTTTATTAGATATTTACCAACAACGTATTAGGAAAAACTATTACAGTATAACAAGAATAGTTCAGCACAAGGTATTTGAAAGTAAACTACACATACATTTATTTGTACAATGTTCATAAAGAAATCTAAATGTTCTGTGTCATGCATAATGTTTAGTCAATCCCTTTGTTTCCTCAAGGGAAAGGACTTTGAAAGTTAGCTCTTCATGTTAGAGCCACACTCAGCGTCATATTTCATTTCATCTTATTATTTTATATGAATTGTATATTGATAATTGTTGTTACTCTTGATCTTGTTATTGTTTTTGTTTTTATGATTAGATAACTGGGGTTAAAGTTCTGACCAAATATATTGGCACCCCTTGAAATTGAGACTTTTGGTATTGTTAGAACTCCAAAGTGAAAAATAAATATTTTTATTATTTTCACAAAAGGCCCTCTATGTCAGAAGTTTGGAAGTAAAAAAATATATTTAAATGTTTTTTTAACCTTAAATCAATGTGTGTGTGAAAGACCGGCGGTAGGCAGAGGCTAGGGTGGACACAGCCCCCTCAAACGTGCGTCTTGCCCACCCAATCAAAATATTTTGTTTTATTTTTGTTGTTGTTTTGCTCAGCCAATGGAAAAATAGCACAACCGTCTCTAACTTCTGATTCTGACCTCTGGGCAGCCTACATCCTGCCTCCAAAGTCGCACACTTCCCACCCCCTCTTCTCGTCGTGTTCAGGCACAAACACATAGCTCTGAAGCAGATGGCAGTCTATGCATGAACTGTATGTACTGTGTGTGTGTACATGCGGACTGGTGACAGTCTGTGTATGTACTGTTTGTATGCACTATTTTATTTTGTTAACAGCAGATACTGTATGTGCCCAAGACAAATTTCCTTCGGGACAATCTTATCTCATCTTATCTTACCATCAGACCCGTCACACACAGAGCTCTAAAGCAGACCCGTCCGCTGCAGTGTCTATGAGTATACTGAGGGGGAGGTGTTGCGATGACAACTATGAAGTCAGATAGCTCCAATTGCACACACAGCGCAAGTCAAAGCAATAAAATGCACTGTTCGTAAAAAAAATCACACACTCAAACGCAGAGCATGCTCTAACACGTGTATGGACTGGGACACATTAGTTCGGTTTTGCATAAAACGAATACTTGTGCAATCTAGCCAGATTAGATCCAGCAGCCGCCCAACTAAATTTGCTACTCTAAATACTGGTTTATCTACCAAGTTGGCATTGGGGCAAGTTGCCCACCTATTATTTATCAGCCCACCTTAATATAGCAGTCTAGAAATGAGCACGCCTGGGTGACCCTGACCCAACTCTTCGCATGGTGGGAACCTCCACATCTATCGGAATTAAGTTTTCTTGTCTGAAGCCTGGATCGACGTAAAAGAAAGCTTGTCATGCTCAACACTTACCCACCCAAAAAATCATGAGTCGTTACTCATGGTCTCATAAAGACTTTAGCTGTTTATCAATCCACGATTTTGTCTGTTCTTGTGTTCTCGTGAATTCGTTTGACGTCATCTTTCATATAATACAAGTATTTGTTCTTGTATAACTAAATTAGAGAGAGGTTTACCAAACTGTACATATTTGTTGTGTGACTGCTTTATACTTTGAAGTTAACATTTCATAGGCTAGCTTAGCTATTTTATTAGCTAACTAGCTAGCACATTTTAGTTGGCTGGCGTATGCTAGATGGCTGAAGGCTGATTTATGGATCAGCGATTGTTTGATGGACAAGAAAAAAGGCTACGCGCTAAGCCTGGTTTATGATTGTGCGAAGATGCACGTAAACGTTTCTGCGTTGCTCCGCAGAGCAGGTGTTTCTGGGTGACCGTTCCTCGCAGAAGCTCGAAGACGTCCTCCCAAATCCTAACAGCCCGTTGGCCGTAACGTTTGCTCCTGTGCGTCAAACAATCGCTGATTGGTTGAGCAGGGAAGGAAGATGGAAGCGAGAAGATATACGGTTAGAATCAAATCATTTAAGATACACACGCGACCGCATTAAACCGACAATGGAGCAGTTCGAGGAGATGCTCGCCGACGAAGCTCGCAAATACAAACATTCATACGACTCAACTGCCAAGATGCCCTTTGCATCTATGCACTGTGTTCTATCAGAGATGTAGTGCTGAAGCTAATTTAAAGCTACATCATCAAATCCCAGCAAGTCTAATCAACCTAGAAGGCATGTGAGATTAACTGTATCAAAAGCCTTCTACCATATCAATAAACAAAGCTGCATAATGTTTCTCATCAAGAACAGTAACTAGATACTTTACTACAAGAGTGACTAGCACTATGACCAGCTCTGAACCCAAGCTGAATGAGGCTAAACATGTTATTGGTAGACTTAAGTGCCAAGCTGTTCATTTACAAGAAATAACATCTTGGCTAGACATCGGTGCTTGGAGATGGGTCAAAAATTGTGTACGTCACTTCACCCCCTCCCCTCTTCATGCAAAGAAGTAACCAGGGGTGATGTCCATATTTTTGGGATCAAACCATAAGTGAGTGTTCATTTAAAATATGTGCCTGGAGCTCGGCTAAGGGGGCAGAAAGCTTTAGCAGATACGTGTCTAATAAACCTGCGCCCATATAGCTTCTCATACAATTGGCGTTGCATATATAAAAATAAAGGAACATGGTCACAATGTTGTTGTACTCATGAAAGTATTTTATTTGTCTTTGTTGCACAGTTACACCTGTTTGCAAGTACACGCACTTTTAGGTTTTGCCCCGTATCTGCGTCTACGTGCCTCCATGAGCTACGCTTTCCCAGAGACCATTTCTCTTACGTAAGTAAGTAGGCCTGCGTAAGTAAGATAATTGTAATCGTCTCAGCTTTTTTTTCTTTCCAAGTGCATATTATTCACAACATTTGAGTCATGAAACAAAGTAGGCATACCATTGAACTTAACAAGACAGTCGGTACTGTTGCAGCTGAGTCGGTGTTTAACCATTTGGTACACACACGCGGCATCTCGCACGGATATTACATATCTTTTACTGGAATTTACGCATTTATCTTTATTTATCTGGATCGGGCCACTTATCCCACCTCTGCTGGAAGACATGATGACTGTTTTAGTAGGGAGAACTTTGGCCGGTACCAATGCCTTCCCGGACGTGTGCAACTCACCAGCAGCGCACTCCAAACCATGCATCGCATCCACCAAGGTCTCACCGGGGAGTAAAGTACAAGAGATTACTTAAAACCAAAACAACTGGACGGGAGCTTCATGACTGGAGACTGATTCAAAGCGAATTTACCCCAAAAATCAAAGTTGTAGGCTAAAGTTATAAAAATATGTTAATTGAATCAAACATTAGCTCTGTAATCATAAAAACATATATTTATAATGTGCTAAAAACAGGAAGTCTAAACTGTCCGTAGTCTACCAACAAGGGCACCATAGCAACCATATAACTCTGACTTATAAAACATTTATAAATAGTCAATATATTATGAATTCTACGAAATCTACAATCTACTGTAAGGTGGGCATATATTTTGTATATAGGTATTGCAATCTCCTTTCTGCTATTCCTATGGAATTCAAGAACTGTGAAATACGAATTTGCTTACTCATGGATAGTGGCACTGCTTGGGATTGGATTTGATATTAGTGTCCTCCTTAAAATAATGATTGGTATCGTTGTGTATTAACAATCGGAAACAAAAAGATATATATGATCCTTTGTAGAACTGCCTACACTAGCATCACAATAACACTGCCCTGTCGTTTGTTGCATTTTGATTTGAGTGGTACAAGACTTGACATCCCACCTGATCACGTGTTTCATCACGGATTAGTTGCGTGACGTCAGGCTGAATGTTGCGGTGAGAGAGAGCGGCACTGACTGACTGGAGAATTTCATTACATCCTTGTCACATCAGGACCGGTGAGTAAAGATATTACTTTGTAATTTACGTAGGCTATGCAAACGTTTAATATGACCAAAAAAAACAAGAGGAACGTACTTAAAAAACGAAATATAAATTGGAAGATATCATGTCAATTGCTAAAACTGTATATTTTGTGGTGGCTTTAGATACCCTGAACATTGGGTTATGCTTGGCAACGGTGTAGGGTTTTCAGTGGGTTGTCTGTTTGCTGGTTAACCTTGGGTAAGAGATTGCCTACTGCTATATGTTCACCACGTTTAATTATTTGCAAATAGACCTATTAGTATTAGGTAACGTTTTGCATTCATCACATCTACTTAAATTTTTTTTTTAATCTGACCGTAAATGTAGCATTGTTGAGTAGGCCTAGGCCCAACAAGCATCTATGCTTTGAGAAAAGGATGAGAGGTGCTATATAATGCCCTCTCACAGCATCATGGCGTCCTTGTGGATTTAAAGACATTGCGGCATTGAAGATGTTGTGATCAAACCGGCTATCATTTCTTAGTCTTTGTATATGCATGTACAGTATTTCCACACCAGAACCAATAAACGAATTCCCTTTTACCGAACATTCATTCTTGGCGTAATTTTGGACCTGGTTGGGCTTATTTGGAGTCGAACGACGTGACGAGGTGCAGCCTCAATTGCATCTGATGTATTATGTCTCAAAAGAGATGCGCGACACTCGCACAATATATTTTGGTCAGAATATTTTTGGGGCTTAAAACATGGTGAAATGACGGTCTTCTTGACGTTGTCTGAAAGGATGAGAAATACCCACGCTATAAAGCGGGTGATTTAAATGACCTATTTACATAGGTAACCAACGGCAATTCGGTGAGGTGGTGAGTTGGAAGTGGGTGTAGGGATGAACATATTGTCAGAATTGTACAACATACAATAAATTCACACATTTTCATAACCATATTTAAAACACAGACAATGAAAATGTCTGGAACACCTTTTTAAGCAGATAAGAACTAGAAATATGTTGCAAAGGCGTTGTATAACACAGTTGGCCTCGTTCGAAGACGTCTTTAGGCAGGCCAACCTTGAGTAAGACTTAAATCCAAATATTTGACCCACCTAAATTGGAATGTTGAATGAACTGAAACCATTATATATTTTCTAAAACATATTTGTCATTCATATTGATGTAAAAACGAATTTATACAATTTTATTGTAATCTAGTAAAGCTATAAGCCCTACTTACGCATTGACATTATTTACTCCAAAAACATAATATTTTATTTGCCTGATGGTAGTCAACGAAAGTGGGGGGAAAATGTTTGAAGAGAAAGTTGCTGCAGTTTGAAGAGAAAGTCCAGCTGCATTATTGGCAATGCAGCCTACCCTTTATTAATGTTAACTGGTTAGTAATGTCAAAAGTAGTGTCGCCATTTGTTGCAATACCTACATAACACAATTATTTACTAAGCTACTCTACAAAGGACGCAAAATAAATGTTCTGGATGTAATCAAGGACAATTAATACCTTTATCTTTTCCACGTTTCTCCTCTCCTTTTTTCGAAATTGTGCGCCAGATGGCTGTCCTTTTCATTTTTGCTGCGTCTGATAGATATTTTTTTTTCTATCCGTCTCACCACGTTGTGGTGTGTATGACTTAATGATTGGCCATCCCCCTGCCCCTGTCAATAAAGGGTCAAGACCATGTCACCAATTCAGTGTTGTGCTACACACAGATATGTTTATTATAATTTTTCTTTTTAATAAACCAGGCAAAATTGGGAGATTTCCAGCTGTAAATCAGTTGCCAAGTGTATTAGTGTTGCACGTTACTTTGTGAGATGTGACTTCATTGACCTGTAAATGGTGACAGTTTGAGAGGCAGCCACCATCAATTGTAGTTGTGTGCTCTGTTGCCTCGTACTATTAAGAAAGAACTTGTATTAGTTGCTAGTCTTGGCCTAGAATACTCGTCTTACACCCATTGCCACATTGGTGTTGGAGGAGGGATGAGCTTGAAGGGATCAGCTCATTTTGGCAGCCAGGAGATGCGCGTTAAAGAGAGGCTGAAGTTCCTTTGCCTCTCGCCCGATGAAGATGGCAGCTGGGGAGTTCCTCCATTGGCCAAGAATCAACCAAGAGAGCAGCAGTGTAACCAAGGGGCGTGACGTCAGGATCACGTCACTCACTGGCTGAGAAGGCTATCAAGCTAGCCACTAGGGGCCTGCTCTCCTTGGCGTCAGGATCACGTCACTCACTGGCTGAGAAGGCTATCAAGCTAGCCACTAGGCCCCTGCTCTCCTTGGCGTCAGGATCAGGTCCCTCACTGGCTGAGAAGGCTATGAAGCTAGCCACTAGGGGCCTGCTCTCCTTGGCGTTGCTGGCATCGTTGGCCTGCTTGCCTGCAGTTACAGGACATCAAGACACTGGTGAAGGCTCTTTGGTGACGCTTTGGGAAATACAACACATCAGTGATGCTGAGGGAGAAGGTGTATCAGGAGATAAATAAATAATAGCCTAATGGGTGCACTTTCCGCTTGTATGTGTGTGAGAGAGTTTCAATACCTATTCTACTACATAGTCCAACACTTTAACTCTCACACACACCCACACACATAACACAGACCACTTTTTCATCATGTCGCCTGCAGTGCGCACCCCCCCCCCCCCCCCCCCCCCCAACAGCAAAGCAATAGTTTCATGCGTTTCGGCCAATAATTGTTGTTTTTGCCATTTTTCTATAGACACATACAGCTTTAATGGAGCGGGCAAAAAATACATACAAACACACCTGATTGGAGCAGTGAGCAGGACCGACTATCATTCATCTCGTTAGGTTTCAGCCACTGGGGGGGGGGGGGGGGGGGGGGGCAACGAGCTGTTTGCACGGGCTGTCGGTGCATTGGGAGTGGCTCAAGGGCCGTCGAAAGACCGTTGCCCTGCATCAGGACCATCCAGCACCACACCGTGGGGGAGCTGTTGGGACTCTTGAAAGAGCCGACTGCCCTACTATTCCACAAACCGACTCGCCTTTAGCGGCTGAGAACTCAGAAACGTCCCATGGAGAGAGAGACACCCGTAGCAACCCCATGACTGGGTGGGCGAGCTCGTCGATCACCCGATTGGCTTCACAATGCTGCCTGGAACTTGGACTAGGCTGCTGGTACAGCTGGCCCTGGGGGGTCGCAGTGTGGCGATGGCAAGAGAGCGTTGTGCCAAAATGCTAAAAGAGACGTTACAAAAGCACAAATGTGTGTAACGTTTGATGTAAGGAATACACGCTTTGGCATGCGAGGTATATTGTAGTCCAAGTGTGTTTTATTTTGTTAGTAGGTGTTATTATTTGGACAACTGCCTGGGTCTGGTGCCAGTCTTTTAAAATGTTATACAACAAAAATCTGTATCTTAAACACGATGTTCGCCATAAGGCATTGAATTGGTGGAAAGGGTCTTTTATTTCATGTATTTTGGCTATCTATCTATCTATCTATCTATCTATCTATCTATCTATCTATCTATCTATCTATCTATCTATCTATCTATCTATCTATCTATCTATCTATCTATCTATCTATCTATCTATCTATCTATCTATCTATCTATCTATCTATCTATCTATCTTTATTTCTAGTGACACCTTCAGAACTAGTTTGGTGGCAAAGGTTACGAGATAAAGTGTTCACTCAATCCCAAATGGCATCAAATGTTTTAAAGCGCAAGGACTGAACAGCCCAAAACACACAGAATAAAGATGATAACATCAGGTTAACCAGTTAAGCGTCAATTTCAACTATAGGCTTTTGGGGCCTAATATAAAAACATTGCACATGCACAAAACATTTCCAGAATATTGTGCGTGCCAGGTTTGCATAACCAGAAATGATGAAACTTCACGTGTAGTTGTACCTATCTCTAAGCATGTTTTTGAAAGTCATTCATATGTCCTTCCTGGAGTCTTATAAGTATCACACATAAATATCTGATGTTGGACACATGTTATCGTGTCCAATTCATTTGATGATTTTTGAAATAATTCATATTATTGCTATAAACATTAAGCTAAAAATAAACCTACAACAATAATAAACATTTATGAATCATTATGCGTTTTAATAAATAGCCATATCCATGTGTGTTGGTTTCATTCAAGGGCATGAGAAGCAGAGTATTGGTTTAGTTTAGTTTTATTATTAGTCATAAGTAGGTTAACACAGGGTCAACAATACAAAGAAATGTGCAGGACAAAAGTCAGGTCAGCTCAGCAGCAAAAAACTGTAGCAGCAGTAACTTGAACAAAAACAACAAAAAACAAATAATAAAGAAATTAGGGAATAAGGGATATATTCGATATTATTCTTAAATATATTAAAAGATAAATATATAATATATGATATTATATTTATGACACTTTAAACACATTCTCCCACATCGTCCGTTGTTAGGGGCAACGTGACAGGTTCCCCGTCCACAGGTGGACACATGGCGGGTGCTGTGCTTTCCACATCGAACCGAACGTAGAAGTTGTTAAGCTCATCAGGGAACGATGTGATAGGCTGAACAGTGCGCTGGTCATTCCTTCTGTAGTCCGTGATACAGCGTAATCCACACCGCATACCTCTGGGGTCAGAGCTGAAAGTAGACTCCACATGGGTTGTGTAGTCCCTCTTGGCGTTCCTGATAGACATCAGGAGGTCATATCTGGCTGCTTTGCAGGCGTCAGGGTCCCCTGAATTGAAGGCGGTGGTCCGCACTCTGAGTTAAGTGAGGATATCCCGTCTGATCCAGGGTTTCTGGTTGGGGTAAATGCAGACTGTGGCTTTTTGAACAACGATTGATATTCTTGCGGATGTATCCTCCTCTAACAGAGTCTGTGTTCACTGATGTTGCCATCAGCTGCGTCCTCAAACATCTGCCAGTTAGTCATCTCAAAGCAGTCCTGTAAGACCTCCTCCGCCTCTGTGTTTCATTTATAAATGACCCTCAGGACCGTTTTTTCCTGTTTTAATTTCTGCTTATATGTGGGGAGAAGTAGGATGGAACAGTGGTCTGCCTTTCCAAAAGCAGGGTGTGGGAGGGGTTTGTATTCATCTTTGAATGGGGTGTAACAGTGATCTAGAGTCTGCTCATCTCTGGTGGGAAAGGTGACATGTTGATAGTATCTTGGACAAACCTTCTTCATGTTAACTCTGTTTAAAGTCACCCTAAACAATGGCCACACGCAACCTCTGGGTGGGAGTTCTCCAGACCATTTAGAATTTCATACAGCTCGTCCAAGGCTGATGATTTATCAGCCTGTTGGGGGATGTAAACAGCTGTGAGGAGGACTGAGCTGACCTCACGGGGGAGGTAGAAGGGTCTAACCTTAATAGCCGGCAGCTCCAGAATCAGGGAGCAGTGCGCTTTTAAGACACTAACGTCCGTGGCCCACGAAGAGTTAACCATAAAGCACACACCCCCTCCCCTCAACTTGCCTATTCCTTCGTTCTGTCTTGCCGTTAGACGGAGAAGCCCTCCGTTGAGACTGCACAGTCAGGTACACTGGCCTCCAGCCACGTCTCAGTGAACAGCAGGATGCAGCAGTTCCTAATGTTCCATTGGTGTTTAATCTGTGCATGCAGTTCGTCAAGTTTGTTGTCAAGGGATTGAACGTTAGCTAGCGGGATACTGGGCAGAGGGGGTTTGTTTTTCCTGTCGGGTTCTGCACAGCGCCCCGGCCCGCTTCCCTCTCTTTGTTTGGTTTATGTTTGGTTTTGATTTCCCCCATCGGCACACAGGTAAACAAAAGACCCAGGGGTGTTTACTGACTGTTGTTCCGTAACTTTCTTACTTCTTTATTTTGAAGAATATTATAAAGAAGGTGGAAGAGATCATCAAGCTCATGCCTGTGACTAATACATTTCAATTCAAATGTATAATTGGAAACATGGAACTGGTAGTTATGTGCCAAGTTTATAAATCTAAAGATAATGTTCATAGGCGTTTAGACTAAAACTGTAAGCCTCTCGAAGGAAATGTGGTCTAAGACCCCTGCTGCTATCAAGCTGATAACAATAAGAGAATTGAAGTGCCACCTTTAGCAGGCACAATAGTAAGTATGCCAGAGAAATGAAGCTTGGAAACCACATTAACATGCATTCATCACTCTCTGTTACAGGTCTTTTTGTGTGGCTAGAACTTACAGGGAAGTCAGCATGGGGGAACTCTTCAGGAGTGAGGAAATGACCCTAGCCCAGCTTTTCCTTCAGTCTGAGGCAGCCTACTGCTGTGTCAGTGAACTGGGGGAACTGGGAATGGTCCAATTCAGGGATGTAAGCTGAAACATATTTTCCCTCTGACATATTACGCTGTTTCTGTTCATGGTTTGATTTGTGCAATGCTATATACGATTCAAACTGAATGTCATGGTTGAAATGTAATTGTCCTTTCTTTTCCTTGCAGCTAAACCCAGACGTAAATGTTTTCCAACGAAAGTTTGTGAATGAAGTGAGAAGATGTGAGGAGATGGACAGGAAGCTGAGTGAGTACATTTTTAGGACCGATTTGTCTATCGACTCCCGCACATCTCCAATCAACAAATCATAAAAATCATTAAATGCTCACACAACTGGAGATGTGAAGCACCCCTACCCATTTTCAAATGAAACTGCACACATGTCCCTGGATCACAATACATGTCAGAATTGTCTCAACAAAGGTACAAACTCCTCTAGCGTTTGAAAGACCATTAAAAGGACCTGAAAATCTGTTCTAGAAGATCCAGGTGGTAGCCAGTGGAAAGCATTGAGGATAGGAAAGATGTGTAGTCTCTTTTTGTCCCAGTAAGAACTTTGGCTGCAGCATTCTGAACCATTTGAAGTTTTTGAATTGACTTCCTTGGTAGACCAGAGAACAAACCGCTGCAGTAGTAAGTGACTTGTGATAAAGCATGCGTCAACTTCTCTGCATTTTGTAATGATAGAAAGGGGCACACTGTAAATATATTTCTTAGATGGAAAAGGTATTCTGCTAAGATTTAGATGATATTCAAAACTAAGCTCTGAGTCAAACATTACTCCTAGGTTGACTTGCTGGTGCACTGTCATTTTAAGAGGCCCAACCTTGAAATAATGGAATCCCTCTGGAACTTCCATCCAAGCACTTCCATATTTAAAATCGGGGACAAGTTGAAAGAATTCCATGATATTCAAAAAAAATTACATTCCCTGCCCTTTCCAGACTGGAATATAAACCTGCCATGACATTCTAGAAAATCCTTGACCCATGCGAACTTTGTGAATTATTGAATTGTCTGTTTTTGTTCCAGGGTTTGTGGAGAAGGAGATCAAGAAAGCTACTATCCCAACAATTGATACAGGAGAGAACCCAGAGGTCCCCTTTCCCAGGGACATGATTGACCTTGAGGTATACTCCAATTATTGATATCATCGTTCTATGATTATTCTGTCATTCAATTAGTATGCTGTAATAATAAAAAGTGTGCACTACGTTATATATTTTTAAAGTACTATTTATCATTTATCTAAATATAATTAATATAAACAAAAATGTGTAGAATAAAGCTTTTCGGGGGGGCTAAATCAGAAAGGAAATGATTTTATGACTGATCGCAGAAACAACAAGAGTGTTTAGGCTAATCTATGGTTTTCATTGGTTGTCCTGATAGGCAACCTTTGAAAAGCTGGAGAATGAGCTGAAGGAAATTAACACCAACCAGGAGGCGCTGAAGAAGAACTTTCTCGAGTTGACTGAACTTAAACACATCTTGCGTCGTACCCAACAGTTCTTCGATGAGGTCAGCTATCAAATTTCCCCCCCCAGACCCTTACAGATATTCAACTCTTATTGTAGCTATCAATAGAACAATGGGCACGGCATGTAAGCACTCTTTAATAATAATAACTTTCATTTAAGAGTGCCTTTCTAAAAAGCCAAGGACACTTTACAACGAATATACACCGAAGCATTGAGAAAGACAAAAAACAATGCACAACTTTGGTTGCCCATGGTGGCTAAGCAATGTCTTTGATTGTCATTAGGCTTATTGATTGTTGTTAACCATCTAGCAGTAGTCCTATCTTTAGCAAACAAAATAAGAACACACAGGCAGCTACAGATACATTTTCTGTACCTGTAAATTCTATGGCAACACAGAGTAAGCACTTTGTCAGACTCACAATATGAACTTGGTAAGTTTAATATGCAAAGAAAGTATACCTCTGCGCAATGCCGAAATAGGTAGGTTGGAGTCTGACGTTCAGTGATCAAGTCTTTAAACATTGTTAACATGGCACCAAACAACAAACTTAAAACTAGGTCAGTGCTAGAAAACCTCAGATAGATAATCTATCATATCAACCTACCAAGTAGACTGCATAACGTTATTTAACATGCAGTCTGAAAGCATAGAAAAAGGTGAAAACATATTTTTTTATTTATTCATCCATGAGAGACAAATCTTTTATCAGGCAGACCTAATCATTTTTTTATGGGAAGGAGAGAAGAAGAAATGTTCACCTTAACTTTATTTACATATTTTTGAGGATCTCTCAATCATTTTCCTGTCCTGCTTCACCTACTGTCGCTTGCCTACCCTCCCACCACGCACAGCTCACCTGTTCACGCGATCAGAATCGAAAGGCGTTTATTCACATTGCTGCTGGTGTGAAAAGCACAATTAGATTGGTCGCTGTTGATGTATGTATAGTTCTGTTCCTCTACCTCAGATAGTTACTTGTTTTTTCCCTATACTTTATATTCACTACTTGCCATGCCAACTTACCTGCATAGATTTTAAAGACATAATTGTAATATTTACATTTGCCCAGTGTTGTCAGTGCACTCTTACTGCACTGTACTGAAAATATTGCACAATTAACAATGGCTAAATACATTTTGGCATTTGTTAAATTGATAATGTATGTGGTTTTCTACTTAAAAAATAGCATAACGACCGGCATGTTATGTTATGTTTATGGACTTGGACTTCATTTTGTGTTTGTTTTCCACTCGCCTGGTCCTCTAACAGATGGAGGACCCCAACCTGCTTGAGGAATCATCATCCCTGATGGAGGGCAACGAGGGGGGCAGAGGAGCGCCACTCAGACTGGGGTAAGACCAACCAGCCGCCCTTGCAATCGTAAACGTGTGCTTATTCTATGGAATTATATTTGAAATACATAAGAAATATATCTCGAGTGTGCCCATTTCTATCATAAAAAATCCATAGAAGTTGACGCAAGCCTTTATCACAAGTTGCTTAGACTACTGCAATGTTTTGTTGTCTGGTCTACCTAGCAAGTCAATTCCAAAACTCCAGAATGCTTGGTTCAGAATGCTGCAGCCAGAGTTCTTACTAGGACTAGCAAGAGAAAGCACGTCTCCTGTCCTACTAGTTAATTGTGCACCCAATGGCGATGTTTACTAAACAATAGTAAGTTAAGGCTTCGGCTGCAACACCTTGCCTACCATCTATACTTTCCTTTGGCTGGGATGAGGTACTACTTTGCTACTAATTCTGAAACGATGCATAGTCATCGCTGTGGTAGGGCTAATTTTCTCGGGTCTCCAGCGCCAAATAAGTGATGATATAAAACATTTTGGTCGCGTCTTTTTCTAGAGTAAAACCTTTTCCCTTACATAATGTTTTTGTTTGTCGCTGTTTAGGTTTGTTGCAGGGGTGATCAGTAGGGAGAGGATTCCTACGTTTGAAAGGATGTTGTGGAGGGTCTGTCGTGGAAATGTCTTTTTACGTCAGGCTGAAATCGAAGATCCTCTTGAGGACCCCACAACAGTAAGTAACCTTGATTAAAATGACAATATATAAAAATGTTGCAAATTTTCCAACTGTGTCTTCTTTTGTGGATACTTGTGACTAATAAGGCTTTGTTTTGGCAGGGGGACCAGGTCCACAAATCTGTGTTCATCATCTTCTTTCAAGGTGACCAGCTGAAGAACAGGGTTAAGAAGATTTGCGAGGGGTATGCTAACCTGTATTCCGTCTTGATCCACCTAAAATCTCTTAGATGTCCCTGTTAACTGCTGATAAAACAAAATATACTTGTGAGGTTTCTCGCACAGATCATTTATAAAACTGTGCGTAGGATTCACGTCAAAAGGTTACGTACGTTCAAAACATGGAAAGTGCGTGCACACAAATATATTCAGATTTATAACACAGTGCATCTTGTCCCACCCTTTTAACACCCATGTTGCCTATAAATAGTCCGTTACTATGCCCAATTGCAAAGACCTTGTTTGTAACTGACATTGATAGTTCTGCACAACCATGTTGGACCTGGGACAATGTTACCCCCCCCCCCCGACTGCAGTCTTGCGTACAGGTGCGCACATTCTCTCATCGAGTTTGTTTTTAGAGATCACACATTTTGCTTGGGAAGTGCCTCTCTCAGGCCCTGTTTTGTGCATAGGCAATGGTTATTAATGAGACCCCAGGTCCTGACAGAGTGGTCACGTTTGGGAGTCACCCGTTTATTAACTTGAACACACACACAATTATTCCATTTCTGTCCTTTCACTAACGAGGGTGCTGCTGTTCTTACCACATTATCTTTTGATTCTGCAAGTGGCATTTATGATCAAACTTGAATCCCCTTAAATTGCAATGTAAACCCGATGAGCATCAGCTGCAGAGCATCATTCCCTTAGAGGGCCAGGCTGATTAGACAGTGTGGCACCTCAAACCATTTTCTAGCATCAAGCTAAATCTTCCTTTAACTGTGTGCATGATGATAGTAAATAGTTTCCATTGATTTTGGTCTGTTCCTAGTTTTCGTTGATTTGATCTGTCCCTAGTTTCCATTGATTTGGTCTGTTTCTAGTTTCCATTGATTTGGTCTGTCCCTAGTTTCCATTGATTTAGGTCTGTCCCTAGTTTCCATTGATTTGGTCTGTCCCTAGTTTCCATTGATTTGGTCTGTTTCTAGTTTCCATTGATTTGGTCTGTTCCTAGTTTCCGCGCCTCTCTCTACCCTTGTCCTGAGACTCCTCAGGAGAGGAAGGAGATGCTGGCTGGAGTCAACACCCGCATTGACGACCTTCAGATGGTACGTGTCGTCATGGCAAAGATGTTTTAGCATATCATAATACATATGTTTTTGTTTATCAGAGGTGAAACTGAGTCTGTCATATTCCTCAATGTGAAATTCATCAGACTGTTTTAGCTGAATCACACCGTCTCTGAGATACTAAAAGACCCGAATCTTAAGGCGGCCAGAAAAGTTGTTTAGGGCCTGGGATTGAGACGCAAGGTCATGAAATGGTATTCTTACTTACTCCAGGAGGTATGCTTCCCATTCATCACATCTTATATGTGAAAGAAATTGCTAGCATTTTGGAGATTCAGTTTAGGGAAGACACTGCCCTCTACAAGGTCAAAGGTGGTGGATGAAACGAAACCGTTAGTTATGGTTATCACGTCGAGACCTAGTGATACAATGCCCAGTCAAAGACCACCTCTCGTTGTTTTCCGCAAGAAGTATCTTTGATGAAGTCTATGGGGGAGCACAATGAATGTCACACTCCTCTATTCCATCATCTCTGCGACGGAATGGAATTAAATAACATTTCCCCTTAGGAGGAAAGGTATAAGGGTCATAATACTTGTGTAATTGCCATCTGACTAATTTTCACCAGGAAGCAATAAGTAAAAGGCCAATTGACCGAATGGACCAGATGCTAGGGGACCACCCTTTACAGCAGTTATTAACAGAGTTGGATCCTACTTAATTAGTGGGATATTTAGTCTCTGAACTAGTCTTCATAAAGTGGCTATTACAATGCCAATTCATGCTGCTCCAAGGGCTAAAAAGCCCTTGTGCAAATGGTGTTGATTATACCAGGCAAGATTTGTAGTCAGCAAGACTGGCTACTGCAGACTGAAAATAGATGGCTTTGTTGCAGTTGGTTTTGCTGTTAACCTTGCAAACCGTATCAAAACGTATAGGCTAATCTCTGAACTTCCATTTGTAAAGAATGTTCTTGAGAAAGTTTTGAAGACTACAAACATGGCTTTAGGTACTTCCACAGCACTTAGCCAGCGTGTGTCACAAATAACATTCCTCTAGCAACTGGCAATGGTCAGTTTTCCTTCTAGTATCATACACAGTAACTTTAGTGCAGCTACCCGATACTTCTAAACACACTATTCTAAGTGAACATCCAAGGAGCTGTCAAGCAGCAACTACCACTGCATTACTTATCAAGGACACAATTTAGTGAAGGGTAAGAAACCCCCCTTTAAGTCACCATTGAAGTATGTATTTCAAGACATACCTGTAATTGTTATTACTGTGTGGTCGTTTTAACCCAAAGAACTTTTACACAAGAGAATTATCTGTTGTTCTTATTCAACATTGCAGCAGTAACCAACTCCTGCACTGGAGAATCCAGCATATTCCAAATACGTAGGCACTATAAATATGTGCCCTGGTCCACTCTAAAGTTGGCTTGAAACACAAAGCAAAAGAACAATATATCTGAAATCATACATAGCTTTTTTTTCCCGATTTCTTTATCATCACTGTCATCGCCTTAGTCTCTATGGCTGGTCTGTATTTATGCAGGTACTGAACCAAACAGAAGACCATCGTCAGAGGGTCCTACAGGCAGCATCCAAGACTATGCGGGTGTGGTTTATCAAAGTGAGGAAGATGAAGGCGATCTACCACACCTTAAACCTCTGCAACATCGACGTCACCCAGAAGTGTCTTATCGCTGAGGTGTGGTGCCCTGTGTCAGACCTGGACTCCATCCAGTTTGCTTTGCGCCGAGGGACGGTGAGTCCCTTAACTGGGCAGGAAATTCAACATATTATTTAATTTTTATTTTGTATGTGATAATATCATTATGGAAAGACAATGTTGACACAGCACTGTAATCCAAATAATTTGATAAAATGTTAGTTCTGTTGCCATCACCACTCTACTTTCCTTAAATTGCTGTAATAGTCCGACTGCTTGGGATTTGGCCCGGAAAAGTCTGTCTTTGTCATCAAGTTGGTTCAGGTTTTACTTTCGCCAAACAGTTTTGAATGTTTATGTTTTTTGTGTTTACCTGCATGACCACCCAACACATTTTCAACTGCACAGGCCTCTTCTCCGATATTTAATACAGTAAACACAATTTTGGCATGAAAACTCCAACTCCAATGGCAGAAAGGTGAAACTTGAGAAACGCTTTGAAATTGATACTATCGTGTAAAATAAATAGAAATATTACATCTCACATACTATATGTGAAGAGTTCCCTGGAGTGCGAAAAAAAAAAAAAAAAATATGCACACCAAAAACAACAATATGGTTTAGGATAGTAAATGCAAACGAAGATATCTATTTTTGCTAAATAACCCCTCAAATATGTTGGACAGTTTATCGGTAATCATGTATAATTTGATTTATAAATATTAAGAAATACTTGCATGTTATTGAATGTATCCTCTTATATAATAAGGTGAACAGTAGGACAAATTACATTCAAACTGATGCCATTCAAAACAACGTCTCATCGCTTATTAAAAAAAAAAATCCAGGGGCAGGGGTTACTAGGTTTATCTGTGATATAATCACTAGGATAATGATCTAGACATTCCACTAATGTAAGTTAATTTTGCATGTGTGAACTAGGTTTATCAGCACTAGATCACTTGTTTCGTCAGACCCAATGCCAGTGATCTTAATTGTAAACATTACAGAAGATGACGCCATATCCATCTATTTTGTCAGTGATTTTACTCATTTTAATTTACCCCCTTTATGAAATGTGTTATGTAACCTAAAGTTGTGTTGCCTTGAATGCAATTTATGCAACACTTAATACTCTAAAACATTTTATTGGCACAAATTGGCACAGTCAAAGTATGATTTGAGCCAACATGCTGACAGGCACCTAACAGTTGACCGACAGCTATCTACCTTCAATCGGTATTGGCCCAAAATGTATTTGAAATATCTTCCATTGATAACGGCCCCAAATATTCTTATCGGTGCATACAATATAATATAATATAATATAATATAATATAATTTGTCTCTCTATAATTATATCTCTCAGGAGAGGAGTGGTTCCACAGTACCTTCCATCCTCAACAGGATGCAGACCAAACAGACTCCCCCCACATTCAACAAGACCAACAAATTCACCTCAGGATTCCAGAACATTGTTGATGCCTATGGCATAGGAAACTACAGGGAGATAAACCCAGGTAACAGACATACCGTGTCATATATTATCAATGCAAATACTTTCACATTGGTGCAGAAGGCTGAAATTAGTGAAATTCCTTTAGGTTGCAGAGTCTGAAGCCTATACATTCTATTGATTGACAAACGAAAGTTTAGATGATATTGTTCTTCTAATAAGCATATTTGTTTTTTGCATCACTTGTATGGACTGGTACTGCTGTGCCTAGTTTGAGGCTTGTGTTGCGGGTGTCGTTGGTTGGTTTACATCTTTTCCAACCTCCCCTGACCCTCTGTTTCCTGTTCTAGCTCCTTACACCATCATCACCTTCCCCTTCTTGTTTGCGGTCATGTTTGGCGACATGGGTCATGGAGTGCTGATGACCAGTGCCGCTCTCTATCTGGTTATTAGAGAGAGCCGGATCCTCTCCCAGAAGATTGACAACGAGGTACCGTGACGAATCCGCTGCCGATTATTCTCACAGTAGACCTTTCGAGTTTCAACGACTGATTCGTACGCGGCCCCACGCAGACAAGGCCGCGACAATGCACCGTAGCCTCTTTTCTAAATGTTTCCTTCCCTAGATGTTCAACATGGTGTTCGCTGGCCGCTACATCATCTTGTTAATGGGAATGTTCTCCGTCTACACCGGCATCATCTACAACGACTGCTTTTCCAAATCCCTCAACATGTTTGGCTCTGGTTGGAGCGTCCGGCCTATGTTTGGGCCCAGAGGAGGCAATTGGACGTGAGTTAATATGGAGGTTTTTGCGCACATTCTATTTGATTTGTATTTATTTAAAGAAGAAGGGCCAAATTGAGTTAAAACTATCTCGCTATTGGGCCTTTCAAAAACCTTATAAGCACATATATGTATAAAAGACTGGTAACAATAAGAGCTCCATAATTTACCACACACATCATCTGTTTAACAAGCTTTTCGATTTGATCACCACATAGTAGGCATGACTTTGGCAAAAAAAAACACGAATGAATTCAAGGATTTGTTTGATTTTACACCAAGAACTTAAGTCCTACTGTTTTGTACGCCCTGGCACTACGGTGCATTTAAAGTGCAATAGGTAAAAGAACTTGAACATTCCTGTAGGATTTGTTCGTAACACCTGACAGCGATATTCTCTCCGTGCACTGAAAGGCCAAACTAAGCTTTTGTTATTCCCCTTTTCCACCAACGCAAACCTAGTGGTTGTTCTGGGCTGGTGCTAGTGCTTGTTCTGGACTGGTGCTAGTGCTGGTAACTTGTGTGCTAAGGGATATGGGAGTTGAGTTTTAATATCAACAAGACAAAACAGGTCCAATGAAAAATACGAAAGATTTATATATTCCTGCATATGCGGTGTTATTAGCTCTGTAGAGTGAACTGGGCTCAAACTTGTCTCACTTTATTTATAAAAACGAGTTAATTGAATCACATGTATAATGTAATGCTATTGGTCTTTCTCATTGTAATTAGATTTGAGACTCTCGAGGGGAACAGTGTGCTGCAGTTGGACCCTGCAGTCCCAGGTGTGTTCGGTGGACCATATCCACTGGGAATTGATCCAGTAAGTCATATGTCATTAGAAATCATTAAGATCTACATTTACACACTGTACAAAGACTGCAGTCATATGTCATTAGAAATCATTAAGATCTACATTTACACACTGTACAAAGACTGCAGTCATATGTCATTAGAAATCATTAAGATCTACATTTACACACTGTACAAAGACTGCAGTCATATGTCATTAGAATCATTAAGATCTACATTTACAAACTGTACAAAGACTGCAGTCATATGTCATTAGAAATCATTAAGATCTACATTTACACACTGTACAAAGACTGCAGTCATATGTCATTAGAAATCATTAAGATCTACATTTACACACTGTACAAAGACTGCAGTCATATGTCATTAGAAATTATTAAGATCTACATTTACACACTGTACAAAGACTGCAGTCATATGTCATTAGAAATCATTAAGATCTACATTTACACAATGTACAAAGACTGCAGTCATATGTCATGAAACATCATTCAGATCTACATTTACAAACTGTACAAAGACTGCATTTAATTTTGCCTGCTTCTTGCCTCGGTAGATCTGGAACATTGCCACCAACAAGTTGACCTTCCTAAATTCTTTCAAGATGAAGATGTCTGTGATCCTGGGAGTGATCCACATGCTGTTCGGCGTATCTCTGAGTCTTTTTAATCACCTGTTAGTTTCTAACTCAATTCAAAACAATTCACAATATTTTAACAAATTGCAATTCTATTGCCATCATGATTGTGTAGCTGTTCGTGTAGATGGGCGGTAAATCTGTTACGCTATAGGATATGTATTTGTTTTTATTTGACTTTAAATGTATTCAATGATTAACCTGTAGTTTGATTCGATTTTTCATCTCTTTTAAGGTATTTCAAAAAGCCCTTGAACATTTTCTTGGGCTTTGTCCCAGAGATTGTCTTCATGGCCAGCCTGTTTGCCTATCTCATTCTACTGGTCTTCTACAAGTGGACAGCCTATGATGCCCTCACTTCCAAGGATGCCCCAAGTCTTCTCATCACCTTCATCAACATGTGTCTCTTTAACTACAGTGACCCCACCAACAAACCCCTCTACCCGGGACAGGTACCCGAGAGGCTTTTTCCCTTTCTTTCATTCTGTTCTGTAGTGCCTACAGTGTATATTAGAAGGCATGGATTTAACTTGCTGAAATGTGTTACAAAAAAAATCATGTTAAAAACACAGCTTAAGATAATTAAATCTAATTTGTTGTCGGGACATCTTCAGCATATTGTCAATGCCTGTTTGACCTCTCTCTGTTTGAATTTATAGATGGGAATCCAAGTTTTATTGGTGCTGATTGCCCTTGCATGTGTTCCGTGTATGCTGATAGTGAAAACTATGGTGCTTCGGCGTCAGCACCTGTGGAAAATGCAACTGGTATGTTAATCTGATACCAGTCTAACCGTTGTTTAATTTTGATATGACCAACTTTTAAATTATCTTTGTATAACCTTCTTTCTTCATTTCTGTCCTACCATTCATTTTTATATAAATGTTACTGTGGGATGTTTGGCTTTGTTGCTTTGCCTTAAAATTATGCTTAGAGCATGCCTATGAAAAATATACATCTATAGCCATAGTTTAGGTTGATTCACGATTAATCAACAAACCCTTCAAATTCTTCATCCTGACCAATATTAATTAATAATTAAGAATATAATTACTTTGTTACCCCTGAAGCTGAAAAAACACATTCATAATTAAGAATAAAATTGCTTTGTTCCCCCTGAAGCTGAAAAAACACATTCATAATTAAGAATATAATTATTTTGTTCCCCCCTGAACCTGACAAAACACATACCAAGGCATGCTTTAAGCTAGACACAGCTCTTGTGGCTTTTGTATTTAGTCACAGAAGAGGGAAGAACCCCCTGAATCTTTAGAGCAAACAGGCGTGTCCTCATCATGCACCGGGCTCACCCAACAGGGCTCACAGAAATTTGGAGCGGTGAGGGTGGGCAATGGCCCCACTGAGGACGAGGCTGGCATCATGGACCACGATCAGCTCTCCCAACACTCTGAGGAGGGTGACGAGGTAGGAACAGCCACCAGGGAGAAAAGGATGTCGTTGTTTTTGCATGTATACAACGGCGTCCGATCAAGTGATAGGTGGTTAACAGTTGTGACTTTTTTGGTTTACTAGTTTAGTGGTTTATTACAACAGCGTATTAAGGTCATAGTTGGTCCGAAACAGAAAATACGAAGCCTGTGGAGGGGGCTGATGTAAAAAAAAAAAAAAAAATGAATAACTCTTTATTTCCTAGATTAAATCGTTAATTTACATAAAGACAAAAAAACGATTGAAAAGTTATACATTTGCAAGAAACTAATTTGGCAACGAACTACATCACTTCCCTTTGCAAGGTTGGATCAGCCTTATTACTCAACACACGGCCTCACTTGCCATTATGCCGTTATAACCGAGAATACAAAATGTTATGACTTCCGATTTTCCTATTTATTCTAATATTCAAACCTTGAACCTTCCATTGGGCCCTTGATTACGATAAAAAAAAAAAACACATATGTAAACACATATATAAACACGTATATACACATATATGAGTGGGACTCATTTTTAGCCCGGGAGTTTCATGCCACAGATCAGCCCACTTTAGTTCACAAGCTATTATGCTGGAGCTTTACTGTGCAAGTCCGCATTACCGTTTTATATACGTCATTGAAATGTAGGGGGGAAAAAAGTTACTAATTATAAACATGCTAATTAAAGGTTTTCCAAAGCCAATTAATTTCATATTGCACAAAAATAAACTTGGATTTTTATTGAAATTACATTTATGCAACAGTCCACAGCATCTACTAAGTGGGTGGCATTGTTGCAAGGCTCTATTAAGTGAAAATAATGGAAGTTGTTGATTCTACTTTCAAATAAATGCAATATATATTGTATATTGCATATATTGTATCTGTTTAGACACGATTTGCAACATAAGCTATATAATACAGTTATCTGGTTCACATTGAAGGGTATTTATATATATTTTGATTGTAAATGGAAATCATTGCCCTTGTTTTGAAGAAATATGTTCTTGCTGTCTGTTATCAACTACTGGTGTAGCAGATCATTGACCCGTTCTAACCTTGTTACATCCAGAACTTTAACCTTCACCTCTGCTTATTTCCAAGCATGCCCAGGAGGAGCCGGTGAGTGTGTCAGAGTCTGGGCTAGCCTATCTGAATGTCTACATGTGGTTGAAATCGCCTGTCATTTTCATCACCTTGATTTCTGTTAATTCCACTCCACTTCAATCAAGATCCTTATTTTGAAAGAACTGAACCCTCCATCATTCATCCTCATTCAATGCACAGTTCTCAAAGTTCCATTTGGCCATTCTGATGTCATCCCTGAAGCTCTGAAATAGCCACATTACTGTTCTCCTCAGCTGGCGTTAAAACAAAAGCAGCATGGGCCATGGAGCATAATGGCTGTGCCAAAGCTTTTGCTCTTCCATCACACTGAACATCATGTGGGCAAGATCACTTGTTTTGATAAAACAAATGCCAGTAATCGGCGTACTTATCTGACAAATATTTACCTAGCGGGCCAATGTTACCGGTATGTTCGTGTTCAAGCTAATATCGTCCGATACCAATAACAGTCCGATATACAAATCTGTACATCCCTACTCCGCTAGTGTCATCCAACAAAACCCACTAGAGATTAGTATGCCGTTTTTGGACGTAGTGAAGGGAAGTCTGTTGCCATATAGCCAGGGGGAGCTGCATCATGCAGTCTCCCTTGGTTTTTAAATCTTACCGTTTGGCAAGGGGACTCAACAACATGCATAAGGTGGGGCCAGTCTGTGTAATGCCTCGTAGGTTATTAAAATAATTTTTAAATCAATTCAGCACCCAATAGGTAGCCATTTATTTGTTTTTTTATTTTGTTGTGTTGTTTTATTTTCCAGTACCTGCCTTGTAAATAGGCCACTGCTGCGAAGAGACATATGGTCTCAGTCAGTAACCCTGTGTAAATCAATCAAACGTAAAGCCATGCAAGTGCACAGAAATACTCGAGTCCCAAACAAACTGTCATCGTTTGTCTCGCTCTGTTCTCGACAGTTTGACTTTGGAGACGTAGCTGTTCATCAGGCTATCCATACCATTGAGTATTGCCTCGGCTGCATCTCAAACACTGCCTCCTACCTGCGCCTGTGGGCCCTCAGTCTAGCCCACGCACGTAAGTGTCAAACTCTTTTTGTCTTTAACATAAAAAAAAAGAATTTAAAGGTTAAACAGTTCAATTAAGAAAATATGTATTATATTTACCACCTTAAACTAATGAATGAATAGTTTGATATTAAATTATTTGAATATTATGTTTTTTATAAAAATATTTTAGATGATAAAACTGGTAATTTGTGATACTAAATACAACTTTAAAATGAATGAAAAGATCAGTAAAACTAATACAGGATAGGTTTTTAATTTAAACAGTATCAAATCAAATAAAAAGCTGTGGCAATCATGTTTAACCTGCCTACTAGTCGTATAAGCCAATGCATGGTTTGATATGTTGGAAGAACGAGGGTAATTCTACCACATTTGCATTTTTAACTAACACTACACATTTTATAGTTGTTTTTCGTCTGGTCATTGAACAAATGCATACAGTATCTCAGAAGATCTGCTTGCACAGTAAAAAGTAGGGTCAGAGCCTTGCTTAAAGTAAATGTAGAGGCTATTTACATAAGACAAAACATCAACAAGTATTCTGTACAATAGGATCATTCAACTGGCTGAATCATTTTAATTTGTGAATAAATGCTTGAAATAAATCTCAGTATTTTCATTAATTCAAATACAAATATGGTTTCGTGGCATCCATAATAGAGGGTTTACAAAACATTAAAATTGTATTAATACAGGGACAGTCATTAAAAGATAACTTATGCTAGAGTTGCATTATTTTGAATACAGCTATTTATAGCCCATACCCATAAGTGTATTTATTAAGAGGCAGAAACCATGTGAGTGTTTTTCACGCCTGTCAATCTCTTTTCCCACAGAGCTGTCAGAGGTGCTATGGGGAATGGTCATGCGCCTTGGGTTGTCCTCCAGAAGTGGTGGTGGTTTCTTTGCCCTCACCATTATCTTCTCAGCCTTTGCTACTCTTACAGTGTGTATCCTGCTCATCATGGAAGGCCTGTCTGCCTTCCTGCACGCCCTTCGTCTGCACTGGTAAGAAACACTAACTAACATTTGAATCATACATGCCCCTATAGTAAATAAGATAAAACCAGCGTTAAGAAAAGACGTATGAAACTGTGCAGTGGATTTTACTTTTTCTTTTAACTTATAAGGGGTTTTGATCCATTGACCCATTGGCCATTGAATGCCAATATCTATTACAAAATGTCTAAAACCACTTAATGTAAAACCAAATAGTATAAAAAAAAAGGCTCTTAACATTTTTCGACAACATCGATTTAGACCATTTTAACGCTGAAATTAGAGGAAAACTACCAAAATCATTGTGCACACTGAGGCCCAATGCATTGAGGTAAGCTAAAATAATGGAGAGACTGTTCAGGCACGACGGAAATGCAGTTGACTGTCATTCACATACCTATAGACATTTATACCATGCTTCCTGAGGGGTTAACCCAATGTCGAATTTCTCTCACATACAAACTTTTATTTTGTACATACACAGACAACCACATGTCAATCATTTAGCTTTGTATATTTGTAAAATGAAGAATGACACTCGCATTATTATCATACCTCCTATTAACTGGTGTAGTTTGTAAGAAAAGTATTCTCGCTGTAAACGAAGAACTGAATACTATGTGTGTTTTTCAAGGCCATAAACAAGAGCACAGCTTTTTCAACAATATTCTTTGCTCTAGTATACTTTTACTGCTTCTTTTTTTTTTTTTTTAAATGTAAATATGTAGAGGTAAGTATTTAACTGTGTATTCCCACGGGCGCGCCAATTTTAACAAAAAACTTTAAACCTATTATACTTATTTCCACATCTTTGTTTTATTCTCGGACTCCACAAAATACGTTTTTCATAATTCAAAGTTCAAAAAAAGAATTCATCTTATACTGGCCATTCTTGTAGCACATCATTTTGTCCTCGTCTGAAACTAGCTGTTTTAGCTCCTCTCTCTTTAAGCCCCCCTCCTTAAAAGTCCACTTTCTTCTGATATGCCAACTTTGCAGAAGCCTGCAGGGGCAGCACCCAGTGCTTCTGAGCACCGCCTCACCAAAAGCATAATAGGTCCCCTTTAATGAATAATTCTCACAAGTTCTTCACCATAAAACCAGAGAGAAATTACCTTGCTAGGCTGACACTATCAAATACTGTATCTTCCTCTTCTGGCTAAATACTCTATAGGCCTGCAGTGCCAAACTGGTTTTTAACTTTTTCATCACCAAATTATCACTTTAACTGCAGATTTTGGGTTTGAATTTGGGCATACACAACACGGGAAAAATAAGAGTTCCTGCCTTAAGATATTTTCTGTCATGAAATTACTAATCAAGGTTTATTATTTCTTTATGTTCTATTCCTAGAAAGTAATTTGAAAGTAAAATATTGATTACTATAACCTTTTGTTCTGAGATATTGATTGATAAATAAGATTGATAAGAAAACATTTTTCCCTACATCTATCTAATTTATTTGGACTAGGAAACGTGAAGCCATGAAGTGGAGAGGGCTGGTCACTGGGCTGGGTTTAATTAATTAAGGTTTAATTATTGCTAATTTTTGTGTCTCTTCATTTTCCAAATTGCATCGTAAGTTTGTAAACAGGTAAACATACACAAGCACTGTTTTACTATCCTTCCTCTCCTATTTCTTTTCAGGGTTGAGTTTCAAAACAAGTTTTACTGTGGGCAGGGCTTCAAGTTCTTCCCCTTCTCCTTTGAGGGCATCCTAGAGGGACGGTTTGATGAATGAATCAGATTCTTTTACCAGCGTTCCCAAGAACAACATGTATCCCCATTTTTCTTTTCTCTTTGTCTTTGCATGAAATCCATCTCCTTGATGCCCCCTTTTGCTTGAATTACACTTTTGCATCAATCTCATATTCATTATGATATAAACATTGTTATTGACTTACTGCAGTTACCACCCTATTGTCTCACCAGAATAGCAGAATATAAACTCCTTAGATTATTGTTAAATAAGTACTGGAAAGAGAAAGTCGCATAACTATCAAAGAAAAAGTAATGTTGGAATGAAAATTATACTTCTGAATCGTACTGCTGTGCAAAAAAACATCAATATAATATAGCTCACTTTATAGAGCTGATAGATATATGGTCATTTGACTCCAGTGAAGGTTTAACAAACAGATAAACCTATTTTTGCAATAGATGCATCAACAATATTTAGTCTCAGACCCATTCTGTTTATAAAAGCAACACAAACCAACCAGGTACTTTTTAATGACTCAATATATCCCTCAATATACTTGGATCACAGCAAAAAAATAAGGCTAGAGCTATCTATAAATGTCGGTCTTTGGTGTTATGAAGTATTAGATCCCGACCGATAATGGATTTTCGGGGCTGATGCTGATACAGATATTGGGGAGTAAACATTTTCGATAACGATATATCGGCAGATATTCGTCACATATACATACAGTATTTGCAAAAATGTGTGTATGTATTTATTAAGTGTGTATTTACAGCGCCAGTCTCACTTGAATGAGAAAGTGTGTCCATGTGTTTGGCTGGTACTCTATTTGTGTGTGTATATAAATAAATATATACATCAATGAGGATATATACAGAATAAATTACATAAACACACATTCTTTGTAATGATCCCCTAAATGTTGTTATCGAACACAAACACTTGACAAAGATTTGTAATTGCATATCACTTTAATGTTTATGTTGCTTTATTGTTTTACGTTTGTTCTCATTTCAATGTTTTATTCTGATGTTTTCCTCTTGGCCAGGGCTTCATTTGCCCGATTAAAAAAGGAAGTAAAAAAATTGCAGATTATTATATATTTTTTTTGTGGGGGCCAATACCATTATATCATTGATTGGCACATATCGCCCGATAAAACCAATCAGTCTCTAATAAGTATGCTTTGAGTTTTTTCAGTGAAAAATGTATTCATTTCAAATCAAAATATGTTTCGCATTGATCTAGTAAAATGTGATGGTAAAGTCGTAATGTGTTTTTGTGTGAGTAAATGTGAAAAAGTAAGTAAGTAAGTAAGTTATCTGGGGGTATCTATAGTAACAACATATCATATCATGAGTATTTACTTTACAGTTTAGCAGAATAGTATGTAACAGTATGTTGACGTTTCTACCGAGTAGTAGTTGTATGTGATTGTCTTGTGAAAATCACTAATAAATGTGTACTCGAGGATACCCTGTTTACCGTTTATTATATTTGAATATTTAAAATATCTTACACTGTTACAGCCACACCGTCAATCTCCAACCGTTACAGGAAAAATATTTGCAACTGAATAGGGTTTTGAGAATTGTTAGTTTGTTGTGGATTAATATAGGATATATACAGTATATATAAATATATACATACATTAATTGATTGTATCGTTAAACATCACCTCAAGACCTTCTGTGTTAATAGAAACCACATAACCTTGAATACATACTAGCATAATTCTGCTTGCAAACTATTTGACTGTTTTCCAAGTATTCTCCTCTTTAAAAAATGTTTATGAAAGGGCAAAGACCATTTATAAGAGAAATAAAGCCATTTCATTCCTCCTTACGGTTAGACTTCATGTACACTATTGTTTTTTCTTAAATGTTTGTTTAATAATAATAATAATAATAATAATAATTTAATTTAAGAGCGCTTTTCTAAAACCCAAGGACACTTTACAAGGCATATTAAAAACAGACATTTTTGAACAACAGTTTGAACCTCTTACTGGATTTTTTTTACTGCCACATGTAATATTCATTTTGTACATCTTTATATACTTTTACACATCTTTACACAGACACGTCTGGTGTACAATTTCACTTTGATAACACTTTTCCATGTTTTTATAGACTTACAGTCCTACTCCTTTTAGCAATCATAAAAAGTGATGGCTATATAAAAAAAATCTGCTTTCATTCAGGATAACCTTATGATTTTAAGATCCGAAATAGCGCATACTAAAATTGGGCAACAAATTGCACGTAAATATGGCAACCGTTTTGCAGGTAATTAACTAACTCCTAGCCTCAATAAGATTATGTTGGCATCTTAACTTTCCAGCTGTGTAACAACTAATAGATGACCTTTGTTTAATTTAACAAACATGAATGTACTTCTTTAAGTCAAATATAATTCCCCACTGTAGTAAAATTCCTTCAACTGAAATAATCATACACCACACAGGAATATAGTTAAAAACATAATCCCTTATTATTTAGAAAATATCGTATAAGTGAATGCAAAATAAACAGTTGGTTTGACTTATACTTTAAACCCAATTTCTGGTATTACAGAGGTTCCCTCTTTACACAGTGTTAGAATCAATTAAATAATAATATTTCCAAATGATAACACAAGCTACAGTTATACTTTATCCCTCATTCACCTGAAATGAAACAAATATCCGTGGGCCCACTCTATGACAAGGACACATATTATAGCCGGCTAAACCCTTTAACAAAAAAAACGTTGCAGGCGTAACTCGTGTACCATGCAGTTTCACTCAATCGATGAGCAAACCCATTAAAATAAAGAGGTTTGCAGTGCAGTTCTGTGGGTTTGGTGACATACCTGTCAGACAGTGTATTAGAGCAAATGGTCGATGTCCCTGCTTCTGGGGGTAAAACTCGTGAAAAAAAAGAGATGTGTTCTGGGGCCTTGTTTCCCACGTGGCCTGAGGAACTCTAAGCAGCCTGGTATGATCTCACTTATACCCCTTTCAAACAGACAACCCAGGTTTTACCTGGGGCATTGAACACAGGTTCAACACAGGCTTTGTTTTCTTCAGTGCTGTAAAGTAATGGGTATGATTACAACAGATACTGTAACCTAGTTGGCTTTAACGTTAGCTAGCCTGCTATTCTCCGTAGCCGGTAGCTAGCTAACGTTAACCCGTCAGCTAGCCAGCTATTGTCTGTAGCCGGTAGCTAACTAACGTTAACCAGTCAGCTGGTCAGCTGTTGTCTGTAACAGCTAGCTAGCTAATGTTTTATAGCCAACTTGATTTAGGAAAGCGCCTCATAACATACCACATGGCGTAATCTGGTCTCTGCTGGTGTGAACACACTGTAAGTGGGCAGTAGTTAAGTTTATCTGATAACCAGAAAGGCACCATTACCATCTACTCTTAGTTGCTTTGCAAAATAGTTGTGACTATTTATTTGAAAATTGTATTTGGGTAAACAGCTTCCTGGATGTAATTGTTTAACTTGGAAGAGCATAAAACCATCAAAAACCTTTTACTATCAATTTAATGACCTCAAGCTTAAGTGTTATAAATATAAATACTTTAAGATGTTATTTTTCTATTCTGAGAGCTTTAAGTGAATTGACATAAAATACAAATGGCAGCCTAGTGAAATTCGATATGTAGAGTGAAAACAAAGCTAATACTTGAATGAAAGTGAAAGTACGTTTGCACACATTGCTTTGGACTATCTCTCTGTTATACGGTGGAATAAGTCCTTCAGAGAGGCTGGACATAGTTGGCAGGCAGCATTCCCTGTTGGCCCGTCCGCTGGATGCGTCCATACATCCATCCTTCGTCAATTTTCTGGCCATCCAATATAATGTCCCCTTCCTGGAGAGAGACTTCATCAGCATCTGCAGCTGTGTAGCTATACAGGGCCTGGTGCTGCTTCTGGAGAAGATGTGAGTGGGATATCACTTAGAGTAGCAATGGATTCATTTCACACAGCATATCACAAAAGCCACCTTGGGTACTGTAATTTTGAGTATTCCTTACCCCTCCTCTGTTGGGCGGTATAGCAGGCATCACAGAGTGTACAGGTTCAGCTTTTTGGACGACTGGCTGAGAGTTTGGTGGCAGATTGCTGTAGCTCTGAGGGGGGGCTGGCTGCTGTTCATAGTCTACAAACACAAATATAACATATAGGTCCTAAAAATGTTTAAGGGAGACATAGTTGTGGAGAGTGGTGGGTGTGCACACCAAACCACCAAATAAGGATTTTCTCTGAGGTTTACCTTGTCTGTTCTCTGGAGGAGGTGCATCACTTCGAACCCTGCTCTTTTCAAATTCCTCATGGTATTTTATCTGCAAAGACACATAAACCGTACATATTCAAGTCCAGAATGGGACACCTTGTCAAAAACAATTACCAGTTTCTCTTTCACTGTCTTTCCGTCTTATCGATCTCTAAACTTTCCATTCTAGGATGTGATGAAAGACATCAACCACACCAAAAAACGCATTAAGAATCCTGTCTTTGCTGAACAACACCTTGTAGAACAACACCTGGATGGGCATCCAGGTTGCAAACTATATTTTGCCTTTAACGCGTTAAGCACCCACTTTTACAGACTTGAGAAAGGAAAATAAAGTGACCTTCTGTCCCTAAAGAACCTTTATAAAAGAAATAGACAAACCCTCAGCTTTTTTAAAATCATGCAACCAGGATAGTTTTAGAGAGAAAAGGAGGGAAACAAGAACACAAAAACTGAGAGAACTAAACAGACTTGCCTGGCACTTAAATGCATGCTTTTTACAATGTAAGTTTATGTCATTATAACAATTATTTAAAGTTATTGTTAACGTTTTGACTGTTTAAGGTTCAAGCATTAATGGTTTCAGTTGCTATCTAACTTGTATTATACATTTTTCATTGGACATATGTTCATTGTTTGGCTGAACTTGCATATGGTTGCTTGTATTCCGTCAACAAAGACAAAAGAAGAAATGTAAACAGTTGGTTTGAGTTCTGAAGACCAAATACAAACTGAACAGGGGGAACAGAGTGTGAGTTGGAACATTTTTCACATTTCTCATTCCACATTTCATTGCGAGGGGGAAAGTTGCCATATATGGTAAAAAAATCTATCAACAGAGTGGACTTTGGCTCCCTGCTCTCTCTCTGTAACAACTATCCTTCTACCCTCTCTGGTGGAAGCAGTAGTAACAGGATGGAAAGAGGAGCCTGTCTACTCTATCCAAGCCTCTTCTTCCCTTTGTCATAGAGTGATGAATTTTTGTTAGAATGTTAATCTAACTTTGCACATTTTTAATTGCTCGCTTTACAAAAGCAGAGTAGCACTGCCGTTGCAATTGGGAAAACAGGTAAAATAGTCTATTCTAATAAGCCTGCAAACTGTTTTATTTTAAGCTTTACGTAATTAATTCTTAATTACTGCATACTATCGGAAAAAATAATACAATGAGGGATTAGAAAAGAAACAATGTCCCAAGAAATGACCATGGCCATCCTCCATGCGATTCCACTGTAGAATTGTGGATATCTAGATCTTTAGGCAAAGTCAATCATATCACTGGAGTTGTTCCAGGGAATAACTTGAGGATGATTAAATACTTGAAAACCATTTAGGTGTGGAGGGTGTATTGCCAACAGACTTTGTAGTTGATGATATAATAAATGGAAACTGGTTTACATTGCTGATCTGGTCTTGAGTTTTCTTTACTCTCTGCATCTCAGGAGTGTCAGACACCACACTGAAGCCCTTACTCTTGCTCTTCTCAAACTCCTCCTTGTACAGCGCCTGACACACACACACACACACACACACACACACACCATATAAGCCAAAACAGAAACAACATCAAATAAATACAGATACTATGTTTAAGTATAATGCATAATGTTTGCAAAGAAGTTGGGATCCATGTAGACGAAGACAATATAATTAAAGGCATGGTTATTTTTTTAATCTGAGCTAGATGCCTGAAAACATCCTATTTGATGGATTGCTACATGTGAAAGTTTCTGGACTGTATTTGTTATGGGTTGTTAATTGATTTTCAATAATAAATACGTTTGCATAAAGCAAGCATATTTTGTCCACTCCCATGTTAATAAGTGTATTAAAAACTTGACACATTTTCCTTTACGGTAAATTTGATCACATAGTAAAATGTGCTATTCACTTAGGATTAATCTAAGATGAACAATGGACACTCATGCAATTAATTGCTATACATTTTTATTGTATGAGAGCCCTAGTTCCTACTCAACCCTAGTCAGACGAGATGATCAATATCAATGCTATGATTGTATGTCCAATAATGTATTATTTGTGTGTATTATTTGTATTAAGTGAGACTGTTATTGAAACAGATCATGGCAGATCAGGTCATGCCTATTGTTGTGAGGCAAAACCACAGTTTTACCTTGAATCCATTAGCCTCACAACAATAGGTCGGACCGCGTATCTGTTCACTTTTGAAGGAACCATGCTAGCCCTTACTGGCTGCTTGCAGTCTTTGTGCAAAGCTAGGCTACATTCACCCATCTACTTACCAAAATCCCTCATTATTGGATGTACAATCATAAGATTAATCTCGATCATCTTGTCTGAATAGAGGAACATATTTTTTTTCTCCAAAAAAGTGTAACTATCCCTTTAAGAGACGATAAAGGAAGCAAACGTTGCAGTCTAGTCATATATCGTTAATAATGTAGGAAAGGTTAAGGACATAATAATTCATTTTATTTATATATAGTGCTTTTCTGAAAAGAACACAGAACAGTTGTAAAAGTAACGTTAGGGTCAACGTTTAACTTCCATTAATGTTGGCAACTTCCTAACGCTCTGTTACCAGCATCACCACAAGTGTTGCTGTTATCGCCTGCCATAACCCAGTCGCGAGAATGGCCTTTAACATGTCATGAGCTACCAGCGGGAAAAAGCTAAAGGCTCATCATTCTTGCAATGAATTCTGGGATATCAGATGTGTTCTTGCTGGTAAGTACCCAATGACAGTATATATGAGTGGACGAAGTGATTGTGACGTCATCCATTGGTTTGTGGACCACCGTTTTGAAGCCTCGAGTTTGGCATTTTGAAAATCGGCATGTTGGTTTCATAGGCCATCGCCATCTTTTTTTTTCTAAACCAGAAGTGACAACATTGACCATAATTGGACGAAAGGGTGGGGCTGGGGAGGAGCTGGGAGGAGCGAGGGGTGGATCCCGTTGCTACGCATCTATCCCGATTGAGTATCACAAGGTAGCCACGCCCTAAAGCATACCCTGCTTTATCGTCTGTTTTACTCTAAATGGGACCATCGTTTACAAAATTAACATCATGCTGTATTAAAAAATACTTGAAACTAGCGATTGAGACCATAAACTCGTAAGGAAAATGTTAACTGATGTAATAAAGTACGTGAGAAGTAGGGTCATTTTCTCATAGACTTCCATACAATCTAGTTGCTTCTGAAACCAGAGAGAATCGCCCCCTGCTTGTTATTAGAAAGAATGCAGGTTTAAGGCACTTCCGCATAGGCTTCATTTTTCAGAGCCGGAGTTACACCCTCGTAAGTAACCAACCAATGAATCCTTGATAAAAGGGGCGGATCAAGACCACATCCGGGCATTCTACGCGTTCGTTCTCGGAACCATACTTGGTCATAGAGTATATATATAAGTGGACATATCCACCATGACACCACCCATTGTTTTGTGGACTACCGTTTTTAAGCCTCGAGTTTGGCATCTTGGCCATTGCGGGTTTTTTTTTACGATATGTGCCAAGAATGAATAAGGCGGCAGGACGCAACTCATTACAGTACTCTGCACCTTTTGACTGGAATAAATTGCAGTGCAAATGACATTTAACCAGCGTTATCTCACAAGGTGTTTTTAATGGTCTAATTGACTCATATTTGATAGATTCCTGTACTTGTCTGACTTAACTGTTTATGCCTATTTTGTACTGTTTGTATATGTACTATGCATGCATTTTGTGTCTTGTCAAGTTGTCTGCCTCTTGGACCAGGTCGTCACTGTCAAAGATAATTCGTTCTCAGCTGACTTACCTGGTTAAATAAAGTTGTTATTTATAGATATTGACCATACTCACTACAAAGGACATGCAACCTCAGCTTTGGTTAACACTAGAATGAGCCTCGAGAACAATGTTAAATGGAGAAATATAGCAAAGATTGAAACGTATTAAACTTGACCAACTTCGAATTCAAGTATTTTTTTTACTTGACCCCAGAATAGATTTCGCTCTTACCTCTAACCCAGAACAAACATTAGGCTTTGTTAAAATGATAACCTGTAATACATTATGTCCAAATTTAATTGGTGTAATACAAATCCATAGGAACATTTTAAAAAATGCAACAAAGCACAAATACAGAGCATTACTATGGTTGTGAGAGTGGAACACCGAATGATAACACAACATGGATAGGATATAATAAATTAGGTTCTGTTTGTGTGTGCATGCATGCCTGTGCACGATCTAACCAGGCTATTCAGCATGCTCTGCTGTTTGAGGCGGATGTTCTCTGGAGTATCAGTCACAATGGTGAAGGACGTTTTCGGGTAGTGCCTAGAATGCAGAAAGAAAATTACAAAATGATTTGATTACATGCAACCATGCCCCTACTGACATGATTTGCTTATTGTATTTTGTAGCTGAACTTGAGGTTTTATATCCAATTCAGACAATTGGCAGATACGTATATTAACACTTCTGTTTTAATTTAGTTGTAATTACATGTTTAACAAAAGTGCTAATTGAAATTTACTGACCTAAATTAACATGATGTCAATGAGCACAGCTAGTCAGGGCCAGATTAACTCGCCACCAACAAATATGACAAATTAATTTCGATTTATTACGCACTGTTATACAAAAATAAACATCTCTGGAGACAATAATATGTAGGAAATATTTTTTACATTTTTGGTATAATCGCATAAAAATGTACTTGCGCTAACCAGACCTGCGTTGGCTGCGGAATCTTGGCTATTTCAACTGTACACAATTCAGATTTTATGATCAGAAGTTAAATCAAGCAGGTGAAATTGATACAAGAATACCTACATTAACTAATACCTCCCATGTAGTGGAGTATCTTATATAGACAAATAAACATTTATTTTTCAATTAGTTTGATGAATAGTGGCATTAACCTCCATTAAACTGTACACCAGTTATTTGCTTACTGTTACTGGAGCTCAGGAAGTATTTAAGAGTTTGGTGGGATCAGTGGCTCAGTGAAAATATAGCATATAGTAAAACAAACTTGTCACTGTACTGTGTCTTTACAGTTTGTGTGTCATGTATAAAGCAATGCCACAATCACCAATTTATTACTTACACTGAAGAACAAGTTATTCTAGGCATCAGTTCTAAGGTCACATGACTGAGATATTTCCTGTCACTGCGCTGTGGTGAAGCCACTGCTTTCAGGTGACAGTGACCCAATGATGTCTGGGTTTGATTCCAGCAAAGTGATATATACAATTTTCACGAAATTTCATGTACATAACTCGGGGTAAAATATGTACACATTTTAAATGAGATCAGGCTAAATGTCGGCAAAATAGCATCTATTGTGAACAGATTATAGCTTGTGGTCCTAAATGTTCTTCTGCCTATGTAGTAGAGGGTATACAGGGCTAATGAAAGTATAGTTAGGGTTGTGGCGATGATATGTCAAGTTTTGTCCAAGGACATCATGTGTTATCCATTCTAAGCATTTTAGCAGACTGGATTGTAAATATTTTCAATACTATTTTTGATACTAATGTTCATTAGGGACTTAAAGACATCCCATACAATGGATGGATATGAATATGAATACTTTTGTTTTTTATGTTACACAGAAAACAAACAAATAATAATACTCTAAAATCACTCAGAAAAGACACTCACATACTACAATAAGGCTTCTTGTTGAAGCCTTGGTAGTTCTTCATGTTTAGGGTCATCTTGCATACTTCACAGCTGAAGCAGCCCCTGTGCCAATTCTGAAAAGGAGGGTTAAATGGTTACAAATAGGACTTTTTATTTAATTTACCAAAATCACCATATTCTGTATCTGAAGGAATTATATATATCATCACTTCAAGAATCTGTATTGTCCCTTCATTTCGTTATTTCAGAAAAATATACTTGGCACACACACACACACACACACACACACACACACACACACACACACACACACACACACACGAAAAGCCGGAGGATTCCAAATTCAAATCTACACATGTCCACAGCTTAAGTCCCAGCATAGTAGTTTCTTGTAACATTGCTAAGCAACCTTCACTACAAGTGAAGATTTACTATTCATATTAATATATACAATATGACATACTGTAATAACCTCACTTTTGTTCCAAACAGTCTATCTTGACTTACATATAAATGGTTGGATTGGGATTAACTAAAGCATTGCCAGAAAGATTCAAGTTTCGGGTACTTATTTATTTAAAATATGTGTTAGCATTATTTTATTTACTTTACCTAACACATTCAAAACATTCCTTTGGAAGATTCCTTACCTTATCAAGACAATTAATTTTTTCTGTCGGATAGACAGCTTTATTACACCTTCCACATAAGGGATACATGGCAGAGAATATGTTCTTTCAGAAATAAAGTTCCTCTCAAAATGAAAAATGCAAGAAAGTGCATTCAAATGCCCTGGTTTAATTTCACGTTGTGAACCGCCTTTGTGGATCAAGAAAAGGACAAATGTCCTCCTTGAAGTGTGGATGAGGTTTTCGTACTGGAAGGAGATGGTAGAACAAGAAGAGCAACAAAATAACCTTATAAGGAGGAAACTGGGCAGTAGGTCCTTGAAGTATAGACGTTGGGGGCAGGGTTTCGGTTAAAAGGGGGATTCTCATGAACATGGTGGCAAAGATAAAAGACCATTGAAAACACGTCTTTTTTTCAATTCAATATGGGAACTAATTGCCCCATTCAATATAAAATGATAAACCATCTGTTATTGTATTAAGGCATTGTATTCACAAATGAATGTCTCAAGTGACAGTTCTGACATTTCTCCCATCTCTATTGTAATTTTACAAGGGTTCAGTAATGTTCAATTTTCTGTGAAGAAAGAGCACGAAGAAATGATCAGTTTTATCATTTAAACTTCTTAAAGTTAAGTATTAATTTAGCCTTGATTTTGGCCGTTCCATTGCATACATTCATATATGACAAAGTATAAAACAGCATTTAATACCCAATCTGTAACTTGAAGATTAAAGCCAAGCAGTCGTTCTTGTGATTCCAGAATTGTTGGTCTGTAGATGCAGGACACAATAGAAACCATCCATCATGATCTCTTAGTAACAGTTAATTGTCTAGACATATTTGCTGGTAGAAGAGGGGAAATTAAAACTTGAAAGTTCAAATCAATACAGACACAGGTAGGGAGATGGGGCCAGCCGAGGTGTGGTCAGTCATCCTAGCCAGGCTGCCAGGCAGGCAATTTAAAATGATCAAAATTCCAACTGTTGCAGACTCCCAGCCCTGCTTAGCCTGTGGTAAATGAACTGCACTTATATAGCGCTTTTATGAACTTTCACAGTTCCCAAAGCGCTTTACAATTTAGGACTCTCATTCACCCATTCACACACACATTGACATACTGATGCCGACAAAGCAGCCATGCTATTGGGAGCAACTTGGGGTTCAGTGTCTTGCCCAAGGACACTTAGACATGTGGTCAGGGGGAGAAGGGAATTGAACCGCCAACCTAGTAGACGCTCTACTAGTACACACTCTACCTCCTGAGCCACAGCCGCCCTAATACACAGAAGGCAGTTTCAGATTGCTTTGTGAACTACGTTTTATTTGACATTTTCTTTTCCTTTTCTTCTGCCACCTATGCATAGGCCTAGGCTTAGGTTATATATAATTTTGGAAAGATTCGGGGATAAAGGCCCCAAAGAATGTCCCTAATGAACGCACTCAACGCAGTAAATAACGATGTCTGATACATTTATCAAATGTCCAATACATTTTACGGTTGCCAGGTCCAGGTGTCTGACGCCGGAACCTCTGCTTCAAATGTGCCCTTAGGTTTTGCTCTACTGTTACAATTAGCACCCTTGCCAACACAATTATTTTGAACTTTTATTTATTGATTGATGTTATCTAGGCTATGATAGGGAAATATGGGTGATGATAGGGGCCAGAACTTCTTCATGCACCCGGGCCCGTCGTGATTAAGTTACGCCATTGCTGCCAGGCTTGGTGGTTTGACTGCTAACTTCAGGATGTTGATGTTATCGAACAAGCAGTCAACAAAAAGAATGCCGATGTGGGAGTTAGGTATCAGCTGACCAATGGTTTCACACTCCAGAAAGATTTACAAAAGACTTCTTTATTCAATATAAGCCTACGAACCATGCTTTGCCACCCAGGCCCAATAGTCCATTGGGTTGCTGATGGGCTCGCTAGGTGCCACCAGTGGCCTTGGACCTCCACACTCTGGGTGGAGTTCAGGGAGGTTTACGTGGTTGTTACCCCACATGCCTTTTGTTAGAGGAACCATTAGCAGCAGGATAGCACACAGAGCAGTAATTGTCTGAGTCATGTATCACCTGTATTATAATAATGTGGGCATTCTCACCAATGGCCTTCATTGAATAGGGGTTGATTAGCTTGCCATTGATGTCAGTCAAGGCTGGAGGTGGCAGGGGAGGTTTAGGTGACTGCATAGTCCTATCAAACTTAGGAATGGCTTTGGGACAGTAAAAATATGTTTTTTGTGTACACTAGAAGCCCACTTTGAAGTTAATATCAAGGCTAAACAGTTTAGGTAAATTGAATCATGAGCTAAAAATAAGTACCAGAGGTTTAGTTGTGTCTACCCAGCAGCAGTAGCGGCCCGTGAGTCGGTGCATAAGGGAGGCAGATCAGGTTGCTAATTTTCAAAGCTAAAGGCATGATAAAGTTCATGCTGGGGACTTCTGATAGTTTAACTTTTAACAACGATCTATTAGGGTGCCAGGAACTCACGCTAAACAGAACGGCTGAGTTGAAATGAATGTGCATCAATCCAAATACCATCAAACATGTAGGCCCTACTTCTAGACACAAAATTGTATAATATATTGTATATTTACATTAATATATTGTACAGTTGTGGTCAAAAGTTTTGAGAATGAAACAAATATTAATATTCACAAAGTATGCTGCCGCAGTTTCTATTATGGCAATTTGCATATACTCCAGAATGTTATGAAGTGATCAGATGAATTGCAATTAATTGCAAAGTCCCTCTTTGCCATGAAAATGAACTTCATCCCAAAAAAGCATTTCTACTGCATTTCAGATCATCAAGAACTGGAAGGAGAGAGGTTCAATGGTTGTGAAGAAGGCTTCAGGGTGCCCAAGAAAGTCCAGCAAGCGTCAGGATCGTCTCCTAAAGTTGATTCAGCTGCGGCATCGGAGCACCACCAGTGCAAAGCTTGCTCAGGAATGGCAGCAGGCAGGTGTGAGTGCATCTGCACACACAGTGAGGCGAAGACTTTTGGAGGATGGCCACATGTCAAGAAGGGCAGCAAAGAAGCCACTTCTTTCCAGGAAAAACATCAGAGACAGACTGATGTTCTGCAAAAGGTACAGGGATTGGACTGCTGAGGACTAGGGTAAAGTCCTTTTCTCTGATGAACCCCCTTTCCGATTGTTTGGGGCATCCGGGAAAAAAGCTTGTCCGGAGAAGAAAAGGTGAGCGCTACCATCAGTCCTGTGTCCTGCCAACAGTAAAGCATCCTGAGACCATTCATGTGTGGGGTTGCTTCTCAGCCAAAGGAGTGGGCTCACTCACAATTTTGCCCAAGAACACAGCCATGAATAAAGAATGGTACCAAAACAGCCTCCGAGAGCAACTTCTCCCAACCATCCAACAACAGTTTGGTGACGAACAATGCCTTCTTCAGCATGATGGAGCACCTTGCCATAAGGCAAAAGTGATAACTATGTGGCTCGGGGAACACAACATTGACATTTTGGGGCCAGGAAACTCCCCAGACCTTAATCCCTTTGAGAACTTGTGGTCAATCCTCAAGAGGCGGGTGGACAAATAAAAAAACACACATTTTGACTAACTCCAAGCATTGATTATGCAAGAATGGGCTGCCATCAGTCAGGACGTGGCCCAGAAGTTAATTGACAGAATGCCAGGGCGTATTGCAGAGGTCTTGAAAAAGAAGGGTCAACACTGCAAATATCGACTCTTTGCATGAACTTAATGTAATTGTTAATACAAGCCTTTGACACTTATGAAATGCTTGTAATTATACTTCAGTATACCAAAGTAACATCTGACAAAAATATCTAAAAACACTTTGTGAAAACCAATACTTGTGTCATTCTCAAAACTTTTGACCACAACTGTATGCAATTTGTATTTATACAAGATAGGCTACGAGCTTGCTAACGCTAACGAACGGTTCAGTTGTTTCACAGGAGCCTACACAGTATGTGTGAAGCGTGAGAGAAATGATAAGTCAAGTTCAGGTCGATTGTGATTGGTAGAGAGACAAACGAAGGCATGCCTCTTTCAGCTGTTTTCCCTTGGTGAGAAAACAGAATTCAATTTCGCCAACTCAACGCTGATTGGATGATTTTCATGCGAAAGGAGGCAGATCACTTGCTAACATTTCTTGCCTCCCTTGGCGTTGTGCAGAATCGCTACAGCCAGTGGCAGGGCAGTGAGCGCACAGGAGAGCATATGGTCTCACCTCAACCGCACCATTTTTGTTATGTTACCAACAAATGGCACAAGAGATGGCATCGTTAGAGAAAAAGAAGACACAATGGAGTGTAAAATAATAATATTATTTTTACAGCATTTGCTAGTTTTTCCCCCTCAAATTTCTAGTGGGCATAGCCTCCCTTGCCTCCTCCGACGAGCTGCAACTGCTCAGCAGTTCAAATTCCTCGTTCCAGACAATCTGCAATACAAACCAAACATATATGTAAATCTAAAGACAAAAGGAAACTTGATTGCTCAGTAGTGAGAGTCTTTCGTACCGGTTTGTGATTGTCATCAGGTAGATTGTCCTTCTTGACACCAGCTAACCAGGCGAACCAGCCTTTACTTTGTTTCTTGAGCTGGTTCTGTTGGTCTGGGAAGTCACTGCTAGTCTCCCATTTAGTCTCCTCCTGGGTTAGGTTCACATGATCTACATGCTGGCGTCTTGGGTCTAAGAGAAAAGCAAAAGATGCCAAGTGTAAATCCAGTACAGAATTTAGTAATATAATAGTATCATCAGAACTGCATAATTGTTCATATTATGTATTTAGGCTCCAGTTTTTGTTGAAGTGCACAATGAACAACTCACTTTTGAATCGGTAATAGAAGTTTCCAATGTATTGATCATTGTGCGGTCCTCGCTGAGAGTTATCGTTACTAACGTTAGGTGTTTTCTCAACTATACAGCTAATTTAAAAAAATAAGTTAAATCCCAGTCAAATACCTCCAAGTCAGCAGACGTCAGTCAATGCAGACTTCATGGTGGTAAAAGTTGGTGTAGTCTGTGATAAACATCAACCTATTAATTATGTGACCACCCTTGTTCACAATATAAGTAAAATGTAAGGTTAGCAAAGTTAAAGGTGTGCTCTGTGTCAATCTGTTTTAGTCTGACACGTAAATGCATGCTGTTAGTGTAACAGACACCGACCAATATAAACTCGCCATCATTAGTATAAACACGATCACTTGGTCGTGTGAAGAGGTACCATTTCCCACGGCCGAGTGGTTAAGGACGCTGACCCCAGTTCTGGCGAGCCCGGTAAGACCCCTGGTTCAATCCTAGTGGCAAACAGGGGAGGAAGCGTGAGTTCTTGCTAGCATGGGTGTAAGAAAGTCAGGACCCAGCGAATCAGAGCCTAACATTAGCTTAATATAATTTGTTACCGTAAGAATTGTACCAAGAATTGTGTTCTTTTTCGTTTTTGAGGATCTGTCTCCCAGGTTGCTCGTAGTAACCAAGTGCTTAATGTAGGCTTCTGTACCCCCCCCCCCCCCCCCCCCCCCCCCCCGCCCCCCGTGTCCATGCCAGCTAGTGCCTCTGGAACAATGGTCTGAAAGAGCCACCTCTTCTGTCGCTCTTCCGTCTGTGGAGATGTGGTGATCTTCTGAGGGGCGTCTTCAATTATTCAGTGTGGCTGCTGAGCATTAATCACTGATACTGCTGGAGACCCCCTTTCAACATCAGCATGCGTTTGACTTCTTCCTGCAGGTGAAGTGTGTCGACCTTTAGAGCCGTAATCTGTTGCTGAAATTCCTGTTGATGGTGATGAGAGGTCCTCGGGTTGGGGCAGTGTCTCTACGTGCATTGCAGAGCTTTTAATCTTCTCCAGGGTTGACTGTACTTCCACCTCTGTCCTTCGTGGAACCAGGATATCAGGTAGCTGAAGGTCGTCCTTCAGTGGGAGGTTGGTGAGGGCCAGAGGGAGGTCAGCCTCTACCTGCTGCTTTGGAGGGGATTTCACCTCCATGAAAGGACCTTCAAAAAAGGGTTTTGCACTCCTGTCATTGAGATCCATTTGCTCTTCCCACTGTGGAGATATAGTGTTCTTCTGAGGGCTGTCTTCAGTAATGGCAGGTGGATGCTGGGCATTAACCATTAATGCTGCCTCTTGCTGGAGACCCTCTTCCAACATCAGATGGTGTTGAGCTTCTTCCTGCGGGGGAAGTGTGTTGACCTCCAGAACTGGGGTTTTCACCTCCATGATGGGACCTTCAAAAAAGCCTTTCACACTCCTGTCATTCAAATTCATTGACAGGGGGTGAGTGGAAGCCTCCTTAATATTGTCCACATGCCTCTCTGGCGTTACCTCTATGATGGGAGCAATGACTCTTTGTATAATGGCTTCCCTCGGGCATTCTGTCATGCTTCTTGGGGGCTGCAGTGGAGTTCTAACTGAAGAGGCTTCCTGCTGAAGCTCATGGGCCTCTTCTGTCAGTGCAGGTGTGTTGACCTCCAGGCAACTCTTCAGAGAGGCCATGTCATCCTGTGGGCCCTTCTGGAGGTTTATCATTGGCACGTTGTCCCCTGGCAGGTCCATTTCAACCACTCGAGGACTCTGGGCCTCTTCTTATGGAAGGAACTCCCATAAGCGATAAGCACCCTTTGAGGGCTTTTACAGCTTTAGTTTAGGAATACTGTTTGTTGGCGTTTTTGTTAGTAGTTCAATTTTACTCACATTAAAAAACTTTTTAAAACACAATTCCTTACCAGATGTATTACATTTTACTTTGTGATATAATAATAATAAATTGTGAATTGTGAATAAATAAACACACGTAGCATTTAGGGCATGACCATGAGCGACTCCGAACCAGGCCCCCCAGACTTGTCAGTGTTTCAATACCAAAAGAAGCAGTTGCGGCTTCCAACCGCCAGAGGGTGACAGCGTCACACTAGCACTGAGCTCCAGTTGCAAGTGAGACAACATATTTTATAAATACAATATAATCCCATAGTGACATGTTTACATCACACATATGTTTGTTTATAACCTTTCTAGTTGTTATTATTATTGTTATTTTTGTTATAACCTTTCAGCTGACTCCATTTCATTGTCACCAAGCAGTTTCTCCAATAGATTAGTGCGGCCAGTGTAGGGGGTTTAAAGGGATATAAAACACAGATTCTTTAAAATGTTCAACAGTAAAGTGTACTAACCATTTAGAAGCACTGTTAATGTGTATGCTGATACAGAGAAGCATCAGCACAGGAGGTGTGTGTCTACTGACAGATCTATTGACTGGCATACACATATATAAATGTGAAGCTACTGCTTTGCAGAAAACTGTATTTCTGTGGAATCTCTCTGGACTTAATATTATACAATGTAATACTTGAATCATTGTTGTGCAGATGTCAAAAAACAGATTACATCTGCCAGAAAACCAGTTTGGTCTAACCATTTCAGGTGACAATAACACAAGTTTATCTTCAAAGAAGAATATGAATTTAATGCCACTCTCGCATTACAATAACCCTCCAGCACTTGCCTAACGTGATCAATTTAAACACCAGGTTAGGCTGGCAAGCAAACCTACAGACCTGACCTCAAGACTGCCGTGAAGCTGCTTTAATAGTTGCCGCTGAGCTCCAGAAGGGCTTCCCTAACAAAAACTTTGAAGTTATTATTGAATCACTGGAGTTCAACATAATCCTTGAAGTAGGCAGGTCAAACCCGTTTTCACGTTTTCTTTTTACAGAAGCATTTGCCAGTGCCCCTTCTCCCACTTAAATCTCTGTCTAGCTTGCGTACTGTACCACAGTCTTGGGTTTGTAAGTGTTTATCTCAACATGTCCAAAGTTTAAGTCCACTAACTACAACCAAAGTGTACGCTTGACTATGGTGCAAAATGCGGACATTGATTCCTTTAACGCATAGCCGTGGGAAGTAGGGATGCTGAAGCACCCTTGGCAGAAGCCTTAATGATTGCTTGCACGCCTGTATGGCTTTGCAGTAGGGTTAATCCTGCAAGTAGCACCGTCGTTGGGCTTTAACCCACTTCATACATTGATTCTCGATTTTGTTTGTGTTATAAAAGTGCATCATTTTACTTTGTTCTGAGCAACGTTGTAAACTGTTCATCACTTGTGTAGCCCAAGGATACAGTGGGGTAGGGAATTACCTTCACCCAACCCCCAAAATATCTTCCGCGCAGCAGTGCTTTCTCGCGGTATATAAAATTTCGTACATGACCTTTAGGTTAGGTTTTGAATTTAATTTTAAATTTAGTTTCGCATCTTTCCAATAATGGCTGCACGACGAGGTACACCAGCTGCACGAGTTGCTGCAAGCACTCTTCCTCAGCTTAACATTACAATAAGAGAACTAACGAACTTTAAGTTAGAACCATTGACTGTATATATGTATATAAGATTGGTTGTAGTATAGTACTCCCAAGCGTTTTCCTAATCCATTTATGAAACGTAAATTTAGTTTTCATAAAATTATGGTCAACGTGAGCTTGCCAACAAACGGAAACGTGTTCAGAATCAATGCACTTAGGTAATATGGAAAAAAAAACTAGTCTCACTGAGGATTGGTCATTTCAAAACTAAAGCAGATAGCAGCCTTTGGCCCTCCATCTATTTAATTCATGCGCCAAAATGAAGTAATCTACGCTGTGTTCAGACCCACATACTATCTACTATATACTCAATGAGTAGATACTGTTTACCCAAACCGAAATCTAGCATACTCCTATCTAAAAAGATTGGCTTACATTTTAGTATAATCAACTGGAACATGCGACCAAAGCCCATGCACCGTTTCCAGGCCAGAAGGACGTTACGCATTCCATTTTGGGGCGCGAATCTTAGTCTAGCAACATCTCTCAGCTACTCAAGATTTTCCCAAACTGAGTATGTCATCCGGGAACTACTCAGTTTCACATACTGTACCGTTGGCATACTACTGTACACTTTTTTTCGTCAAATGTAGTATGTTAAGGATGCATAGTAGGCGATTCCGAACACAGCGACTGTTTAAATGAATGCAATCGAGTCATTGCCACCAAAATGACACGTTTCTTTGACATTGTGTAAAACCAAGGTGGTCAAAAATGTTTAGATGTTTTGTCAGAATGACAGTGGACTCTGGAAGTGTGTTCCTCGTCTCCTCATTTCCAAATAGTCTTGTCCTACATGTTTTCACTGACACTGAATGCCTACTTTCCTGAAGCGGACTGGCTGCTATTGTGTATCGAAGTGAATACTCTCAGATGCTGTTTTAAAGAGTCCAAGGTTTCACTTTCCACCTTGTAAAGCCGGAGAGGAGGAAAAACTATTTCACTGTATTTTTTCTGCAGTGGTAGTTTTTCACACAGTACACAGAAAAAAAACTGAAATGTACACAACCAAACAACAAAACAACAAAAGTGACACTAGGTATTCCTCTTGTCTCTGGAAACACTGGAGCAAATGTCTGTGTGTGTTTTAATCTACTCATGCCTACATTGTTTGCCTTTGTATTGTGTTGTATTATACAAACCTGTGAGTCTGTGATGTCTTTTGTCTTTTGTTCTCGCTGTTTGTTGTTGTCATGGTCTTTGCCATGTTTGCACTTTGACAAACAGAATGTATTTTGGTTTTAGAAAATTGCTACATAAACAAAATGAATTAATATTATTATTAGTAGTAGTAGTTTTTAACCTTTGATTTATGAATCATACTCAGAGATTGCTAAAGATGTTAACTTTGACAAATTTACAAAGAAACATTAAGCAAGTCTGCCCAAAACTTGATACTGTGATTTGATCTTGCAACATCTCCGAAGTCTACCTATCACATTTTGTAGTTCAGGCAAAGCCATGATTTGTACCAATGGCAAGACACTTCAGTATTATGGGTGTCGCCTGCCTGAAGTATAAATATTTGTGCATCATTTTTTGAATCACCATCTACAGACTTGTTCAAACTACTTCCTTGTAATAATTCCAACTGAAATGTTGTATTGAACCTTAAGCTTCTGCCTATAGAATCAAAGTAGTTTAAGTTTTAGTTTCAAATCATCTTCACCTGCACCCCAAATAAGGTAAGGAAAGGTTATATATTCGTTTTCCTGATAGAATAGAATACCCTGTGCCTATGACTCCATATAAATTAACCAAAACTAAATAGGGGTACAATTTCCTGGGGAAACTCTGAAGTTTGCTTGCGGCCACCCCAACCGTCCATAGTCTCTAGCTGTGCACTGATACAGTATCAACTGCCAGGCTGAAGTTGACATTACTGCTCCTTTCACCAAGGATAGTATGCAATGTGTTAAACCTCCTAGAGGCTGCATTAGACTATTTTTAGTGGTGCTTTTTTCACTATTGTCTGACAGAGCCATGCTGACACGGTTAGCACTGGCTTATGGCCATGGGGATAGGCTATATTTCGCCTACAACCTAACTAACCTAATGTTGGACGTGCAAACATAAAATTGATGTCAATCATCTCGTCTGACAAGATATAAGGTCAGGCATATCTTATTTCCCAAAATGTTGAACTATCACTTTAACGATCAACTAGGATATTTGCGCTGTATGTTGTAGGAATGGAGTTGAAGGAGGTTACAAAGTTTCATAGCCACAAATCGGTGCATGGAGACAGGGAATGGGATACACATAAACAGTGTGGGAACCACTTAAAAACGAAGCACTTTTTTTTTTTTACTTAAATGTTTAAAGCAATGGTATTAAACTGAATATTTCCATTTCAGATCTGATACAGAACTATGAGATGGCTTATCCAGTAACTCTGGGTTTAATCGGTGGCAGTGGAGGTAACCCGTTTTCCTTCGATGGGATGAATAATGGGGCCACATTACAGAAGCTGAATGTGTGGGTAGGAGGCTGGCAGGTGAGGGGTGTCCAAGTCTTGCTCACAGATGGACGTCAAGAACTTTTTGGTGAACGATGTGGTGGTTGTCAAGAGTACATATTTCAGCCCGGTGAGTGTTTCACCTCTCTTTCACTGTGGGGGAATGGATACGGTACTCGTCTAGGTGCCATCAAATTTAAGACAGATCGCCCAGGAGAGTTCTTTGCCAAAATGACAGACTATGATTTGAAAACCGAATACCCTATTGATGTTGGTTCTGGAATCTGCCTGGGGGTTGATGGAAGGTGTGGCGCTGATATCGACTGCATGGGTTTTCTGTTCCTTAATAGTGTCATGTCAACTGTTTTGACGAATGTGAACTACCCAACAATGCACCAAGTTATACCGCAGGTAAAAATGGAGGAAATCAAATCCATCACGTACGACAACCACACCACAACTGTTCAAGAAAACAATGTTGAAACATCCAAGAAGATTATAAAACAGTCCTCGTGGACAAACACCATCAGTATAGAATCAAAGCTTAGTATGGAGGTGAAGGCAGGAATTCCAGAGATATTTGAGGTTTCAGCTGGATACAGCTTTACCCTGGGAACCACAAGCTCTCAAACTTCTGAGCACACAGATGAGAGAACAGAGATGATCTCCTTTCCAATAAAAGTCCCTCCAGGAAAGAAGGTGAAAGCTGATTTTACAGTTGGTCGAGTCACCATTGACCTGCCTTACACTGGCACTGTGCAAATAACGTGCAAGAATGGCAGCATGATTCAGTATGACACCAGTGGTGTATACAAAGGTGTTACCTACACCGCAATTACAGGAGTTGTTACAGAAATGTAGAGCAAACGATGTGCATGCTTAAATCTATTCTTGATTGCATGTGATTTTTCCTTTAGGCCTGCAAGGATCATTTGACTTCTTCATTGGGAACCTATGCTAATAAATGTTTTATTTGGTTTCATTGGTTTAGCTCTGCAGAATAAATAGTTCCCTAATCTCTCCATGCCTTTGTCTCGTTGAAGCAATGATATTCTCAAAAAATAAAAAACAGACTTCCTCCTCCATCCTCCACCGTTCAGTGACAGAGCGATCTACACAACGATGGGAGCACTGCCAAGTTCCTCTCCCCAAGACGTCTAGTCAGGCTGATCTCGCTATCCAAACATCTCCAATACAAATCTCCCTTCATTACTTAGCATTTTGCAATTCATCGTTGTTTAAAGAACCCGCCTTTTAACAAAATTGTTATTTGAAGCTAATTGCATATTTATGTTGTAAGCGTTATTTGCTCCTGGGATTTTTTTTGTTGTAACTAATTTAGTACAGTTTTCCAACAGGATTTGATACATTTGTTGTATCTGATGGGAGACTTTATCTCACCTAAACAGCTTTTTGAAAATGCACTCGATAAAATCATTACAAGAATCAGCTCTGCATTCAAATCCTTTACTAATAATCTGTACTGCCTTATTTGTGTGCGTGTGTGCGTGTGTGTGTGTGTGTGTGTGTGTGGTGTGTGTGTGTGTGTGTGTGTGTGTGTGTGTGTGCGTGTGTGTGTGTGTGTGTGTTTTAAAGTGTCAGTCTATGCATACAATGGTTCAGTTTGTAATATATTGTGTCGCAGATTTTTTATGTCTCCGCACTCCAGTGAGATCGAAATAATTAAATACTTTGAGAAATAACGTCCGCTTGCTTTTAGTGGTTTTAATGGAGATGAGTAAAAAGGTAACAGAGTTGATATACAATATATCAACCACAAAGTAACAAAATAAAACTGATCAGATAAAAAGAAAACCCTAACTGCAGTCTAAAGTCATACAAAAATGAGGACGTATAACTGGTGCGCACAAAATCACAATACCTCCTAACGTCCCTTATATACACGCTTCCTTAGGAATGTTGATTAGTGCAATTGCAGTCAGCATCTCCTGTCTGTCGGACCTTCCTAGATCAAAGAGTTTATTGCACAGGGCAATAAATAATGCCATCAGGCTGACCGGTCCTAAAGTCTAACATCTTATTTTACCTAAACAGGAAATTGCTAAGCACTTTATGATGGCTGCTAGGTGAAGAGATTAGCCCCAAGGGTTCAACCTAACTAGCAAAGGGGAACTTTGTTTGAACTCATAGGAAAAACACAGAGTAACATTTCATAGTTAAGTCTAAATTACATTTTTCCCATCACAACTGTGCCAGCTATTAAGCTATACATCTAATGTATTTATACTGTGCCAGGAATGAAGCTTTACACCTATTGTATCTATGTATTTACTGTGCCAGCTATACATCTATAAAAGGCCTTGTATTTGTTGATTTTTGAAAGGGAACCACACGATTACAAAATCTTAAGACACACAAGTAAAACACAGGTTCTTATTTTTTTCTGAACTACTGAGCATGCTTCAGAAACCAGAAAATGATTAGAGGTGTTGGGGTTAGTGTAGGCGAACGGACGTCAATACCATTCTGTGACACTAGGAGGGTAATATGGGAATTTAAAACCCTGGTCTTGACAAGATGATAGATGTCTGCTGTCAACACCTGAACCCAGAAATACCCAGCTCGAGGAAAGGACATCCTGCTGTGTAGCCATGTGTGTGAAGGGGTGTTGAAACCAGCTGAAACCAGCCTCTGCCATGGATACAGAATGCAACTTTTCTCTGGAACTTTGCCTGCCCTACTGAGATGGTTGTAAATAAGCTCCCCTAATGACCAATAACAATGATTTGTGCCATGACAAAGATCAATAACAGGGAAAGTTACTAACAGAATCACACAGCCAAGCTGAAACCGTAAGTCAGCAGGAAACTAAGATGGATTTGATTGGTGTTTCTGAAAAGGAGATGTCAGCTGGATTGTTAAAAAAGATTGTAATCATTATCCCACTGTGCACATTCATGGCATTACATAAGAAGTGTAGGTCATGTGAAACAGTGACTAGGATCCTAAGAGTCAATGCATCTCTACTGACGCCTAGTAACGAGGTTATGGTAAACACACTTTTATCTGATGACTGTCCTCTATATAGCAAGAACTGTGTGTTTCAAGTTCTGTTTCAAATTGTACATCAGATGGAAATAATGCAGACATCTTGCAAAGAGGAGTCTTCTTTGGACTGCAAGTGTTCTGAAAAGCAAGCACCCCAGTAAACTCAGTTGTAAAAATATTTTTTAAATGTTATTCTCAGTGCACTAGCCAACAACGTAGCGTAATTATATTTCTTTTTACAATTAATTCAAGTCTTATTTTTGTCTACTTAAAAATATTGTTTAAATAGGTAATCTCTCCTTTTCTGTTCTGAGTCTACATACCGTAATTCCCCGGTTGTGTAAAAAATGAATTTCTTGGTGGTAAAGTAAAAAATCTGAAGGCTATGTTCTAAAGTATTATAATATCTTTATATGTTATATTTTTATTAGGACATTCTTTGTGCAAGAAACTCTTCCAAACAAAACAAGACTATAAAACAGGAAAACATTATACAACATTTAAAGGCAATATTCAAATGTGCTCTAAGTTTGTCACACCACAGAGAAATGTGTTATCAACCACCCAGTCAAGTTTAAACGATTAAAAAAAATCACCACGTATATTCAATTTGGTTTCAAAACCATGAAAAAAAGCTGTATTCTCTGTTCTGAAACGCTGGTGGCGTGTCTGCTGAAGGCGCAGAACCCATGCCCAATCGCGGGAAGAAAGGAATAGCTAGTTAACGATAGGCTGTAATACGCATGGCATTACTTATGAAGTACACCAGCGGGATGCTGCGCTCTAGTCTCTGTATAGTGTTAGAGGGGTCTATCTAAGTAGGGACCGCAGTGCGTCATCAGGCCCCCATTATGGCCCGTCCCAAAACAAATCCTAGACACACTACTGGTGAAAAACTGTTTAACGGTCTAACTCCACAATTCTGCACCAAATGGTTCTGCAGTCTTTTCACGTTTTCAAAGTTTCCTTTCTGACGTGTTTAGAAATAAATCTCGTGATTTGCTTTATGACCTTTAATTAAAAACTGTTAAAGACAGAGTCAGCTATGGACAGGAATAATATAGAAACTCCCACTCACTATTTACAAATTAGTTAATTCTCATTGTGTCCAGGCATCACAATGGAATTAAATAAATTAAAGTGAAAACCATTGTAGAAAAATATTGGAGCATACATTCAATGGCACTTAAAAAAAAACATATTTGCAGAGTCAATTAGAGGTGTGATTTTAGTCAACCTCCTCAATGGTTGGGCCCTGAGCTCCACCAGAGTGGGCACGTTCCTGGCCTCCACAGCTGCTTGGGGGCACTCCTCCCTGGTAGAGCTTGGTGACGATGGGGTTACACACTTTCTCTAAGTCTTTCAGTTTATGTTCATACTCTTCTTTATCGGCCAACTGGTTGTTTTCCAACCAGGAAATGGCCTCGTCACACTTCTCAAGGACTTTCTTCTGGTCATCTTCGCTTATTTTACTTTTCACATTGTCATCTTGCACACTGCTCTTCATGTTGAAGGCGAAGGACTCCAGAGAGTTCTTGGCAGCAATCTTCTCCCTCTGAGCCTCGTCCTCAGCTTTGTATTGGTCAGCTTCTTGCACCATCCTTTCAATGTCTTCTTTGCTGAGTCGTCCTTTGTCGTTGGTGATGGTGATCTTGTTTACTTTGCCGGTGCTTTTGTCCACGGCAGACACATTCAAAATGCCATTGGCATCGATGTCAAATGTCACCTCTATTTGAGGAACCCCTCTAGGCACAGGGGGAATGCCTGTGAGCTCAAACTTTCCTAGTAAATTGTTGTCCTTGGTCATGGCTCGTTCCCCCTCGTACACTTGGATCAGAACCCCAGGTTGGTTGTCGGAGTACGTGGTGAAGGTCTGGGTTTGTTTTGTTGGGATGGTGGTGTTGCGTTTGATGAGAGCAGTCATGACTCCTCCAGCAGTCTCCAGACCAAGGGACAGAGGTGCCACATCCAGCAGCAGCAGGTCCTTAACGTTACCAGAAGTGTCGCCCATGAGGATAGCGGCCTGGACCGCAGCGCCGTAGGCCACCGCTTCATCTGGATTGATGCTCTTGTTCAGCTCCCTGCCGTTGAAGAAGTCTTGAAGGAGTTTCTGGATCTTTGGGATTCGGGTGGAGCCTCCAACCAGAACAATGTCATTGATCTGGCTCTTGTCCATTTTGGCGTCGCGGAGGGCTTTCTCCACAGGCTCCAGGGTTCCCCTGAAGAGATCAGAACACATCTCCTCAAAGCGAGCCCTGGTGACGGAGGTGTAGAAGTCGGTGCCTTCGTACAGGGAGTCTATCTCCACGCTGGCCTGGCTGCTGGAGGATAGGGTTCTCTTGGCCCTCTCACAGGCTGTGTGCAGCCTCCTCAAGGCTCTCTTGTTCTGGCTGATGTCCTTTTTGTATTTCCTCTTGAACTCCTCCATGAAGTGTTGGGCCAGGCGGTTGTCAAAGTCTTCCCCACCCAGGTGGGTGTCCCCTGCTGTGGCTTTCACTTCAAAGATGCCGTCCTCGATGGTGAGAATGGAGACGTCGAAGGTGCCCCCACCCAGGTCAAAGATCAAGACATTGCGTTCTGTGCTCTTGCCCTTGTCGAGGCCGTAGGCAATGGCCGCTGCCGTAGGCTCATTGATGATCCTCAGAACATTTAGCCCAGCAATCACACCTGCATCCTTAGTGGCCTGGCGCTGTGAGTCATTGAAGTAAGCTGGCACTGTGATGACTGCATTGGACACCTTCTGCCCAAGGTAGGCTTCAGCAATCTCTTTCATCTTCACCAGCACCATGGAGGAGATCTCCTCGGGGTTGAATGTCTTGGTCTCCCCCTTGTACTCCACCTGAACTTTAGGCTTTCCTCCATTGCTCACCACTTGGAAGGGCCAGTGCTTCATGTCAGACTGCACCACTGGATCGTCATATTTACGGCCAATCAGTCGCTTGGCGTCGTACACAGTGTTGCTGGGGTTCATGGCTACCTGGTTCTTGGCTGCATCTCCAATGAGTCTCTCAGTGTCTGAGAAGGCTACATAGCTGGGGGTGGTCCTGTTACCCTGGTCGTTGGCGATGATTTCCACTTTTCCATGCTGAAACACGCCTACACAGGAGTAGGTAGTGCCCAGGTCAATGCCGATACCAACACCTTTTGCTGCAGACATCTTGAGTGGAGATTATTACCTAGAGTAATGAGAGTAAAAGTATTGAGCATAAATTAATATAACAAACCTAAAAGATTGCTATTGGAAAACCAGGAATTTGCGAAAAGCCATGCCATTAAAGATTGAAATAGCTTTTGGAAGAAGGTACATTTAGTCCATAATGTTTAATTAAAAAAAATTCCCTTCGTTTGCCATAAATAGCTTGCCTTAATTCCTTTCTTAATCTTCACACTGCGAATTATGAAGCCTTTAACATTTAGATGTTAAAAAAGTCACAAAAATCTCCTATATCAGTGGAAGTATACTTACTGCTTGAAATAGGTGATCGATGAAGCGCTACTGGCAAAGATAAAATGTATATCTTCTGGCTCGCTCAGCTCCTGTTTATCGGTAACGTTTCTTTCGTAGAATTGATACTGGTCTTTGTGGTGAGAAAGGCTTTATATCTCACACAGGGCTTCTCGATATTTCTCGAAAGCTCTCAGATGGTTACGGACCAATGAGAACTGCGAGCGCAAGTTCCCATTGCGATGACGTCACGTCGCTCGGATAGGCTACTGACAGAGTTGCTGAACTATTCTACAGCGTTCCAGGTCTGTCTAGCTGGAGTTTTCGAGAATTTGTTACTGCCATGGAGTTTGAATCGTAGCCTGTGTGAGTTTGTCACAGCGTACAGAGAAATGAATGGGAAACTCATTGCATTGGTTTTGTAGAGTATTATAATTAAAATCAAGCCCGGAAATAAGTCGTAGCAGCATTTTATTTCTTTATTTCTTTATTTAATCGAACATACTTCAAAAATTCTGTATTGGCCTATAAAAGTAAATAATAATAATAATAAACGAATCCAATTCGCATCATGCACACTAAATACTCTTGAATAAAAACACAAAACACAAATAAATAGGCTACCACATGTAGCAGGAAGAAGTAACATATTTATATTGGTCCTGCCCCTTTTCCACACCTACCCTCTCATTATTTCTAACATTCCAGTTTCCACCCCGATGTCCATTACGCACAGCCCGAACTAATCAGCTCTCTATGCACATTCTCTTTAAACATTATTGTGTTTATCTTATTTGGCATGGCACACATTCGCATAGCGGAAACAAAACAAAAAAATTACCAAAACAATAACTACAAAATAATCCTCAGCGGGCTTCACATTTATGGATCAATCAAGGATCTTCATACATACCTCTCAGCAATACTTTTTTACAAATCTTCTTAAAATGCATGATAGTCTTTATATGTTAAAGTAAATCATTTATTGCCTTCAATATTGTTAGCGCTGTCTTAAATTCCACCTGACCCATGAACTTCAAAATCTGTTTCTCTAAATACAGCATGTTGGTGTGTTCCCAATATCCCATTGTTTACAACCCTTATGGCTTTTTGTTTGCTCAAATGTAATGATAAATTGTATACTCATTTCAGCCATCACAACCTCCAAAAGCTGCTGCAAATTCTCCCCAGAACAAAAGATTTGGATGTCATCCGCAATAAAACAAATTTCATTATCCTTGATACCATAGGCGGAGTTTGACATTAGCGCTGGGAGGGGCAAACTTTTTTTTTTTTTACCGATCTCAATGCCTGGCGTGTGTTGGCGTGGCGTGCGTATTTTAGACTTAATGTAGTGACGTATTTCGGCCGTTAGGGGGAGGGGGGGCAAACCGTCTGATACAATATCTTTCCATTTTATTGATAGCATATCATGATCAATGATATCAAATGCCTTTGCCTTTTATTTAGATCTATAAATAATCCCACTGCATACTTTTTGGGGGGTCTATACAACTAGTTATTGCGTCTATCAACTCAATTAGTGCCATGTAGATCTGTTTGTTAACTGTTTAAGTAAGGATACAGGCCTGTAGTTTTGAAGGACAAGTTACAGATAGGTTTGCGGGTTCACAATACTTTCAGTGACTTTCTTGACTAATGTCATTGATTTCATTCCAGCAATGCTGTAGCAGGGCAGTAAGGACATGTTCTAAGCAGTAAAAATCCCATTGAACTTTATCTATGCGCTAAAGTTTCAAGTTATAGTTCCAAGATCTGCATTAGTATATTGTTTTCTCTGTATTATTTGGGTAAGTTGCGATTGTATTTGTCATTTGATTGCACGGCAAGAATCCAGGAATTTGCCGATGTCATATTCAAGGATAATCACTTACAACTGTGTTATTGTTTTAGAATGCACTGTGCAAACTGGTGTCCTTTGGGGTGATGAAAAGAGAATGATTCAGGGAAAACTGAACTAAATAAGATCCCAAACTGTAATCATATTGGCTATTTTGTACCCAATAAAGTACTGAGGTGTCAAGAATCATTATCTTTCGGTCCATACACACACACACACACACACACACACACACACACACACACACACACACACACACCTAACACCTATTATGACAGATTCATTGAGCATACAAAATTTAAGTCACCACCCTGATCAGGATGATCTGAATTATATTTATACTACAGAGATCTCACTGATGCTGGTGGGAGATAAAAACTACAGCAAGGGATCCAGCCGGGAGCACGCCACTCTGGAGCGCAGGCATCTGGGAGGAAGAGCCGTCACGGTAAAGAGCTTCATCAGGACCCATAGGCACACACATACACTGCACATACACATTGTAGATGCTGAACATACAGTGCATAGCTACCTACAATACATACATGCAGGGTGTAATGGTGTTTTGGAATAATGCATCGTGGGTTTGACAGCTAGCTTTGGAAAAGTAGAACCTTCAAAAGAGTGCTTGTTGATTCCAGCATTCCACACTCACACTGCCCATCTTTGACCTGTACACTGATATGTAACCCATTGAACGTGAGATTGGCCTGAGCGTTACCGTGGCATTTTTGTCAAAGATTTCTCAGTAAGCTTTACCACAAGGTTCAACACTTCAAAGATTATTAGTGGGTGATTATTTCCTCTTGCGTCATGACTTCAGTGCACATACTTTTTTTTTCTTCAGTTTTACTCTACAGTGATGGGAGGCTGTCACTTCAAACATCTTTCACCCCTGTGCATTCTGAGCATTCTTATGGCTATTCCTTTTTGTTTACTTCCACCCTGCCATTCCAAACGCAAACCATTAATGAAACAAATTGCATAACATCAGTGTTTTGTAATTCTATTCTCTCGCACACTCAAACAACAGAAAATAATGATCATACTAATAATAATCAACCAACCTTTATGAGTTTCACTGTAATGTGTTTGGTAATAGTTATCTGACACTTTTCTGTTGTAGTAATCAATCAGCGTTAGATTAATTGTGTGGAAATATGTATTTCATTTCTATTGAGCTGCTTTGCTATTGAAGTGACTGCCGTCTGTGCGAGGTCCAGTGGTCCACAGCTGGCGTCAGCTAATGGGGATCCTATTTTTAAATGAAAAAAATAAAAAATAAAAAATAAAAAAGAATATATATATATATATATATATACCATCTCTGATATAGTAATTATCTTTAAAATATCTCTCTTCTACCTCTTCCAATCCGGTTTCAAAGATGTGTTATGAAATTAAGGAGAGAAAATGGGTTGCAAAATAAAATGAAATCTAAATTAATACAAATGTGTGTCAACATTTATTATACTTTTGTATTGGCATTATAGCACTACAGCATAGAACGGGATAAAAATGGCTATTTTACCAATTATTTTGGTAAAGAATGATTCCTGCGTTCTACTAGTTTAACGGAGCCAATTATCATGCATTAAACATGCACCTGCTGGTATTTTGTTGTGTCGGAACACTGAACCCCGGCACCTCCCCGCCCATCGCATTCTCTTTATGTCAGCCTTTCATCCAAGCAGAGTACGAGAGAGCTGCCTGTGATACCGAAGGACAGTTATCCTCCACATGTTAGTGCTTTGTTAAGATTTCTAAAATCCTATTATATCATTTATTTACATAACACCAAGACTAAGCACATCGGTACTTTTGATCGAAACAATTTGGCATTTACGGTAAGACGACAATAAATCTATATGATGTTGGACATTTTATACTTGCATTTTATAGTTATAGTCGTCTGTGATGTTTTGCAATCAGGGTGTTTGTCTTGTGGTCAAATTCAGTCGTCTTGCGTAATGTGAAATCTTTACAAAGGTCTTGGCATCTTGTTACTGAAAATTGAGAGCAACCACCCTCCCTTTTTCCCGAACGGGCCATTTATAAGAACGTTCTGGAATCAACAAACTTCCGGGTCAGGTCTTATTTTGGGTGTTTTTGGTGACCAATACTTGAATTTGTTTGCGTTTGGCAAGGGCATCTAAAAGTGAAAACGGATTACGTGATATCCGTTGTGTCTAACAGCATTGGCCACCACAATAGTATCGTGTGTGTAGACAGAGGGACGTGTTCCCCATGCTGATGGTACTGAAACAGCCTCCTACAGTGCCCTGATTTTAGGGAGGTGCTAGGCGACTTTCCAGCAACCATTCAGTGAATTTCAGTCTTAGACAAGACTTCCTTAAAGTATTAAACTTCTTTAAAAGGATCTACTATAACGCGGACACTGATCAACATGATGGTAGGCTACAGATTAGCCTATGTGTAGACACGGAATACATTCCCTTTGAGAAAATATTAGCCACCTGGTATGATACAAAGTTGATTTGGGATTATATGATAGAATTTTCCGCTACCCCAGGATTAAACTTTGCGTGCAGGTTTCAATTTATTGGATCACTGGTCCTCTTTGCCACTTAGTCTCCCCCTCGGTTCTCAATTGAAGGACAGCTTCTACTCCATCATGCAGCAAGCTATATTTAGATAGTTATACAGCCAGAAAGAAATAGAGAGAGTTACTGCAGGGCAGGAGAGAGAAGTAGATAGTCTTTTGTTGGGGAAATGTGGAGTTGAGAGAAGTCCATGGGGTATGGTTTGCAACACATTAACTTGTGTATCTTTAACTTGCCACACTCTGCAGCCAGCATGTCCATATGCATTGTCTATTTGGAAAGAGTCCAGAAGGTATCGTTTTATACGTCAGAAGACGTTACTGGTTCCTAATGAAAATATATTTGGTTCGTTTCAAATGTGTTAATTTATTCAGATACACAAATGATCCTTATGAATGACTGACTGTCCCCACTTATGTTTGGCAGATAAATATAGGCACAGAGTAGCAATTCCATGATCGATACTAAAATTGTTTTTTTCAGCAAATAAAGAAAAAGAAAATTACGAATTACAGATTTGCAGGTGGTAAAACTGACTCGAGGGTACAACATGCAAGTCAGAGAAAAGAGATGGTTATATACTGTATGTATGACATGAGCGAATATATTCATCACTGAAAATACACGGTTGTGAAAGTCTCAAAGACTACTTGGAAAGTTTAAAATCATAGGCATGGTCAGAAACTTATTGTAGTGTTAAGTCTAAAAACACTTCGTTTGAGCTCTATTGAGAAGACCCACTCAAATACAGTTGAAGTTGATACAGTTTGTTACTGTGAAGCTGCTGAAATGTTAACATTGTATCGCATTGTTAGAATCCTCCTTCTAAAGGCCCCTCGCATGTCTGTTTGACTGGGGACTTGATATAATGACGTGAGATTACTTAAGCCCACACCTGGCAAGGCAGTGTTATTGTTATTATTGATATCTAGGTTATCTTGGGACGTGTTTCTGGGCTGATATTGGACGATCAAAGGTGTATTGGTGTCTGCAAAACATTTTATTTTATTTCCTTTATTTAATAAGGCAAGTCCCATTGAGATAGATCTCTTTTACAATGGAGTCCTGGCCAGGAGGAAAACATCAGCTTAAAACAGACGTAAAACAATATAACAAGCAACATCACCATTAAAAAGATAGGTGATACATGTCTTTGTCGAGTATTTGATATACATATTTGGGGAATCATTGCAATAAATGTGTGTGTGTGTGTGTGTGTGTGTGTGTGTGTGTGTGTGTGTATATATATATGTATGTATATATATATATATATATATATATATATAATATATATATATATTATGTAGAAATATATATCTGCTCATTGTCTGGCCATTGCCATTGTTTCAGGAACCAATTGAACTCCTGTAATCTTCGAACAGACAACTCCAGCTCCCAGAAACACTTGCCATGCTGGCAGTGTAACTGCCCTTTAGCACGTGCTGTGACCCACCTGAAGCAGCGACACCAGCCACCCCCCCCCCCCACCCCACCCCCCCCCCCCCCCCCCCCGACCGCTCCAGACATGGCTGACTCCAACCCCTCCTCGCCAGCAGACGCTCCGCTGGCCCTACCTTCCCCCCGGACCCCCCTGTCGCTTTACTTCCCCTTCCTAAGGGAGGGGAGCCGTGTGTGGGAGAGGGAGAGGAAGCCCCCTGTGCCGGGGGAGTTACCCAGCCCGCTGCCCACCAAGCGCACCAGGACATACTCCGCGTGAGTGGGGATGACACACACAATACATGTGTAGTAGTACAACAGCCAGGGGAATGCTGGGTATAGAAGCGGTTCCACGTTATGTAAAGGTGCTGGTTATGTTCACAAGGTACTTTTCTATTCCATCTTCGTAAAGGTGGAAGGGTAAGCTTTATTTAGTGCTTCAGAAGACGTTGGAAGGTCTGTGGTTAGCAGATCTCTCGGTTCAGCGCTTAAATCTCTATGTGCCTGTGATCCAACAGACTCAGGCCTGTACCTCTGCCCACCACTGTTCTAAGGCCTTGTTCGCTCTGGTTCCTCCTCAGCTCGGTGCGTGCCACATCAGGACCCGTCTACAAGGGTGTGTGTACGACCTTCTGCAGGTCACAGGGTCACGGATTCATCCGCCCGTCCCACGGGGGAGAGGACATCTTTGTTCACATCTCGGAGTGAGTGTCCTGAAGTGTCCTATATCGAACAGTAGAACAGGACTATATAGAATAGTCGAACAGGACTGTATAGAATAGTAGAACAGAACTATAGAATAGTAGAACAGGACTGTATAGAATAGTAGAACAGGACTGTATAGAATAGTAGAACAGGACTATATAGAATAGTAGAACTAATCTAATCTGCAGCTAGGGGAAACTGATTATTTTTTAGGTCAATACGCTAAATGCTGTTGCACACAAAGCGCCCTCTTGTTTTGCAAAATGTGTGTTTATTTGAAAAAAGAGTTTCACATGGACATGGGCGGAGGGCGATTCAAAGCAGAGTCTCCCAGTGCCTTCAAATCAGTTGTAGCCAAACGGTCTGATTATTTGAGAGCCACTATGATCCCCGTTTTAATCACATAGAAGTCCGAGATAACAGAACAACGGATTGAGCTGAATATACTAAACCCAGATTGGGCTTTTTTTACCCTGGTTAGATCTGAACACATCGCTTTGTCATCAGCCAGTTCAGTATCTTTAATCCAAGATCTTAAGGGATTCTACGTATTTTGAAACCATTAATGCCCTTATCTATCTGCGTTTGCTTCCGCCAGTATTGATGGAGAGTATGTGCCGATGGAAGGAGACGAGATGACCTACAAGGTCTGCCCCATTCCGCCCAAGAACCAGAAGATCCAGGCTGTGGAGGTGGTGATCACCCACCTCACCCCGGGAACCAAGCACGAGACCTGGTCTGGTCAGATCATCAGCTCTTAGGCTCCACCTTAACGGGCCGGAGAGCTCTGGGGATGAAGGTTGGTGGGTGGGTGGGTTTGGGATGGGGGCTGGGCGGCAAGCGCAATTCAGTTTGGTTTTGAGAAGCCGGGGACTAGAGGCAGGGCTGTAGATTGGGACTGCGGAGCTGGGCTCGGCAAATAGGAGAGCGAGGGGCTACAGGTGGTCTGGGTTAACAACCGTTCGGATAGTTACATAGTTCGGATGTGTTTTCTGACAAATACAGACCCTTCTGCATTGTTGGAACTGTGACAAAGTTTAGAGATCAGGACTAGGAAAATAGAATAGAATAGACATGGGATGAAGGTGGAGAGAGGGGGGGGGGGGGGGGTACAGTAGAAGGTGAAAAGGGAAGAGTGGGAGAAAGCACGGATAATGTGAGGATGCAGGAGTTATCGCCTAGAACATGCCTGAATAAAAGGCTTGAGATGGTTGGATGGTATGAAGCAGGTGGATCAGAGAAGGTATAGGATCAAATTTTGGTCTTGGGTAGGTCTAGTTTGATCTGAAGAAATCTAGAATGTTTCCACGTCAATTGAAAGTAAAGAAAATGTAGAACGGTGATGAGAAAGTGGAAAACTAAATGTAGCAACCTTCCCCTTTCTAAATGGTCATATTTGGAAAGGATCGTATTTATTTGAATATTTATTTGCTTTCTTATTCCAGGGATGAGAAGGATAGATAGTATTTGTTATTTATAAGATGACATTTTTGGTGCCCATGTCTGTAAAGCTCCTGCAAAACTCACTCTAATAACGCCTATTCCAATTGCCATGTGTTACAGTAGACATTTCTTTACTACTTCAACTGTGTAAAACTAAGCAAAGTTAGTTACTGATTTCTATGCCTTTGAAACACCTATTATTTACTCATATGTGTGCTCTCTCTATCCTCTGTAAAACAGTTATATTAGGTTGTTTACGTTACATAGTTCCTGAGATATATTAGGTTGTCTACATTACATAGTTCCTGAGATATATTCCGTTGTTTACATTACATAGTTCTTTAGATATATTCTGTTTACATTACATAGTTCCTTAGATATATTAGGTTGTTTACATTACATAGTTCCTTAGATATATTCCGTTGTTTACATTACAAAGTCTTACAGCTATTCCATCATGCCTTGCCTATGTATTCTTAAATATCATCAGGTTTCTCTTCATCACCATAACCTTTTTTTCCTGCCGCGATTGTAACTGAAATGATATATCAAGGTCTGTATGTTGTGTTAAAGAGCACTTTTTTCGTTGAATCATGATGAACCGTGGTTAGTTTCTGAAATAACACTTCAATAAAAAGCTAATACTGTATTTACAAAACGGTTTGCTGTTCATTAATGTGAAGTATCACTCTGTGCTTCGTTTAAGAATTACGATATTCCCAATATGCATATAAGAGTTAGTAAGGGAGGGGGGATTGTGACAATGACAAATATGATCATGATAACATGAAATGATAACAGATAATGGCAAAAAAATCCTGTTAAAAAATGGTAGCGATAGAGAGTGAGTTTCCAGTTCAAGGTCAATTCAATAGTGGATAGCTGTGTACCACTGCAACTTCCTCTTCTAAGGTTACTGTCATCATTTTATTGCTGTAGTTTGGGACACATTTATGATTATTTATTTAATTAAATTTGTATTGTGTGTTACTCAGGTGACTGAAGTGCTGTGGTTCTCAGTTATTTATATATATATTACGTTAACTATAATTTTTTTTTCTGAATGTTTTTTACAAACTGCTCATACATAACATGTGATCTAGAGTTTTCAAATGGTAATACGTAAGGATTACCATGGAATAGAAAAACCTGAAACCTAAATTAGGAATTTTATTTAGTACAGGACTGTGTATATACTGTGTATGGGTCCCAAAATAGCATGCCCAACAGTAATAATGTTTTGTCCAACACAGACCCTTTCCCTGATATGTCCTGTACAAGCTCTGTTTATCCAGATTCTTGCTATTTAGATAAGGGTGGCCTGTGTGTGCAAAAGATGATTGCAATACCCATTGCGTGTGGTGACATCGATCAGCTTTCATGAAATCACTGAGGTAGAGGCCAAATTAACATGGAAGGCCAATCAATCATTGCAACACAAATAGACTTTCTGAAAGATGTGCACCAGGTTTATTTGATGAAAGCTACAAGATCAGATCATTTACAGTAAAGAGTTTTACATCGTAAACATGAATTATTTAGGCCAGTAAACAAGATTGCACTTGAAACCAGCTGCTTGTGCATTATCCCCTGCTAGATAAGAACATCCTGCCTTGGCTTGGTTGGGTGAGAACACGTACGCACGCGCACACACACACACACACACACACACAGACAAGACAGCCTATGTAGCCTTTATACCTTCACTGATATGTCCTAGATATTATGGATATATTATATGATGGATGGATAGTGATTGTGTAGAGTAGTGTGTGGAAGATAGAGCCATCTTTCTTTTTTTGTGTGTCCACCCACAAAGAGAACCATCTACAGCAAAGTGAATCGATTGTGGTCAGAGATATCTGATGACAGTGATGTTCTTTGCCTTTTTGCAACGGGCAGGTAATGAATGGCCTGCTACAAGTTAATGTTGGTCAGATGTTTCAGATGAGTGAGTGTGATCATTTGCCGGAAGACTGATGGCTTTCCCAGATCTACTTATACATTTTTTATGCTGCCTGTGTCATTGCATTAAGTCTACTGCTTTGGTTAAAGCTGATACAAATCTCTCAATCCAATAAATACAATTATTCAGTCATCAAAACATGTACTGTGTGAACATAGAACCAAAATATTCATATAGACAAAATTCACAAAAAAAGGTTTTAAGTGATATTAGCCAGGTTGTTAAGAGTGCAGGTACAATGCCTCATCTACAAATAAAGTGGTACAAATAGAGTGGTTCAATTTGCCAAAGAGATGTGATATTATGGAATTAACAAACAAGCTTTTATTGTCTCGACCCACACCCATGGTGTCGGCTTTGACGACAAGAAAGGTTATATCATTGACGGTACATTATATGGCTGTTTCAACCTTTGTTCTGTCTGCTTCCTGCTGGTTTCTCTTTTTTATCTCTATTCCTTACACAATCTCTCTTGGAACAAGGCTCACAAACATGATCATACATATAGACACCCACCCCCACATGCACACACACACACACACACACACACACACACACATGATCGATCCTTGCCATCAGTGACCCAAGCATTCATGGTTTCTTTTGGTAATACATACCCTGGATATTTTTTTGACACTCTTTTTATGAGAACTCTTGAGAAATATTTGTAATTGTAAGCAGTTTAATAAGGGGGAAGGGAATACCAGGGGACTAAAAATAAAAAGTGATTTGGTTAATAAGTACTGAGAAGCTATTTATTGCAAAGAAAGTCACCCACTCAGCAAAACAATTGCCCAATATACATTTATAAATATATAATAAGGCTATTATGTTCTGGAAAATATCCAGCTAAGGTCTTGGGACTTCAGAAGATTCAATACGTTATTGATTAAAGAATGGCAATATTTGTATTTCCACACTTGTCTCAGAACAATGATGTTTAGTAACACATTAGACTGATTTAGAGAGATTACAAATTAGATTTGAGGATTACTATGATAACATAAAAAAAGTTAATCATCTATAAGAATACATTTTCAGTATTACAAATAATTACACTTGAAATTAAATTTGTAATCAGGTATTTTCAACTGATTGGAAATTAATAACACAATTTTAACTAAAAAGTTAAGTCAACATTAAAACCAAGCTGAGGGCCATGCGCAATTGCGCGCAGCAATAAAGCTAGGCGTCAATGTTACTTTATGTACATTGCATAGTTACTGTTAGTGTTCGTCTAAGAGACATTTTGTAGCCTACAGTAGCCTTAATCTGTGTCTCTTTCTGCCACTGTTTTGGTTTATACGGACCTTGAAAGCATGGTTTCATTGCGGTTTGACTGATGATTGGGCGGTACTTGTGCCGAGTGAAGTCGGTTGTTCATTAACTATTATATTGATAAGTGACAGACTTAGGTGCCGAGTTACAGAGGAACACGGGTTTGCTGAGAATTACTTAATTACCTTCGAAAAAAACATTGCTTATATTTTTGTGTATTCGTTGATTATGGGTGAAAACAAATGGTTGTTCTAATCTAGAATATTTCACTGATGATTCGCGTCAATTTAAGGATCTTCTAATCGTCTGGGAATAGATCTTGCAAGAATTTAAGACGTACCAGAGACTGGATGGACACTTTTTGGCACCATGGGCTCCTGGATATTTCAACTCCAGAAAATTGAATTAGTGAAATAATCAACGTACACTTTAGAGTAGTGCATTGGCATACTCTGGATCTGTGAAATTACCGAAGGAGACCCAGAATGAAATCTGTAATGGACTTTAGAGATTGGTGGACGTTGTTCGTCACGTTGACGCTGGTAATAGACCGATGCAAGGGCATCCAGGAATGTCTTAACAGAACCATGCTCAACGTGGTCCTACTAAATGACGACATCTCACCATGGAGTATGAAGTTTGTCAAAGGTGCCGTGGAGATGGCCATTACCCTCGATGCAGAGATCAATGGGAAAGAAGGTATTGCTAATGGATGGTATCGTCAAATGACTTCCCCGCTGGCCGATATAGTTTGCTGCTTCGAACTTGTTTTTAAGTCACTAGAAGATCTAAACTGCTTGTTGTTCATCAGGTTCTAACCATTTTTGCATGCGCATGAATATTTAGGGTCCTGGCCTTTTTTAATTGATTGTCTATTTATATTAAGACTTTTTGCTTATCGTGACTTCTTGAAGGTGGGAAGGGTAACCTGACAGCCAACTTTAATGGGTTTGAGACCGACTGGTACAGGCGCAAAGGCTGCAGCAGCAGTACATGCGAGGGGGTAGAGACCCTCAAATACTTGACTGTGAGTGAACACACGAACTCTAAATCTTTCGTTCTATATCAGTCTCTAAAACACACACAAACAATGGTATACATACCTAAAGTACATAAACCCAGACAGTCAAGTAGACAGAAAGACTGTCACAGAGAACTGGTCCTCTTTTTCAGATGGATGCTCAGTTAGGTTGTGCACTGCTGGGGCCCACCTGCACCTATGCCACTTTCCAGATGATTGAGTAAGTGATGCTTTGTCTCAACAAGCACCCAGTTCCCATACAGCCAAGCCTCGGGTTAATCAACACCCTTTATTGGTCTCTTGTTGTTCGTCTGTTGTTTATAATGGATGAATTATTTGTACATTATTTTCCCTTCTGTAGTTACTTGGCTTTTCTGTGTGTGTGTTTAGAGGTGCATTTGAGTGTTTTGTGAATAGGTTGGTGTGGTTGCTTCACCTCTATGTCTCTCCCTCTCCCTCTGTGTATCCCAGTCTGGAGATTGGTCTGAAGCTGAACCTTCCCATCATCTCAGCAGGCAGCTTCGGCCTGTCCTGTGACTTCAAGGCCAACCTGAGCCGTGTGCTGCCGCCCGCACGCAAGGTCTCCAACTTCTTCACCAGGTTCTGGAGGTTCCGACACCCCATCAAACCCAGCTGGAACACGGCCTACATCTACAAGAAGCAGGAGAACACCGAAGACTGCTTCTGGTGAGAGCTTATTAGTTGTGAGGTTTTTCTTTTTTCTTGTAATATGATGGATCCTGACAGTAAGCAAGCACTGTCAATCATTGATTGCTCTGTTTGAACTCTCTATCATCCTTTGAAGAGACTAATCGGAACATTGCTCTGAAGGTGCCAGATACATCGCTACACAAATGATCATAACTGTATGAAATATATATATATATATATATATATATATATATATATTGTCCCATAAATACTGTCTAGGTACATCAATGCCTTGGATGCAGGTGCGGCACCCTTTTCTAGAAGTGTGAAAAAAACAGTGCTACGCAGCGCCGAAGAACTCCAACATACAATGACCTTAAAAAACAGGACCAGCAATCGTAAGTATTGTATTCTTGCAATTAAAGCAACCATGCCCATATAAACATTTAGGCACACTCCCCTAGTAAAAATAAATAAAAGTGTACAGACTCGTAGATTTTTGTCTCCGAAGCGCAGCTATTTGTGAAGAGCGATGTTTACTTTGCAGTGTTCATTGTTTGTGGAACACCAGAGGATATTGTCAAAGTGAAGAATGGAAACAAGGAGGCAGACACTCAAATTGCTTTCATCCTTATAGATCTTTACAAGTCAGTACTTTATCTCTTTGATTCTCTCTTCTCTTTGTTTGCTTTCTCACTCACACCTACACAATTTGATCTCACCAAATCTACACATGTACCACACCAATTTTTCTCTCACTCTGTCCTTGTTACACACACACACACACACACACACAAACATCCACACACACACACACACACACACACACACCTCTACACGTGCCTACACATACATCGTATAGAAACAATTGTACAGAGAAATTGTACTGGAAATGTATGGAGTATTTACAGCAAGAGAAAAATGTCCACTGCTAGTGATCAGTCACTGACATTGATCTTGCTCCTGGATGTGTCTGTGCCTGTAGTGACCAGTACTTCACCAACACATCCTCCATCCCCGCCATGCAGAACGTGTTGGTACTGACCATGCCCAACACCAGGAACTACACCATGGACTCAGGCCTGCGAGACAACATCACCGTGAGCTGCCCCAAACTGACCGTTCAAAACATTACTTCCTCTTCCTGTTACAGTTTGCGTGGGACGCGATTGAAACACACTTTGGGTCAAATCTTAACACACTTCTAAATAGGGTATGCAGTGTACATTTGGATAATTTAAGAACAGAGAGCGTGTTTACACGTTACAGTGAAGTAGCCAAAGTGTCTTTATACATTTACATTGAAGTAACTAAACGTCATAATTCAATTTGATCAAGTAGGAGCTTGGGTGTTGAACCATCATTGAAGTGCTAATGAAAAACATTTTGGTTTAGTATGTTAGTAGTTTTAGTTAGTAAATAGTTTGAATATATATATATATATATATATATATATATATATATATATATATATATATATATATATACATATACATATTTACAGTATATGTTCCATAAATGATAGGTGATAGTCTATGCCGAGAGGAATTACAATTGATGACTGATGATGATGAGGCTCAAGTAAGGTTACTCCAGATGAGGTTTATTATGGTTGATCCCAGCGCGTAGCAGTTCATCCACAGAGTAGTGGTCTGAACACAGGGACACGAAACAAGGAGGGGGAAGTTCTTTGTCCCCTTCCCATTATATACACAGAGACGAACAATAAGGGAATGAGCTCAGGCTTTTCTACCCCTGTCTCCAGATGAACGACTACATGGCGGCGTACCATGACGCCGTCCTGCTGTTTGGCCAGGTCATACGGAAGATCTGGAGGCAGCCGCTGTACGAGCTGCAGCACATGGACGCCATCAACATCAACCACTTCAGAAATGTCTCTTTCGACGGTATGACTGTGTGTGTGTGTGTGTGTGTGTGTGTGTGTGTCTTAGTTAGAGTTCTGGAGCACTTGACCAACCGAGATGGGGGTGGAGAGCACAGGCAGTTGCTGTGGTCTTACTATATGCGTGTGCATGTGTGCGTGTATATTTGCGTGTGTGTGTGCGCATGTGCTTGTATGTGTGCGTGTATATTTGCGTGTGTGTGTGCGCATGTGCTTGTATGTGTGTATGCGTGCGTGTATATTTGCGTGTGTGCGCGCATGTGCTTGTATGTGTGCGTGTATATTTGCGCGTGTGTGTGCGCACGTGCTTGTATGTGTGTATGCGTGCGTGTATATTTGCGTGTGTGTGTGTGCGCATGTGCTTGTTTGTGTGTATGTTTGAACCTTTTCACCCTTTTACCCTTCTTAGTCATCAGCCTCCAGAAGTGTGTGACCTCTCCGCTTTTGCTGTGGCAGGACAAACATCTTTCCCCACCCACTATTGGGAAACTCCCTACTGCATGCCGTGTCTTTGTGCTCTAAACCCAGCTATGTCATTGTCGAAAGCAAACAAGCCTGTCTCATTCTGCGCCCTGCCCAGAACCCCTTCACCCCCCCCCCCCCCCTCCCACCCCCCCCCGTCCGTCCGTCCTGCTAGCCAAAGATTATTCGAGCGAGAGAGAGGAAGGGTAAGTCAAGTGTAGACCGGTGAGTGTCTATGAAAATACCCTCCTTGTTTTCCCCTCCAGGTATCGCAGGCCACTATGAGCTGGACGAGCATGGAGACAGGGATGTGGTCTTCGAGGTCCTGTACACCACCAGTAGCAATCAGGTATGGCCCTCGCCTCACCTCACCACACCCGCCGCCACACTCCTGAACTTGCAACGCTGTTCAGGTGTAACCCTAGGATGTGTGAGGCCAACCGGATTTCTCTACCACCTCATTGCACAAAGGCACTGTCATTTATTTCATTTCATAAGCCAAGGGACAACACAATAAGTATATCAGAAATAGAGTGACACTGAAGCGTTTATTTAGCCCGTGGTAGAAGTTGCATTTCAGTCCATGGAACAATTCCCCTGTTTGATCTCAACCTAAACATGTTCATGTTTTTCTAGCGTGATCCTTGCGTTTGTTTCCCTCAGTATAAAACGTTATTCACATTCAACACGGCAACCAATCTGACCACAGTCATGGACACACACCCCTCCTTCCTTTGGCCCAATGGATTGCCAGATGACCAACCGTCACAAGGTGAGAACAAAACACACACACAAACACACACACACGGACACACACGTACATACACACACACACACACAGACACACACACACACGCACACGTACATACACCTGCACGCACACATCGCATCCTCTGATAGGATGTATTACTTGCAATTTATTAATGATGAGATAAGAGAAATATTTATTATCAATCATGGGAAATTAGGTGTTGTAGGCTCAAACTCCAGTTCACGTATCTGTGCTGGTCACCCCTGGGCTTAGCTAAATATGAGCCTGTGTTATTGTCCTGTCCAGACAACAGTGTGAGTTGTATTGCTCCGTCTGCAGCTGTAATGGTTAATGATAATCATGGACGTCGGGCCACAGAGTCTGAAGGCTCTCTGTTGTGGAGTGTCCACGGGGCAAAAAGGAACTTCAGGAGTTCCCCGAACCATTTAGCTGCTCTGTCATGCACCACCGCGGAACTCGTTGACTAGCATTCCAAATTCCAATCGCTACTATGCTGCAAGCTGACCGCCTACTAGACTAGATTCAAGATTAAAGAGGTATTGGTCAATGTCTGTTTGTGACGTTAGCGGAAGTTTACTCAACCAGTTCCCCTTCCAGATTTTAAAGGGTACGGTGTAGAAAATGTGTAACAAATCAATCTAGTGTCATTTACAGTGTAAGTAACATACGCGCACACCAAAATACTACAATTTTGATGAGTCTTAGCAGACTTTGTTCTGACCAATTGGTCAGTAACAGTTTTACATTCACAAATGTCACTCTGTGAAGGCTGACTAGGCATTAGCATGCTTTGTTTGATGACCAAAATAAATTGGTGAAATCGAGGAACTGTCCCTGTCCTTGTCCTCAAAGTTGCTGAGTGTTACCCCACATCATTGGATGTTGTTTTTGAAAATGGGTTCTCTTTTTATCGGTGAAGTCATTCATCCGTCTATCCACCCTTCCCTCACTGACACACTCGCTAACTCTGTCACTAATTCAACAACAAAGCTGAGTACGTTGTATGTGCTTCTCACAGGGCTGAAAGGACACGACATCATAGTCATCGTGTTAGCTGTCACTGTGGTAGTGGTGGCCACCATCGCCTTCATCTTCTACAGGTCAGATAAAAGATAACGCTGTGACCTGCACATACTCAGTTTGAACATAAACCCTGTGTCGGCAAGTTCTTCAAATCCAACCCCACAGATACGTCAAGTGCAATTGTGGTGATAAACTGAATAACCGAGAAGTTCCTGCATTAAGTTGAGGTGTTTATTTGCCTTTCACATGGCGGGCTGATGTGTCAAACGTGGACCTTAACGGGGGGGGGGGGGGGGTTGGGTGTGCGTTTGCTTGTCCAGACAGAACAGAAGAGACCGTCTGATCAGGAAGAGGTGGTCCCACATTCCGTCTGACCTCATCACTCTGCTGGATCACAACGAACAGAACACAGTCTCCCTTCAGGTGGGCAGGCAAACCCTTCCCCTCCCAGAGAGGTTATAGCTCTGACATTGTTTAGTAAAGGTTAAATGTTCCACAGCTCAGAGTGAAAAAAAACCTTCCCCTTCCAGACAGTTTATAGCTCTGACATTGTTTAGTAAAGGTTAAATGTTCCACAGCTCAAAGTGAAAAAAGCTAGCTTGTTTTTAAAACTGCTCATGTTGAGAGCAAAGCAAAAGTAGAATAAGATTTAAATGTATAAGATATTTTTAAAGGCCCATAAAAGCCAGGCCCTCATACTGTGTAAGTATGCTAACTTTTTTTCAAATTAAACTTCTGAATGTGCCTTATATTGAGTACCAAGTGTGTTAAAGGTTGAGTGTTGTGTTTGTCTGGAAAAATAATAACGAGATTGATTGCCTTCTATAATTATCATTAATCGCTCTCATATAGCCTCATACTAACAACTGTTGAACCTCAACTCTCTGTTAATCAGATTGAGGAGGACCAGAGGAAAGAAAAGAATTATAAGATCCGACGTGTCCGTTACGATAAAAAGGTAAGGCCTTAGTTTGTGGTTTTGGTACCGTGCCAAATTGATTTCATATTCAATTTTTTTGTCAGCGTAACAGCAAGTAAAATGTGGTTATTTCACCGGTCAATATTGAACTCGTTCCAACAGTGGCGTTGATATGTTTAAATACCCGTGCTGTGCTTTCAGATTGTGATACTAAAGGAGCTGAAACAATCCGACGGGTTTTTCAACGAGAGCCAGAGGATAGAACTTAACGCAGTAACACTTGTTTTTATGCTTTCATTACACAAGTTACACTTTGACATTTTCATGGTCGGTTTTATAGTGAAATTATGTTTACTGGACTTCTTTATTAACTCTGTGAGTCACTTCTCTTTTCTGCCATCGCCTCTCTCTCTCTCTCTCTCTCCCTCTCTCTCTCTCCTCTCTCTCTCTCTGTCTATCCCTATGTCTCTTTCTTTCTCTGCCCCTTTTGCAGCTCCTGCAGATTGACTATTATAACCTCACCAAGTTTTATGGCACAGTGAAACTGGAGCAGGGGGTGTTCGGAGTGTTTGAGTATGGAGAGAGAGGATCTCTTAGAGTAGGTATCAAACATGAATATAAAATGCTAACGCAGACACACACACACACACACACACACACACACACACACACACACACACACACACACACACACACACACACACACTCACACACACACATACACACACACATACACACACACACACACATTTCATATTTTTTACAGAGGTACACACACATTAACACACCAAACTAACTTTCCTTAAATTCCTTCAGTATGTGCTCAATGACAAGATCTCGTACCCAGAAGAAACCTTCATGGACTGGGAGTTCAAGATCTCTGTGATGTATGACATCGCTAAGGTAAGGAGAGAAATCACTGTTCTTGTGCATAAAAAGTGCATGTTTGTTGGCAGAATGTCAAAGCATAAGAGAAACGTGCTCCTGGTATCAGGCAAAACACGTAACCTTCTTCTCTCTGCCTGACATGCTGACAAACACATGCACACACACACACGCACACACACACACACACACACACGCATGTGCACAGGGCATGTCCTACCTCCACTCCAGCGACATCCAAGTCCACGGACGTCTCAAGTCCACCAACTGTGTGGTGGACAACCGCATGGTGGTGAAGATCACCGACTTTGGCTGCAACACCATCCTCAACCCTGGCAGAGGTAAGACCGCTGAGCCCGAGGGCCCGGGACAGGCAACAGACTCCAGCACCTCAAACATGTCTACGGAGATACATCATGTCCCGCTGTTGTTTAACTTTATATGACTTTCACTCACTTTCAGCTCTCTCTTCCTCATGTCTCTTTTGCCATTTTTCCTGGCCGACCTTCTGGGGCTTCATGGCAATTTAGCGTTTATTCACGTTTAATAATAATGAATCATAATTGTCCTAATAAACCTACTGTGTGGGTGCTTTTCTGTCGTCTTATTCCTTCTCCAGCTACACATCTTCTACTTAACTCTCTCTAACTCAAACCCTAACCCTAACCCCATCTCGTACATAACTCTCTCTAACTCAAACCCTAACCCTATACATGAACCCTATTCCTCCACCCTAACCCTAACACTCATCCCTAACTCTGACCCTGATCCTGATCCTAACCCTATTCCTCTACCCTAACACTAAACCTAACCCTAACACTCAACCCTGACCCTAACCCTGAGCCTAACCCTAACCCTAACCCTAACCCTAAACATTAACCCTAACTCCCCCCCAGATCTGTGGACAGCACCAGAGCACCTGAGGAGAACGGGCATCTCCCAGAAAGGAGACGTCTACAGCTTTGCCATCATCGCCCAGGAGATCGTGTTGAGGAGGTGTACCTTCTACACGGACGCCTGCTCCAGTCGCGCAGGTCAGCCAGATCAGCGGGCTTGTCCTCTCTCTATCATCTCCATATCTCTCTCTCTTTGGAGGCAGAAACCAAACACATTGAGTAAATGAACAACCCCAGTCTAGCACACAAATTGAAACCGGTATTTCAAGTGACGCACAAAAGCACACTTTTATGATGCACTGTTGCTAAAATCACATCAATATGTAATCCCGTGCATTGTATACAGACAGTTAGACCTCCGAATCTAAGGAGCACCCCTGATAATGAATGATAATCAGTGGGGGACAGTAACAAAGCCTACCAATCAGGGCGCAGCATACGTTTCCATAGGCTCATGACATTCGTGTGAACAAGAGCCAAACAAAGAGATATGGCTATATGGCTCTGGTTGGAGCCATTGACGTTAGCTAGCAAGATAGATTGATGCACAGGAGAGCCTGATAAGCCGGTTAGGAACATGTCTGACAGCCGGTCTCTTGCCTACGTAGGTCGGGGCACTGCAACACCCGTGGTCATATCCCAAAGCCCTGTGGAGTTCTATAATAGAGTAGCTACAGCCAAATTATTCTGAATTGTACAACACAACTATTTTCTCATTCTGCAAGGGTAACAAGCTGCATGAAATATCAGGCTCTATTAAAGATAACCTGCACTTATACCAGTAAGTTGCGTCCTATGGCCTTCTTTCCCCTGAACTCCAATCTTCAGTAAGAAAACTTTGCAGAGAGAGAACTTGAGGATGGGCATTCTGATATACAATGGCTAATGGGACACGATTGAGGGTTACACACACACACACCCACACACACACACACACACACACAAGTAAGTAAGTAAGTAACTGAGTAAGTTGAATTGTTATTGAAAGGGCAAACTGTTTATAATGAATGCCATGTTTTTTAAATAAGAAAGTTTGCATACTATATTTTTATATTCTGGTTGTCATGTCAGCAACTCCTGACAAACATAACTCTACTAATTACACTTTTCACTTTTGACACTTAAGTATTTTTGAAAGCAAGTGCTTTTGTACTTTAAGTTATATTTAGCAAGGGTATCTATACTTTCATTCAAGTACAGGATTTGTCCACTACGTCCACCACTGATGATAATACTTCTTCAAACCAGCGACCCCTGCTGGTCATATTTTGTCATTGTTTTGTTAATTTGAATTGAACTGTAACAGCATGGATAGTAGGCCGGCCTCTGCTTTGACAGTGCTGTCTTATCTTGCTGCTGTCTACAGAGAAACTAACCAGGGTCCAGTGTCCTGGCCTGTACTCCTACTTCAGACCGGACCTCAAGTTCCTGTCCGCATCAGAGAGAGAGCAGGAGGTAAGGGATGTATTCATTAGGTATGATGGAGAGATCAGGAGGTAAGGGATGTATTCATTAGGTATGATGGAGAGAGATCAGGAGGTAAGGGATGTATTCCTTAGGTATGATGGAGAGATCAGGAGGTAAGGGATGTATTCATTAGGTATGATGGAGAGAGATCAGGAGGTAAGGGATGTATTCATTAGGTACGATGGAGAGATCAGGAGGTAAGGGATGTATTCATTAGGTACAATGGAGAGATCAGGAGGTAAGGGATGTATTCATTAGGTACAATGGAGAGATCAGGAGGTAAGGGATGTATTCATTAGGTATGATGGAGAGATCAGGAGGTAAGGGATGTATTCATTAGGTATGATGGAGAGACAGGGAGACGTAAACATTACCAGCCATTGAAAAAGTGGGGGGAAGAGAGAGGGAGATGGAAGGATGAGGTTGCATGCTCCATATCTCTCCCTGTGTCCTAGCTGTATAATAATAATAATATATTATAATAGTAATTATATTATATATATTATCAATTCATATATTTTTTTATCTCCCTGTGTCCTAGCTGTATAATGCAAATATATAATATATAAGAATTATTATGTATTATTAATAATTATAATGTTTTATCTCCCTGTGTCCAAGGTGTTTGTATTGATACAGAACTGCTGGGAGGAGGACCCTGAGAGGAGACCTGACTTCAGGAAGCTAGAGAGTTGTCTGGGGAAAATCTTCAGGTAGGCCGACAACTTTTTGTCATCCCGTTTGACTGACAGCCACATTGTCCCTGTCTGTAAATATATGTAGCAGTCAAGAAAGAAGACTCATTTAAACGGGTGTTACAATACTGAATGTAGTCTAAATGCATTGTATAATAAAACACAGGGAAAACAAAAGCCACACAAAGATTCCGTTCCATTCATTCCCTATTTATTTGGCTTGAGAAATGCCAAAAATGCCACCACGCAACATCTTGTAAATGCTTGGTAGGCAGTATTACGTGATGTGGCTTTTCCCTTGCTCTCCCCTCAGCAACCTGCACAACCAGGCCAATGAAAGCTACATGGACAGCTTGATCCGTCGCCTGCAGATGTACTCCAAGAACCTGGAGAGGCTGGTGGCGGAGAGGACAGCCCTCTATAAGGCCGAAAGAGACCGAGCCGACTGCCTCAACTTCATGCTGCTCCCATGGTTAGCCAGCACAAAGCATTATTCCTCACAATCAACAGCCAGTCAGCCAGCACAAAGCATTAGTCCTCACAATCAACAGCCAGTCAGCCAGCACAAAGCATTAGTCCTCACAATCAACAGCCAGTCAGCCAGCACAAAACATTAGTCCTCACAATCAACAGCCAGTCAGCCAGCACAAAACATTAGTTGTCACTATCAACAGACATACTCTATTCCAAAGCTGAACAATCCCAGTACCAGTTAAACAGCATCTTACATATTCCAGTAAAAGTGTGCGAGAGGAGATTGTTGAGTGAGCAATAAGAAGTAATATGTCTTAAGCATCATAAAAATACAAAAAGGCTCAAATAATTCATGTCCGTCTCATAATCTTGCCTGTACTTTTCCCCCTTGCTCTTTTTCATACCAACCATCTCCTTCATCCTTCCCTCCTTCCTCCTCTCTCTCCCTGCCTCCTTCCTTCTCTCCCCCCCCTCTCTCCCCACCTACCTCCTTCATCCTTCCATCCTTCCTCCTCTCTCTCCCTGCCTCCCTGCCTCCCTTCATCCCTACTTCCTCTTCTCTCTCCCTGCCTCCCTTCATCCTTCCATCTCTCCCCCCTCTCTCTCCCCACCTACCTCCTTCACCCTTCCTCCTCTCTCTCCCTGCCTCCCTTCATCCCTCCTTCCTCCTCTCTCTCCCCGCCTCCCTTCACCCTTCCTCCTCTCCCCCCTCTCTCCACCCGCCGCCCTCCTTCAGTCCGGTGGTGCGCTCGTTGAAGGAGACGGGGGTGGTGCAGCCGGAGCTGTTCGAGGAGGTGACGGTGTACTTCAGCGACATCGTGGGCTTCACCACGCTGTGCTCCTACAGCACGCCCATGGAGGTGGTGGACATGCTCAACGACATCTACAAGGGCTTCGACGGCATCCTGGACCACCACGACGTCTACAAGGTACCCCACAGCCCAAACCTGAACATAACATACGGCAACGGACGTAAAGGATTTACCAAGAGGAATGAAGCAGAAAATAGGAAACCCCCTATAAAACCTTTATTTGGAATGCATACATTGGTGGGCCCAATAGTCAACAATCAGCAGCGATTCAGATGTTGCTCAAGTGGTATTTTACAGAGAGAAACAGTATTCCGCCTCTCCACTTCCTGTCATGTCCCCCCCCGTCCCCCGTCCCCCCCATCCTGGTTTCCCTCTGTCCTGCAGGTGGAGACGATCGGAGACGCCTACATGGTGGCGTCGGGTCTCCCCCGGAGGAACGGGAACCGGCACGCCGTGGACATCTCCCGCATGGCCCTGGACCTGCTCTCCTTCGTGGGCTCCTTCCAGCTCCGCCACCTGCCGGGCATTCCCATCTGGATACGCATCGGCGTGCACTCAGGTAGGGAGGCCTCCTTAGGGTCAGACCCTGGGAGGATGGAAGGATGCTAGTAAAGATGTAAGGATGCTAGTAAGGATGCTAGTAAGGATGCTAATAAGGATGCTAGTAAGGATGTAAGGATGCTAGAAAGGATGCTAAGGATGCTAGTAAGGATGCTAGTAAGGATGCTAAGGATGCTAGTAAGGATGGTAATGATGGAAAGATGGAAGGATGGAGGGATGCTAGTAAGGATGGTAAGGATGGTAAGAATGGAATTATGGGAGGATGCTACTAAGGATGCTAGTAAGGATGTAAGGATGCTAGTAAGGATGTAAGGATTCTAGAAAGGATGCTAGTAAGGATGGAAGGATGCTAGTAAGGATGGAAGGATGCTAGTAAGGATGGAAGGATTCTAGAAAGGATGGTAAGGATGGAAGGATGCTAGTAAGGATGTAAGGATTCTAGAAAGGATGCTAGTAAGGATGTAAGGATGCCAGTAGTTCCATAGAATGTTGCTTCACTAATGGACACCTTGGAGACACTCAACTGCTCTCTACCATCCTCTAGTTGTTATCTGTCTCTATCTATTTCTTTTTCTTCTTGCGCATGTGCATAGTTCATGCTTTTATTTCTATATGTGTGACAGATACTGATGGTGAATTAACAGTGTGTGTGTGTAGGTCCCTGTGCAGCGGGGGTAGTGGGGATCAAGATGCCCCGATACTGTCTGTTTGGGGACACGGTGAACACAGCCTCGCGCATGGAGTCCACAGGCCACCGTAAGGCATGAACCACAACACGTTCTCCAAGATGTCTACTTTGTCTCATTCTAGCCTCACTCAGCTTTACGACATCTTACTATGTCTGTGTCAATTGTTACCCAGCTTTTCATTAAGTAGTCCTGGGCTAACATGACTGTCGTAGGTTGAATCAGTTACCGTAGGAACTGTCGTTATGGATACAAAGAAATAAAAAATGTTCAGTGGAATTCTTTGATGTTTCCCAGCCCTGAGGATCCATGTGAGTCAGCAGACCATCAGCATTGTCCAGAGGACGGACTGCCAGTTTGAATATGAGAAGCGAGGAGAGACCTACCTGAAGGTACCCTGCAGGACTAGCACCAGGGCCATGTACATGTCTCCCATTTGTTCTGATATGTTGAAGATGAGTATAATATGTTATTATTGATTTTAACATGAACTGAGTAATGCACAGCTCACTGAACAACACCGCCAACGCAGACTAAGGTCCTTCAAGATGATTACCTGGGTGTATGTGTGTTTGCATCTTAGGGTAAAGGTATGATGGTTGAAGGCAGACTAAGGCCCTTCAAGATGATTACCTGGGTGTATGTGTGTTTGGATCTCAGGGTAAAGGCACAGAGACAACATATTGGCTGACAGGAGAAACCGGAGAAGACTACAACCTACCGACTCCTCCAACAGCGTGAGCTAATTCCCCTTTTCTAATAGGTTGTCACCCACAAAGGAACCTCCAGTGAAGCCCGCCCTCGTTACAGTAAGGTTATCAAACCCACCAACACTGGGCCCCACATCCACCCAGGGCAGTGGATCAAATGAAAAGCCTCCATCTTTCCTCATCACTCTCATCTGCTCTGTGCCCAGGGAGAACTTCCAGCGGCTGCAGCAGGACCTGGCCAAGATGGTCCAGGAGTGCCTGGAGCGCCGCTCCTTCGACTCAGAGGTGCGGCAGCAGAGGAAGACCCTGTCCATGAAGAAGGTGGAGGTGAAGGAGAGCAAGCAGATGGAGGAGGACAGGCAGCCCGAGTACCTCCACCTGGCTACGGCTGACGACAACCTCAGCACCTCCTTCTAGGAGGAAAAAAACGGACCTGTGGAATTCCATTAGTTTCATCAGCGAGACAAATCTGTCTTTGGGGCCCTGTTGAATATCATTAGGTGCTGCCATGGAAACTGAAATATAACTAGCAGTTGTAAAAAACAAAAACAAAAATAAGAACACTGTATAAACTGTATTTAAAGTTATTTCTGTTGCTTTTTTTCCATGAGGGAGGGGAAGTAGAAGGATCCTATACAAGCCTAGTGATGGAGAAGTGGGGAAATCTAGGATTTGATTTGTTTCCCTATAAAAGGTACTGTGTAGTGTTGTGATTCTTTCTTATCAATAAATATTTCTAGAATTAGACAGGCAGAAAAGGTTGAACTGGAAAAAGGTGTGAATATTATAGCAATTATTATAATAAAGTAAAGAGAATATTGAATGTATTGGTAGTTTTAAAACAGAAGACATTAAAACTTTATTTCTGAGGAGATTAGAGTTGTTCAAATCAGTACATCCATAATTCTTATTTTTTTTTTACAAATGGTTGAAATCATTACTGTACAATGCAACGCAAAATGCAGTTCAAGGGACCAATTATCTTGATCCCGTTTCTGGAAAACAGTATTTGAGGTGATACAATTCCCACGTCATGTCATAAGGTTGTGTTCTGATGTGTTGTACATGGATTACATTGAGTCCCTAAATAAATATAAGAGGGAATATCATACTTTTGCACCAGCATTAAATAAAAAAAACATTTAAATGCACCGTTGTTTGACACAGACACATTATTTGAAAAAGAACTGTTTAGTGCTGAACTTATTGAATGATCTGTAAAAATGCATTTTACTGTGAAGCAAAAAGGAACTCATTTATAAGAATAGCATTGATGCCAAATAATTAAGCCTAAACCTGGCAAATTAACTGATAAAAGTTAAATGGGACTAAAAGCAACATGCAGTCAAAGCTAAAGCTACACAGAGGGTCCACTTCAAAGGTTACAATTGTTGTCAGTTTCAAACATTAAGGCCTGTTCAGATCAGGCTGGTCTACAGCTTTCTTATTTGTGTTATATAAAATGCAAATCTCTATAACACCACATATTTACTAACTGACTTCTTAATGAATAGTCTTCCATCAGAGCAAATGGACAACTTTAAATCATACTAAATTCTCCACCGTCTCTTGTAGCCTCCAGTCAAAAACTCAAAACGCAAGGCTATCATCAATAATCAAGAGGACACTACATAAAATATTATATTAGCCATACAAAATTAAAACAGTTACAACATAAATACCATGACAACACGTTGGGGGGGGGAAAGGTAGCCTACAATAATTTCTACTTTCCCTTGTCATTCTGGTGTGTGTAACACTTTCTGACAATCTAGTATCTTTAAACGTACAGAGACATAATTTAAGCTTGGTCGTTCTTAAAAACACCAACTAGCCTATGAAAATGAAAACTACTTCTTTAAGAATCTAAAAAATACAGCATACATGTCATTAATTATTTTTTGCTTAAAAATCAAGGCACACTATTATCCATATCGAGACTAAGTCAGTAATTGAGAAACAGGAAATTAGTGTAATTACAGTGATATTTCCCTAGCATATACGTATAGTCAACGTTTCATCTAGACTTCAACTGGGATTGTCCAATGTAAAAAAAATAACACTATGATTCATTGATTGCTTCTTTGAAATAGGTCAATTTAATGTTTGTGTTTGACCACTAATCGAGGCCATGCAATGCATGAAACCACCTTCATTCATTTTTGCATGGTTGCAACTCGAATAGAGCGCGCGCCCTGTGGTTGTCACGTGTCTGTAGTCTGTATTTTTGGGCGTAACCTACACGCTACATAACACCAACTAGGAAGTTGATTGTAGGACGTTTGACAATGTCCCTGAGGCCGAAACTTACGCCGTTTAAAAAAACTCTTGCTTTAAACTTGATAAATAGGAACTTGGGCGTAAGCGCAGAAAGAAATGTCAACACTTCAATTGCGTTTGCACCATCAAGCGTTCCTTCGGCAAAGAGAACGTTGAGTAGTATAATGAGAACGAGATATCTACAATGTTTTGATCCGGTTTTTCTCACGCGATCATGGAAACATTTCTCTGGAGCACACGCTACTAATTCCCTCAAACATACCTGTTTATTTGTTAGAGATATAAACACATCGATCAAAGCATTCCAATATGACGTGAAAACAGGCACGCTTAAGTCTGGCAATCGAAACCTATTTTTTGATACACATGCAGTGGTTCGCCTCCTGGAGGACAATGGCGTAAGCACTCCGAAAGCTGAGACGATCGTCAGGATGTTACTAAAGACTTCAAACTCTACCATGGATACCATTTACAACGACATGGTGATAAAAGTGCAGCAAGAGATCATGCTGCAGCGTGTGATGTCTCAGATAGCGTCGGTGAAAAAAGAGATGATTATCCTTGAGAAGAGCGAGTTCTCCGCTTTGTTGGCAGAAAATGAGAAAATAAAGTTGGAATTAATCCAACTAAAGGTGCAACTTACAGATGACATGAATAAAGTGCGTTCAGACAACAAAATGGGCATGCACTTTGAAAAGAACCGAGTGAAAGAACTTAAATCTCAATACGAGAAGAAGCTTCTAGAAACTCGGACTGCTATTAATGAAATGAACGGAGAGCAGGGCATTCATTTGTCTCAAAGCAATATGAGAATAGACACTGAAGTGGCAGGGTTGAAAACTCTTTTGGAATCCCACAAACTGGACACGATTAAATATCTGGCAGGCTCTGTCTTCACCTGTCTCACCGTAGTCCTGGGATTCTATCGAATCTGGATGTGACACTGCTCTGGTCAAATGACCCATACTTCTGTGGATAATGATATGGTTAAGGGACTGGGTTCTGTAATTCTCGTTCTATATAATGGGACCAAACATACATAGCAGAGTTCAACTGTGGTGATAGAATCCTGTGTGTGTGTGTGTGTGTGTGTGTGTGTGTGTGTCTATATATATATATATATATATAGACAGACAAAAAAAAGCTGTTTCTTTGCTGGTACACTAAGGGACTGATTTGCTGAGGCAAATGGTTAATTTGTCACAATAAAAAGTTTTGCAGAGAGAAAAGGTGTGAAAATATATATATATATATTTCCCCCCCCCCCCCCCCAGATTTTTGACAGTAGTAGCATCCTGCGTGGCCGGATCCTGTCGGCGAGAGCCTTAGGGGATGCTGGCCAGTCTTTTAAAGACAGGCCCATTTGTCTCTTTAATGGTCACGTTGATGCTAAGTGGGGCTGACACACACCAGCGTGCCTCACAGCGAGACTCCATCAGGGTAATAAGTCCATACGGATGTAGAGAGATAGATGTAGCTGCAGGCGGCCTCTACCACCACACTGAAAACTCACATTCATAGTATAGCTCTTCATGCAGGCATTTAGGGATGAGAAAAAACAATCTATTCATAGATCTGTGGAATCCTACAGTGTACGAATATACGTCACAGAATGGAGTCGTACACGGCTGCTGTCTGTTCCCAAAACACGAACAGGCCTCTCCTCGCCTTGTCACTCCGTCTGCTTCTCAGCTAGGGCCCAAAGCACAGTGCTGGGGTGGTGCCAGAGTGACAGAGTGCTGCTGATTACGCACATGGCCTCAGGGAGAACGCGTGTCACAGCACAACGCCACACGTTTCTGTGACTACAGCACGTGCGTGTCGGTACGCAGAAAACACAGACACTGGATGTGAGTACACAGAGTAAGCTGTGCGGGGCTTGGTATTTACAGTGTGAATACCTGGTGTGTGTATATGTTGGTTCTACAGTAGGGATGCCTGCCCTTGTTCACAGCTCTGAGGGAGCTGTGAAGGATGAAATTGGCACCGTGTGTGTGTCAGTGTTCAGCCTGTCATGAATGGCCCTACTGAAAGGATGGGTAGGGGCCCAGGGCCACACAGAACCTCTATCTCTGCTGAAAGGATGCATAGGGGCCCAGGGCCTTACACAACCTCTAACTCTACTGAAGGGATGAGTAGGGGCCCCAGGGCCATACACAACCTCAATAGACATGCTTCCTATCTCTTTCAGCAGCGATGCCAGGCATGGCGTCCTAACACTTCTCATCACTTCCTTGCATATTCACCATCACCCACTGTTTTTAAAACACACAACAAAAGGCGTTGCCATTATTTAGACAGTGAGGGGGGGGGGGGGGGGGGGGGTGGGGGGGGGGGGGGGGGGGGGGGGGGGGGGGCATTTCAGACTACTGATATATTCAAAACTATGGACAGCCCAAGGCGTCGCTATCTAAAGCTCTTTTCTGATATGTACCGCCGGTGGCTCTTCCATTATCAGTGCATGAACATGATATGGGATAAATAGCATATCTCTGATATGATTTCTGCATTTTGATTATCACCCTTGTTTGAACTGCTATGAATTTAATCTTTGGCAAATTGTAGTTCACTAAAATTCCCCCATTCAATTCAATGATTGTTTAACAGCACTAAATCAAATCTTTAAAAAGTCAAACAACTCGATTCAGCATGATAAAGCGTGGGTTATAGTCTTGTTTTCTTACTGGTGTAAAGGCCCAATAAATTGGTGATTTTTAAATGTTCTTAAAAATGGACATTTAATCAGTAACAGGAAAACAGTAATCTTAAACAAGTAACTCTTGCCAGAAAAAAAAAAAGAAAATAAGTGTTTTTCTGCTCTACATCCGTGACCCATGGATCTGGAAAAGCTGCAGAGGAAGAAAAAAAAGTGAGGAAAAGATTAAAAGGTAGAATTGTTGTGCATTAATAACAGTTGTGTCTAGTTCATGAAACATTCTAGAATGAAAAGTTCTGATTCTGATGTTGATGAGAAAAATGGTGATAGAATGACAAATCAAAAGGCCTGTGTGGCAGCCATGATGGTTGTAGTTTTTTTAATTCATATTTATGGTTATAACTAAAAGTCCACCGTGTCTTAAGGCCATGACCCCTTCATGTCCTGCTCTAGTTCAACTCAACAAAACCTGTTCTTGCATGAGTGTATTCTATACATACACTGAGGGTTTGGTAAATGATGTGTGAAAGTGTAAAAACAACTGGTGAAGAATTCTTTTTTTCACAGACTAGAAGGAGACATTCTGTTCTACTACTACTACTGCGAAAAGTCAGGGTTATTCCATGCCATAGAAAATGGTAATGAGGGGCCTGGGGGAGGCTGAGATTGGATCAATACCACATGGCTGATAACGGCACTCACAACGTTACAGAGAGAAAAATGGGACCTCTGTTGCCAGTGAGCCAATGTGACCCTTAGCAAATACAACCGCTCAAAAAAATCAAAGGTTAAGTGAATAGAGTTGTTTTGGTCTAATGATCCTCTTTCCAATCGCTGTTGTGTCTTAATAATTAAATCATTCAATGCCATGCAATAGCCCTGGATCCCTTTGTTCATATGTGTGCTCGCACACATTTGTACTCTCACTCACACACACACACACACACACACACACACACACACACACACACACACACACACACACACAGGGTATTCACAGCTACCTACTACTACATCTAGCACAGACTATGTTTCCTCACCCATTCATGCCTCCCTGTGGAACACTGAAACATGACCCTCATTCTCTAAGCCACTCATTCGATGTGGTATCTCTCCCTCCCTCCTCCTCCTCCTCCTCCTTCGCTCCTGCCTCCTCCTGCACCTCCTCCTCCTCCTCTTCCTCCTGCACTTCCGGAGCCTTCGACCGTTTGACAGGCGCAGGTGAAACATAAAAGGCGGGACACATGAGACAAAACAAATGAGCAGGTTGATGAGTCAGTGACAGAGAGAGAGAGAGAGAGAGAGAGAGAGAGAGAGAGAGAGAGAGAGAGAGAGAGAGAGAGAGAGAGAGAGAGAGAGGTGTGGTCCATGAAGAGCATGTGCTTGTGAATGCCATTTGCGATGCGTGTGACATTTGGAGGTTTGAGTGAGACTGCTGGGCCTCGGATCAAAGGACACTCGGATCGGCTTCAATGAAAAGGCCACACACTCGACAGCACACAAGGAGACAGCTTCAGTCATGCTTGGTGACTTGCATGGCGTTTGGTATATGATATGATATAAAATAACTTGTCGATGTAACCGAGTATTTTCTGTCGTCAGATAAGTGTGTGTGTGTGTGTGTGTGTGCGTGTGTGTGTGTGTGTGTGAGAGACAGATTGCAAAAGGAGTGCGCTGCCGTTGGAAGATAAAAGCGTAAAATGCCCAGCGTTTGGGCGGTCTCACCTTTGTCTTGTGGCTCTGTTCGGTGCCGAGTCCCGAGCCGGATGTGTGTAGCTCTTTGGACACGACACAAAGGAACTCGGCCTGGTCCTCCGTTCCATAGCTGTAAGACGAGCCTATATTCACCATCTAGAGATGCAACCAGAGAGAGAAAGAGAGGACCTGGTTTTACAACTGGTAGGCTCAAAGGGCCCATGCAACAAGGAGAAACAGAGGGGTTGGAGGGCAGTCTGTCGAACATGAAACATGCAGCACGTATTGGACACACTGCCCTTAGCAAATCGAATCGTTTAGTTCTGTTTTCTTACAGGGAGAGTTGGAACTGTTATGGGATTGAGGGGATGGACAGGGGATTTCCCCTGCATGGCATGGCTCGTATACATTCTGAATACAAGGTGTTTTTCTTTGAAGGGGGGTTCTCTACACCCACCACATCTGCGGTCAATTTGTTTCCAACAAACAAAGTCAGGATCGTGAAGCTGCATACGCCATTTGTGGGGCCCCTGGTGCATCTTTCATATGACCCCAGGGGGAACTAAACCTGTATGGGGCCCGGATAAGATCTTAATGTGGAGCCTGCATGTGGAGCTCAGTGGTGTGGCCTAGAAGGAAACGCTCCAGGCCCTGTTTCTAAGAATGGGATTAAAAGGGCAGGCTCAGAGCCAGGTGTCTGGCTCTGGTGTTATTGTACCTACAACACCTTTCAGTCCTTTAGAGGCCTCAGGGGAAAGGCCCTGGTATTAGGAAAGGACTGTGGCCAGGGAGATGGAGTCTGCGGGGGGAGGGTTACAATTGGGGGGGGTGGAGCTCTGTGTCTGTGGGGGGGGGGTGGGGGGGGGGGGCTAGGGGACAGTGGGGGTAAGGTGGGGTGGGGCTCTGTGTCTGTGGGGGTCAGGGGAAACAGGGGGGAAAGGGTGCGGCTAGGGGACAGTGGGGGGTCAGGTAAAGAGGGTCAAGGAGACAGCAGCAGCGTGAGTCCAACCCACAGTCCAGAGCAGTCCGGTGCGGGGCTTTCTGCAGGAGCGCACGCTGACCTGCTCAAACTTCCAGCCGTCCGACATGGTGGACACCATCTGGGTGAGCTCCTCCTCCTGGCACTGCAGCACCCGGTACACATGCTTGGGGGGCACCTGCTGAAAGAGACGGGGGGAGAGAGAGAGAGGGAGAGAAGAGGAAGAGGAGAAGAGAGGTTAAGAGAAGAGGAGGCGGGCCAAATCCCTTAGTCGGCTTCACCTGCTCAGCAGGGGAAAAGGTAGATGAAAAGGAGCACAAGGAGAGGAGGGCAAAATGGAAGAAGAGGGTGAAAGAGAGGAGGATACGGAGAAGTAAAGGTGGCCAGACTTAAGAGGGAAAGGCTGATTGGTGAAAACAAGCATCATGATACTGGCTCGGGAAGAGCAAGTGTTCCGAGGAAGAAGGTGAGTTAACCGACAGAAGAACAAAGGGTGAGAGACTGACATACAAGAAGGCAGCATGACGGATGCTGTGTGGGATGTGGTACTGTGTGTGTGTGTGTGTGTGTGTGTAGCTGCAGAGACGGAAGATGGGAGTGGGTACAGGACAGAGAGGTGTAATTGTGAGGGAGGGTGTGTGGGATGTGGTACTGTGTGTGTGTGTGTGTGGGGGGGGGGATATAGTATTAGATGTGTATGTGTGTGTGTGTGGGGGGGGGGGAGAGGGGATATAGTATTAGATGTGTGTGTGTGTGTGTGTGTGTGTGTGTGTGTGTGTGTGTGTGTGTGTGTGTGTGTAGCTGCAGACAGAAGATGGGAGTGGGTACAGGACAGAGAGGTGTAATTGTGAGGGAGGCTGAGGGAGTGGATGAGAGAGAACGATGGATTACAATGGAGAGAGGAGAGATGGAGAGATGAGGAGAAGAAGAGAGGTGAAGAGAGGAGAGGTGAAAAGAGGAGAAGTGAAGAGAGATGGAGAGATGAAGAGAGGAGAGATGGAGAGAGGAGGGGTGAAGAGAGGAGAAGTGAAAAGAGGAGAGGTGGAGAGAGAAGAGAGCTGGAGAGAGGAGAGGTGAAGAGAAGAGAAGAGAGGAGAGGTGAAGAGAGGAGAAGTGAAGAGAGGAGAAGAGAAGAGAGGAGAGGTGAAGAGAGGAGAAGTGAACAGAGAAGTGAAAAGAGGAGAGGAGAAGTGAAGAGAGAAGTGAAGAGAAGAGAGGAGAGGTGAAGAGAGAAGAGGTGAAGAGAGGAGAAGTGAAAAGAGGAGAAGTGAAGAGAGGAGAAGTGAAGAGAGGAGATTGAGGAGGGAACAGATGGGGGCGAGGAGACAGGCGGGTCTCTCGCTCTCTGTTCACCGCCGTTCTTGGTACGGGTTTGAATTAAAACTTGCTTCTATACAAACGAGAAAACGGCATCAGAAACAAGCAAGACATCTGCACTGAATCCATGTGGACCTGCGTTTGTGTGTGTGTGTGTGTGTGTGTTTGTGTGGTATGCTTGTTTTCGGCGCACAGGCCTACCTGTGTAGCCTTACAGTCCCTCTCCAGTATCCTCTCCTTGATGAGTTTGATCAGAGGGGTGATGTTGTAGAACTCGGCCTCCTCCAACACACCTGGGCACCAGATTAGCTCACATCAGCACACAATGATTGCAAGGATGGCTTTTTTGTAAGTACAGTAAGTACACTGGTCTGTGTACACTGTGAGAGTAGGTCCATAATTCACGCACAGCACCTGGCTATTCTTTGAAAACATTGACGATGTTGCTATGTGGTTAGAACGCACATCACTTTCACCATCTGGCCAATTGAACACATGGCTGATTGGGACAAATACACAATCCAAACCCAGACAAATACAGGAGGTAACCCCAGACAAATACACAATCCAAACCCAGACAAATACACAATCCAAACCCAGACAAATACAGGAGGTAACCCCAGACAAATACAGGAGGTAACCTCTGACAAATACAGGAGGTAACCCCAGACAAATACAGGAGGTAACCTCTGACAAATACAGTAGGTAACCCCAGACAAATACAGGAGGTAACCCCAGACAAATACAGGAGGTAACCCCAGACAAATACAGGAGGTAACCCCTGACAAATACAGGAGGTAACCCCTGACAAAGGTGCAGTGCATGACTGACAAAGACAAAGGGGGAGACCTTCTTCAGCCAGCTCCTTGTTGTACACTAGCTTGCCGTGTCGGAGGTAGTTGAGGATGGGGCCGAAATAGGTGGGGTCTCTGTCGATCACGTACGCCCCCGTCTCATCCTGCAGGGAGGGAGGGAGGGAGGGAGAGAGAGAGAGAGAGAGAGAGAGAGAGAGAGAGAGAGAGAGAACACTGTCACGTTGCATTTCTACTGAATGTGTTTTGAGGAACAAACACGGTACAGTGGGATGGGGTTCAACGCTTCCCTAACAGAGGATTACAGCGGGTGCCGCTCAGTGGAGACTGGCATACAGACAGCCAGAGAACCAGGGGGCAGGAACTAGGAAGCGAGGGAGTGCAAGTAAGAAAACGAGAGAGAGAGAGAGAGCGAGCGAGCGAGCGAGAGATGACAGTACAGAGGAAGGGGAGAAGAGGGAATGATGTTAATAATAGACACGGAAAAGGAAGGTCGGTCACATCTGCAGAATGTGTGTGACGGCACGGCACGGTTCAGTGGAAGAGGGGCACACACACACACACACACACACACACACACACAATCTTCTCTATCTATGGCTCTGCTCTCTCTCTCGTGTGTGTGTGTGTGTGTGTGTGTGTGTGTGGGTGTGTGTGTGTGTGTGAGAGAGAGTGAGGGGATCCTCTCTGACACTCAGGACTCTTCTTCTCCTTGGAGGGGGGGCTGAAGAGAGTGCAAAGAGGGAGAAATGGCCGGTCTGTTACGTCCGCATGGCCGGGTCCATTCCCCGCCTGGAACCAGGCAGCATGGCCACTTCACACGCTCCTAACGTGGGTTAATAATAATAATAATAATAATAATAATTCATTTTATTTACATAGCGCTTTTCTAAGACCCAAAGACACTTTACAGAAAAAGAATAAGACAATAATGCTCAGACAGAGAGCAACACACTAGAGTACAACAGTTAAGACAGAAGGGGTTACTCAACTGACCCCCCAAGCAACAGAACTCACGGCACACAAAACACACCCGATCACGGACAACAGAGAGGGAGAGCGCACTAACAATAAGAAACACAGGAAGGGTCACGGATGGTGAGAAGTAACGGGACGGACAAAATGAAGTGGTGGGAACGGAAAGAGACCGAGGGCCGGACGGGGCACCGCCGCAAAACTGCACAGATGGTTGACAATGGTCGGAGGAGAGAGGGCGAGGATCGTGAGAGGAGAGAGAGGGAGTGAGACTCACAGACGGAGACAGAGATTTGAGGAGGGAGACAGAGATTTGAGGAGGGGGAGAGAGATTAGAGGAGGGAGAGAGAGATTAGAGGAGGGAGAGAGAGAGAGAGATTTGAGGAGGGAGAGAGAGAGACAGAGATTTGAGGAGGGAGAGAGAGGGAGACAGAGGGAGAGAGAGAGATTAGAGGAGGGAGAGAGAGGGAGACAGAGAAAGAGAGACAGAGATTTGAGGAGGGAGAGAGAGGGAGACAGAGGGAGAGAGACAGAGATTTGAGGAGGGAGAGAGAGGGAGACAGAGGGAGAGAGACAGAGATTTGGGGAGGGAGAGCGGCTCGGGCCGCAGTGAGACCCTCACCAGAATAGAGATGGGGACTGGAGTGGCGGGCAGGCAGAGACAGAGATCAATCACGGGGGACGGCAAACAGACGACGGGAGAAAGACAATGACCGACTGCAGAGGCGGGAATGAGATAGTCTGACAAAGTCTAACAAGGAATGGCGACAAGAAAGGGAACCGTTCCAGTCGAACAACCAAACGTTCAGGAGACAGAATGACACGCGGCAAGAGAGAGGAAAGAGGGACGCTTCCGCCATGAAGAGTCCTGTTTTTTTCCTCGGGATCTTTTCCCTTCCTTCCTCGACAATGAATCAGACTGCATGATGACCCAGGGTTGGGGGAAACTGGTGAGGGCCAGCGTGTGTAGTAGCAGGGGGAGGGTGTAACATTTAAAACCTCCCTGCACTGCCCACAGAACAGCCTGACAGAAAAAAATAAGAGACCAGATGGAGTGAAGGAGCTGAGAAATGTAATTAGAAACTGACGGGTTGGCAGGAGGGATGGAGGGAGGGGAAGAAGGGAGGGGTTATGAATGGACGGAGTGAGGAAGTAGAGTGATGGAGAGATAAAGGAAGAGAGATGAATGACAAAAAAAGGCTAGGTAAAAAGAAGCTGGGTAAAAGGATATGGAGCAGAGGATGGAGGGATGAAGGCGGAGGAGGAGGAAGGGAGGATTGCGGAGGAGGATGGCATGGTGAGGGCACAGCAGGCAACCAGCAGGGACTCTGCTTGGCTCCACGGCTGCTAAGATACAGGTGCCCCCCCCCCCACACACACACACACGGCCAAGTCCTACACGCACACGCACACGCGCGCGCACGCACGCACGCACACACACACACACACACACACACACACACACACACACACACACACACTGACATTTAGCCAAGTCCTACAAGCACACACACACTATACGCATCCTAAATCTGCACCAAATACTGTCAGACCAACATCTCCACGCTCAACGTGACGTGACAGTAGGCATGACAATGACAGGGAGCATCCAGAATCTTTTACAGCCCTGGTGGAAATCACTCCACCGTCTCACTCTCATACACACACACACACACACACACACACACACACACACACACGCACACACACACGCACACACACACAGAAAAAGTAGCGTGATCATCTCCCTGGTGTGTTAATGGTTTACTCAGCGTTTGCTCGGAGGGTATAAATAGTGTGCCTCCTAGGTGGCTCTCTATTAGACAACAGAGCTCATCCCTCCGGACTCTGTTGTTAAACAAACAGGAGTCAGGTTTACCTCCACATCCCAAAGCCAAACCCGACACACAGCCTTTGGATAACCCTGAACATGCTCCCAAGCAGGGATAGAATATCCACAGACGTGTGTGTGTGTGTGTGTGTGTGTGTGTGTGTGTGTGTGTGTGTGTGTGTGTGTGTGTGTGTGAGATAACCTCTGATATGGGCATATACAGTAAACAAGGTGTATTTGCATGTGCTGGCTCCTGATATGCTCTTTTATGGGGGGGAAAAGAGGAACTGGTTGCACAACTAATTGGCCACTTTCCACTTTCCCACATGGCCAATGTTAGCGCAGGACGAGGCTCAGAGTCTGAGTGAACTAGGCTACTTCATAGTGTAGGAGCTATCACACTAGCCTGATGCCCGAGTCCGTCTACAAACTGGCTTGCCTGTTGTTTTAGACCGCTGCTTCGCCTATGAGTGTTTCGGGGGTCTAAACAAACAAGTTATTCAAATCCATTGACAACCAAGAACTTGAGTCAAATAGATACAAAATAGACGCAACAGGGACGGACATTTACATTTCTGTGGAGGAAATCCAGGTCTCCACACATCCATACCTTACTGCAAACGTCATTTCATGGTGCTCCTCTGCCAATCCAACAAATCACAGCTCAAATAAGCCGTAAGGGTGGGTTAGAGCATGTGTCGGAATCTACCACTGACAGAATAATTGGCTCTCGCCATGGTGACACACACTGCAACACTCTGGAAAGCTTTTTTTTGGGGGGGGGGGGGTCACAATACTTAGCTTCCTTGTAAAGACGAGAATCACATGGAAACGAAGACAAGCCTGAGTAAACAATCAATCATGGAAAGTGGCTGGTTTCACTCCGATCAGTTTAAGCCTTGTCCTGCTTGTGAGACCAAAACGTATTTGTCTTTTAAGAGACGATAAAAAAGAGTGAGACTAGGAGGAGTCTCAGGCACGAGGGCAATCATTATTACAGGCTATGACAGAAAACACTGGACAAGAGGAGGGGGGCACAGTCCTGGAGGTACCAGACCTACAGTAATCTGATTAAAAGTAATTATGTGCACTCACATTATTGTGTGTGTGTGTGTGTGTGTGTGTGTGTGTGTGTGCGTATTTAAAACACTGTCAAACCCCTCAACAGACTCTGATACTGACGGATTACAATAGATCTCCAGGGATGATCAAAATCAGCATGTCGCCTGGATGAACGAAACCTTAAAAGACTAGTGCCAAATGCTTAGTCTTACTTATTCTGAAACAGTACATTGACCAGTTAGACATAAACGTGTATAATGTGACTTGTTTCATGCCAAGGTATAGGCTAAATAGGGTTTTTAAAAAAACAAGGCCTAAAACACATTAAACCAAGGGTCCCAGACTCCCAAGAAGATAGGTCTCCTAGTCTCTCACTGATTGCTTAGATCATGGCTGCCACTGATGAGTGTCTAGGGTGATCAGTAGCCTATGGCCCACTAATACGGTTGGTCCAATATAAATAATTAAAACACAATTTCACCGACCAGCCAGGCAGTCCACCCACAACAACAAGAGCAAAGGTGGATGATAGCCTGTACATGTGTGCGAGTGTGTCCGAGAGAAAGAAAATCCTGACAAAATGCTGAACACGAAATGCACATTGGAAAAAGCAGCTCTGTGAGCGTGCCCATTTGTCTGACAACAACTACAAGGAAATAGAGAGTATATTGTTGCTTATACTCGGGAATTATACTATGGTCACGAACCCACAACTTGCATGAATAAAACGTGTGATGAATAAATACAATACTTATCATATATTCTAAAACATCTATTTCTCCATCTTTAAAATTGGCCAAAGGCCTTTTTATGCGGCATATTGTGTCATCGGCGTTAATTGCGGTTCCGCATGGGCAGCACGTGTACATCCAGCTGACTGGGTGCACTCTATCAAGCAACGCAGGCTCAATATGATTTCAAGTGTTGCACAGCTAATTGCTGATTGAACAGTTCGTTGATTAATTGTCTTACCGTGTCTGAATGCAAGTCTTGCTGCTGACATAGCCTATAAAGAAAGGAAGTTTGTTCTTTAAGTAAGGTTTGCCGCGTTGTGAGGAATACAGTGCCGCCAACATTCAACCGAACCCATTTGCCGTTATTTCCCCCGGTAGGGTTGATCCCGGAGCCGTTCCGAATGCACTGGGTTTCCGTTCCGCTTGACTCAGTGGGGCTCGCGGTGGCCGTGGTCGTGTTCTCACTGGCCTCGTTGTCTTTGTTGTTGTTATTGTTGTTGTTATTATTACTGTTGTGAAGACGAGGAGTCGCAAGACTACCGACTTCCGATATTGCCTGTGGCAGCGTTTTCCGTTTATCTTCCGTTGCCATTAGGAAATAGCAATAGACACGAATAACGACGGCAAGGAATCGCGCGTCCGTTTCCACAGCCTTGGCAGCTTCCTATCACAGACTGTTCCTCAACATTTCACAGCCCAAGGATGCTCCGCCTCAATAGCCCCCCTTTTCCACCCTCTCCAGTTCAAGCCTGTATTGGGTCTTGTAGTTTTCTTATGGACACACACACTAATAGTTCTTGAATGAGATTAGATTCGATTTTATTCACAGTATTAATTTGCAGTGCACCTGAGAACATGGCATAGTTAAATGCAGTAAATTCTCATAAGATCAAATTGCATTAAAACAATACCATAGTAGCCCATACATTGTTTCAATATATTACCCAATGGTTCCTTACTTATTATTAGTTCCTTACTTATTCAGCTTTTGATGGTTTCTGGTTGCAATCATAAAATGTTACAATGACTAAAGTGTGTCTGCTTCTGATTGTTCTATAGATTGTTCGTATAACGGGAAAGACAAACTTAAAATGTTCTAAGCATCGTCTTCATCGACTGGTGCACTCTTACCTTGTGCTGCGATGGAAATATTCAAATGGTAGTTAAATGGAAGCCCACTGGTTAAACTTATGAACTCAAGGGGCATCTGTATAATCTATCCTCACACATATAAGCTGAATATGCCTACAGAGGATCTTAAGGTTGGTTCAAGGATGGCTTCATGGAAACAAAGCTAAAGTTATAGATATCAGGAAGACCCTTGTGTGCTGTGTGGTTAAACTGTTGCCATGAGAACGGCTGGAGGCCTCCCTGAGTCGTGGGGCCGTTAATTGCTTCGGCAACCAACTGAAGCGCCATCTGGAAGTCTGTCACCTGTATGAACAGAGGTGGTAAAATATTGTTGTATGTAAGCCTCGGTAATCAAGTTTTCAAATAAAAAGTTCACTCATTAGAGAGTCAAAAAAGTTTATTTCAGACTGCATCTGTGGCTAGGTCATATCAAAGACCAACCCTATGTAATTCAACCCCCTTTGTTGTGTGCCTGCATAGACTCATGAATAATGAATTACTGTGGCATGGTTCTCTATAAAATGTGAGAACAGAGTTTATATTAAACTGATTTCCATCCAGACATACAGCATGAATACAGAAAAGCATTACACGTTTTATTTTATTTTGTATTCTTTTTTATATATCCTCTGTTGACATACTATAGATTTATGTGCTGTCCTACTGACTGTGGAGCAACCCTTTATGTCGTGAACTCTGACCTTGGTGTCATAACAACCTCCTGGCCGTGCTCTCCTCTGCCTCTGGTCGTTACGGCAACAGATTGTTTTACACGGGTGACCCTTAGAATAGGGATCATATTTGTAGTCTGAAAGATGATAAAAAAAATATAGAGGTGATCTAAATGATGGTTAGACAGTAACTTTATATATGCTTCCACACGCGTGCACACACGCGTGCACACACGCACGCACGCACGCACGCACCCACCCACACACACACACACACACACACCCTCCAACAAAGACCTACTGTTGTATCTCATGAGGTGTTTGAGGGAGTGCAGGTCGGTGACCTTGGCCTGGTCCCTTCGGAAGATTTTGGCTCTGGGACAGAGGTCATAGGAGAAGTCCTCCCCGTGCCTCCTCCACATCGCACAGTAGCCACTCAGGTTGTAGATGTCGCTGTGGAAGGGCACGTTGTAAGACGGCCAGTAGCCTGCCAGAGGTGACGTTTAGAGGGCAGGGAATGAAACATTCAGGGGCTCCATCCACATCCATTGAAAAGTAGCTATTGGCCACATGTGGTTAGGAAGAATAATCACTGTGAAGTGGCAGGGAAGTGGCAGGGAAAATACACCAATTGGTGTCCCACATAATAACAGAGACAAAGTCAAATGGCATAGGATACCATGTACTATCTATAAAGATACTGTACATAAATTGATAATACACATGGACAGAGTGGCCCTAAGGACATAAATCTGGTCAACCAGTATTAACCCCGTGATAATTCTAAACCTATAACTGATTGGTGGCGTTTGAAATGATCCACTTCCTTTTGCAGTGAATGGGAATGAGTGGGACAGGCCTTGGGTGTGTGGCTCACTGTACCTCGCCTCAGTGCGGGGGTCTGGTCAGAGTGCAGCACCTTCCCAGGGATCTGCTCCACCACCGTCAGGGCTCCGTCACTGATGCTCTGGCCCAGAGACACCCTGCTCAGGTCCAGCACCATGTACTGGCTGTTATAGGTGCCTGGTGGAGAGGACAAAGATCACAGGGAAGAGCGAGTCGCGCCAAGACGTGCTTTTAATTCATGAGACTTGGAGACTCTTCCGGAGGTTCCTTGTGTACCAGACTCAGGCGGATTGATTTGACCTACTCTACATGGGCTATGGCAAGGGGAAGGAACAAAACAGGCCCGGAGGACCAGCCAATACTGAAAACATGAAAAGCAACTCATGCCGTCGTGGCTACTGTCACTCCATCATGCCTGGTAAGAATTCAAAATGGTTGACATTTCCATGAGTCTGGTTGTCTTTTTGCCATCTTTTTCTCCTCGGAGAACAAACGATTCTCTTCTCCTCAGCAGTGCCAGGTGCCAAAGCAAGCAGAGATATTGACTGATTAGCATACCGTATGTTTTACAATGCATTTCAGAACTAGCTTGCCCCCCCCCCCCCCCCCCCCCCCCCCCCCCCCGTTTTTGGTTTCAAAGGAAACATTTTACATACTCCAGCTACTTCAAATCACTTCAAATGAAAACTAGCGCCACAAAACACTATATTTCTTTTGCATTAAATAATGAACTAAAAATATGTCTCTGGTGGTAAACACCCATTGAAAGCAGAGCATCTCTCTACGCTGTGAGGAAGGGACGCTCCTTCCAGCCTTGCTCACCCGAGTTGTACTTGGAGAAGACACGGGCCCACTCCTCCCCGGTGCGGGCCAGGTTGTGAGCCAAGCGCACCCTCTGCCAGGCCAGCAGGCTGTGGGGGCTGACGTGGGAGAACAGGGAGGTGTTGAACACGCTGTTAGTGGTCTGGGTCATCAGCAGGCCGCTGCCCAGCAGGTAGAAGTCATCCAGAGACATCAGGAAGCCTGGCAGGGAGGGGACAGGTGGGAGAGGGAGGCTGTTAGGGACACAGGGAGAGGACAAAGGGCTAAAGGCAGTCAGAAGGTGGGAGGTGTAAATATCATCTCTGGACACATCGCTAAAAGTCCCAGCACTTCAGATGTTTTTTTTTTTGTTTTTTTATCCCCATTATGTTTTCCCTGGTCAGTCCACATGACAATTCATACCATATTTTGGGGGAACATAGACATGGTCTTCTATCACACCCAGACCAGTCTAAAAGTTCCCCACAATTTTACATATGAGTATCAAGTAGAAGCAGACCTCCATTGCATGCTAGAAAAAATCCTAAATGAGTAAAGTCATTAGGAATTGAAGGAGTACTCTCATATGCAAACAATTCTCTGTTTAAATGGAGTGTTGGTTGCATGTGGCAGGTATCACAAGTCCTCCTGTTAACACGATATGTTTTATCAACTGAAAACTTCTTCTTAACCTAGTTCATTGCTGATAGGGGCTGAAAGAAGACTTTAGGACAGGGACAGGTTAGCAAAACTCAAGTAGCGACCTCGCCTAACTTCTGATTTGGACCACGGAAAAACCTGGAGAACATTTCATCGTGATCGGAGAAACACTCCTTCCATTTGCCGGGCAACATTCTATCGGGTACCAGGGTAGCTGCTGAAGGACATCTTGCCCGTGGCTGTGTGGGGGTCGGCCAGCCTAAAGTCCCAGTGCTTGTAGATGCGCATGGTGGCAGCATAAGTATACCAACTGGAATGGGCAACTAGCAGGTTTTCATAGCCTGCTAGCACCTGCCGGAGAGAGAGAGAGAGAGAGAGAGAGAGAGAGAGAGAGAGAGAGAGAGGGGGGGTTTGAGAGAGAGAGAAATAGTGAGACAAGAGCAAAGCCAGTAGATGTCCCACGACACCATAGATCTTGATGCATTAAATTGAGAGTATTCAACTGAGTTGTGTTATTTTGGTGGTATCTGTCATCAGCCGTGATGCATTTGCACAGCATAGAATAGTGAAACGCTGTACTGATTTACAAAATGCCATTCATTTCACATAATGACGCATCAGAGATTGGCAAGAAAATGAAACCTAGTCCTGGATTGTCACTAATACTTCTAAAGGCTAAATTAATGAAACGCACACCTGCTAGGATTTCAGAACTGTGTTAACCAGCAGACTCAAAAACAGCAAATATGATGATAATGAAAAAACGATTATTGGTACGAGCAGACTATTGAAAGCGTTTATGTAACACAACTCGAATGCCTCAGGATGGCAGCCCCTTGACCTTTATGAGAGCTGAGCAGTGGCCCATTCCTGGCATTCGGAATTGGCCTGAGGCGTTGGAGCGCGGTGCCAGAGCCGGGATAAGGTCCAGCAGGTCCCCGATCCCATTCAGGAACTGGATCGCAAACACGGACAAAGGCTGTGGGGGAGGAGGGAAATGAAAGAGGTGAATAAATAGACAAGAGTATTTGGATACGATCGTTGTTTGGGCTCTGCCCTCCGATCGTATTTTTATTTTGAAACAAAACATTGCCGTGATGTTTTACGTGTTGACTGTCCCTTTTTATACGTGCCTATTTACTTCCATATCAGGCAAACCGTGTAGGAATTACAACCCCAAACATTACGCTACCAACACCCCGGAGGGGAATAACAGAATCACTTCAGTCATATTTGCAAATGTTTACGGATGCATCATGTAGTATGGCAGGGGTGCTGTCGGAGGGTTGGTATGCTGTGCTGCATTAAAAACTGGATTTCAGGCCATGACTGGTGGAACTACAAAATCAGCACAATGACACATGTATCATCTGAACAGCCTTGAGGTCCATTTAAATGCGGTTTAGGGCCATACTCCACTGTCACAAGAGACCCCTATGAAGAAGGGGGCACAAACATCTTCATAGCGACCCTTATAGACTGATCAATAACATCAGGATATTTGGAAAATGCTAATCCTCAATGATTTGGTATCTATATAGATGTAAATCCTCAATGATTTGGAATCTAATGGATGTAAATCCTCAATGATTTGGTATCTATATAGACGCCAATATTCAATGATTTGGTCTCTATATAGACGTAAATCCTCAATGATTTGGTGTCTATATAGACGTAAATCCTCAATGATTTGGTGTCTATATAGACGTAAATCCTTAATGATTTGGTGTCTATATAGATGTAAATCTTCTCAAACAAAGGGTGACAGTGTGCCTTTTGGACATTGCCAGAGACAAAACATCATAAAAATTTGCTGCTGTCCAAATACCGAAAAATACTGGTGACAGTTTTTGTGAAATGTTTTAAATCCTGCTAAATCCTAGTCTAGTGAGTATGATGTTATAAATATCAAGATCTTTCACTGTCGTTTAAGCGCGCACACACATACCTCTCTTTGCCTACTCTTGGCCCAGTGAGCCGCCCCGGCCTGCAGCCCGTCCAGCTGAGCAAGGATAAGTCCCAGATGTAGCCACAAGGGGTCCGTGTTACTCTTCAGTTTGACCTGCTCCCTGGCCCAGTAATCCTGTTTACTGGAATTAAAACCACAGGCAGATGTTGTGGACCTTATTACTTGGCAAGCTCAAATATAATGCGATACCAATGTTGCTATCTGTTTATCAATGAACGCACACATTTTTACAAACAGCATGGAGCGAGAAAACGTACATTATTTGCAGGAGGTCATACCTCATAAACTTCTTTAAGGGTGCCAGAATCTTCTCATCCTTAATCATCTGTGGGTACATGTTGGAGTAGTGGCTAAACATTTGTCTAGATGCATAAAAAAAGCAAATATGCAATTTGAAGAGTTTCCCTTACCTAAAACTTTTTCAAGAAAGGGTAGTGCGTGCCACCATTCTAAATTCCGACAAGCTCTATTTATCTCTCGCATCATGACACAGTGAAAAAAATCATACGCGTACTTGTGGGATATATGTCAAACTGCTGTGTAGGCATGATTTATGTCTGAACTAAACACTAAGAATACCATAGATAGCCATGGCTAGGACAAACCACCAACTCACTCAGCAGTAAGGAAGCCTTCCAGGTACCCAGCAAGGAAGTACGTGATCTCATCTCCCTCTGATCTGTCACTGTGGCCTGCCTTAATCTCTAGGACCCCCCATCCAGAGAGGAGCAGAGTGTCATTGAAGAAGCCATAGGCACCCCCTTCACTCTCCATCACCCCTTCCTTTACGATCACACTCTTCTGGGCAGCATCCCAATACACAGTGGCCTCTTGGAGCTCTATCACAAGAGGATGGGGGCCCAGGGTTGGATAACACACATTACATAAGCCAACATGAAGACATGAAACATACAAACTGTTGTTTAACCTTTTGACAAGCCTTGCAGAAACTTTTGCTTAGGTCTGCTTAATCAATCAAAATGCATTCCGGTATGCAGTAGATAGGCACTTGACCATATAAATATAATATCAATCGAGATAATATTGTCATAATCTAATTAAGTCATAGATACACTATATAATTATTTGTATCCTACAAAGGGGCAAATTCTGATGTGGGCCAACACATTCAGTCAGATCGGTCGCGCACTCATCTGCAAGTAAAGGTATTCGCACTGAACAGCGAGAGCAACCGTAGCTAGAATACAAGTCTTGTCTATGACTTACAGACATTTGAAAATGTTTGTTATGGACATAAAGGATACTCACGATTGTTTTGCGCTGAAGAGCACCTTACAGCCAAAGTGCACAAAATAATGCTAAATCCGATTATTATAGTCCAATGGGTAAAAGCCATTTCTTTACAATTAAGCATCACTTGTTTCGCTGCTGTCTTTCATATGCGACATGAGACATTTGTGGCCTGCCTACTATCACTCTGTCTCTGACATTGAAAAAGAGTAAACTTGTTTGATTGGTTGAGCGCGCTGCAATTACAGGTTTGAATGGTGGACGGAGAATGAATTGGCTGAAGTTGGTAAAAAAAAAAAAAAAAGGTCAAATAACCAATTTGTAGACATGGATGAAGTTAATATATCCCGCGGTATTTAAATACCATTGTGATGTTGCAAGACGTGCCAAAACAATTCACCCCAGATGGGACTCGAACCCACAATCCCTGGCTTAGGAGGCCAGTGCCTTATCCATTAGGCCACTGGGGCTATGTGAGCAGTAACGATGTACATATAAGATTTATACCATATACAAAGCAAGTATATGTGTATTAAGTAGTGTGGTAAAGGATTTACATATTATTACCGCATTATTTTGGGACGTAACCCTTTACAGACCCCCTTTACATATATTACCCTATACATGTATTCAGACACTGACTCTGTAACCATGGGGATTTGTTCGCATTAATGGATTGTGCCATTTTGTCGATTATAACAGGGATATTAAACATATAAATGTGTAAAATGCAGGGTGTAAAAAGCCGTTAGAATCATATTTGTATAACAATACATACCTTAAATATTGAGTTATCTATCGTAAGATGAAAAAATACAAGATTATGAATCTAAATGAATCTTTCAAAGACACTGGATATTTCTGAAACTCCATATTTTGATAATGGAACATTCACACATGCGCAATAACTAGCAAAGCATGTTTGAAGCGACAGAAAAATCTAAAAGACTACTTAAAGACAACAAAATATAGTTGTAGAGAACTGGATAAAAATCCTTTAAAACGGTAGAAAACCGTGTAAACTGGAATAAGAAAAAATGCATAGATCTAGCAAGTTAGTTATTTGATAACACTAGTAAGCCACAACCAAATATTTATTGTTTGTTTCTGCACCGTTAGCTGCCTTGCGTCGTGAGAAAACATATTTTCATATAACGTTTCATTTTAGCATTTTTAGAACAGTTTACTAGCATGCCGCTTTTTGGAAACACTTTTAGTCCAAAGAAGACTCCCCCTCGCAAGTCTGCATCTTTGTCCAATCTTCACACGGTGAGCAAGTTAGTTAATCAGTTTTGGTTTTAATATTTCGATGCTGATGGATAAATAACCTACTGGTCCAAATGCTTCTGAATTAAAAAACCAAGCACATTTTTTGGAGTCGACGTCGTTAAATCAGAGTTTGATTTTGTCCCAACATTTTGATAAACTGTAGGCCTCATGGAATTGTGTCTGGAAATTATTAGACTTTGAAATGCCAATTTAATGTTGACCACTGTTCTTATTGAATCAAGTTGGACCGCTCTACAAGGGAAATTGAACTAGGCCTGGAGTATGGCTCTCCTATGATGAACATAGGTGGCCAGAGTTTAACATTTGAAGAAGGCCAATGGATTACAGGTAACTTGTCTTGTACGTTTAGTAGTCTCAACACAAATTATGAACTAAATCGTCCTACTCTGATAGAGATCCCTGGTTGCATAAGAATGACATCCCCACTCCTCAAATTATAATTTGTTAATTTGCCACCCTGTTGCTCGCGCTATGTTGTGTGTGCAGAAACCGGAGGGAATGTGTCCAGTAAAGAGATGCAGAGGCTAAAGAAGAGAAACCTACAGCTGGAAGAAGAAAATAACCTTCTGAAGCTGAAGATCGACCTTCTCTTAGACATGGTGAGCCATCCATTCCACCCACATTTAAAAGTTATTATTCCAACTCACTGGTTGAAAAGATGGTCCCTGGTTTTATCTGGTAATTTTCGATGATATGGTCTTTGACCTGGTCCTCCGGACGATTCAAAGTCTCCAAGAAACTCACAGCCACTGTGATTGTGATTAAACCAAGAATTGTTAATCATTTATGGAAATTAGTGAACACAATCAAGGCACCAGTGCACAAATGTAATCAAGGCGTGCATGTCTGTCTTGCTTTACGGGATAAACGGCTAACTTCGTCAACATTGTTGAACCCAGTCAATGGCCCTATCTGTGTTACTAGTTTAGTGATATAAAGGGTCCTGAGAAGGGCTCTCTAGTGATATGAAGAAAGCATAATAATGCTATTATTTTTAAGGTGAGAATGCAATCTGTATATTTTTTATTATATTTCAGTCAGCTACTGGGCGAGCACAGACATAGACACAACAATCACACAGTGTTAGTGTCACACCACTGGCTCTTTAAATAACATTGTTGATCATATGTAGTTCTGTATATAATGGCTATTAGTATTTCTTAAATTGGGATTAGAAGTAATTGATGTGTTATCAGCTGGTTACTGCAGTTTGTCTCAAGTAGACATTGTTTTGTTTTAATTTGTCTATTGGTATTGGTAATTACATTACGCCAGGTCTCACACATATATTCAATACATGCTGATACAATTTAGAGTGTTTTCACTAAACTGGCTTAATTTCCCTAGTTGTCAGAGACCACAGCAGAGTCCCACCTGCTGGAGAAAGAGCTGGAAGAGATGAAGATTCACCATCGAAGGAAAAAGTGATCTCTGGGTCCTAAAGGAAATGACTGGATGGAATCACACTTACAAAAAGCATCAAAGAGGGTCCTAGTCTTTCATCAAGTTGGCTTTTCTCTTTATCGTGCATGTCTTGTACACACATGCTAGGAAATACGTAGTTTACATGGAAAATAAATTATAAGGGACACTTACTGTATGTTAACAATAAGAAACCAACTATATATTTATGTTTAAATGAAAACAAGGATTTGCATTTTGTAACACACAGTAGTTCTGAATTGTGGTCTGTTGGAATTTTATAAGCTCTAAATTGTTGTTAGCCCTTGGTGCATTTAAATCCTTTTTTTGTATATTTCCTTTTTAAATTAAAGATTACATTGATTACATGGCTTTCTATCATCGTAAATGTCTTGTTACAAGACTAATGCAACTCGACGCCTGCTGCTTCTACTAAATGTGGAGATGTTTGACATCTTAGGAAAGAAAGAACTATGATCAAATCAATATCCAAGTGCATTACTTCAGACAATGACAAAACAATTCTGAAAGATTTTAGGATTAGTCTCTTATTTTCAAACATTTTGGAAAATATGCAAAATGTAACAATATTATTCCCCTTGATAGAGAGTGGGGTCAGTTAAGCTTTTTAGCTATAATATATTACTGCACATCCCAACAAAGATTGCCAGGATTGTTTCGGTTTAACCAAACAAAAAATACAATTGTAACATACCAAAATAATAAATGAATGATAACCATATACTTGGGTGTAGCTTTATGTGGTAATGAAAAAACTTTAGCTTACGGACAATGTAATACAATTGTAGACCTATTGGGGGTATTACGCTCATTCTAAGTACTCAAAGAAGAATAAATGATCTTTCATTTCTCTATGGTGTGATAAATACACACACGTTTGCAACTCCAGATGCTTCTACACCAGAGTCTGCAGTGACATCATCGCAACAGAGGGCTGTACTCAATAGCTATTGGTCCGTGACTACGATCCACCTCAAGGATCTTTCTTCCCTTTTGCCCTCACTTTTCCCTACAGCTTTTCCCTCCTCATCTTGCTCCTCACTTCACTTCCTCTCTAGGCCACACCCTCTTCCTGCTACTGACGCACCTTCATTCTGTTGAGGGTGGAGCTGACCTGGAACCATGTGATCTGTGTTTGGTGGAAGGTGTGGTTGACCTGGAACTATGTGATTTGTGTTTGGTGGAAAGTGTGGTTGACCTGGAACCATGTGATCTGCGTTTGGTTGAAGGTGTGGTTGACCTGGAACCATTTGATCTGTGTTTGGTGGAAAGTGTGGTTGACCTGGAACCATGTGATCTGTGTTTGGTGGAAAGTGTGGTTGACCTGGAACCATGTGATCTGCGTTTGGTTGAAGGTGTGGTTGACCTGGAACCATTTGATCTGTGTTTGGTGGAAAGTGTGGTTGACCTGGAACCATGTGATCTGTGTTTGGTGGAAAGTGTGGTTGACCTGGAACCATGTGGTCTGCGTTTGGTTGAAGGTGTGGTTGACCTGGAACCATTTGATCTGTGTTTGGTGGAAGGCGTGGTTGAGCTGGAACCATTCAATCTGTGTTTGGTGGAAGGTGTGGTTGAGCTGGAACCATTCAACTGTGTCTCTTTGAAGGTGTGCTCTTCTTTTTTTCATGGAGGAGTACTGCTTAAAGCATCATTGTTTTATCTCTATTTACATTAAATCAAGGACAATTGAACATTACTGAACCATTGTAAAACAATAGGGAGGGGAGTAATGCCAGAACTGTGGCTAGTTTCATTGTTAAAGGATTGCACTCATTCTCTACTGTTGATACCCCTGAGCTTAGGCTTAGTCATTATTACGTTTAAAGATAAGATTCAAAGTCAAAAAGAAATTGGAACGGTTTAGGAACTAATATTGAATAAAAGAACCGCAATTTGCACCAGACCCCTGTTTTAAACCTTACCCATTCCTGTGCGTAGTATAATGCTTGTCAGCAGACCTGCATTGAATTCATATTTGAGATTAGATTGACTTAAGCTATCTAAGATCACTTGTCTTCCGGACACAACTCTGCCTATTTAGCAGTTTATACACATAAACTCTAAATATAATATAATATATTTGACCACATCAAACACACAGCTCTGCCAATTTAGCAGTTTATATAGATGTAAGCTCCATATATAATATAGTATAATATTTGACCATATCAAACACACAGCTCTGCCTATTTAGCAGTTTATATAGACGTACGCTCTAAATATAATATAGTATAATATTTGACCATATCAAACACACAGCTCTGCCTATTTAGAAGTTTATATAAAGTAAGTCATAAATATAACAACATATAATTTGACCATCTCAAACACACAGCTCTGGTCACAGGTTAAAAGATGGAAGGTGAACTTCGTCCAGGTTGATGCTTGACCGTACACTCATCCCTCACCAAGAACTAGCAGGTCGGCGTACTCACCAGCATGGGCAGCCAGGGAGGAGACAAGGGCAAGTCTTAGAGATACAGCAAAGGATTAAAGGACTGCGAGCTGGACTTTCTATCAACACAATCTGTTGAATCAGATCAACAACAAAAAATTAATAGATGGATAATATGATTACATCTTAATATTATATTTAAAAAAGCACATCACTCCATTTTGGTTTGTAGAAATCTAGTGACTTCTAATGTCCTCTACCAGAATAAACAACTGGCATTAGAAAAAGCTGTCTAATTTAACGTGAGATAAATGTGTGTAAACATTGTCCGTAACCTTAGCATGTGGTTTTCTCCAGGTATGTTCGAGTGCGCTGGTTGGTTATAGGGGAATACTATGCTAAGGTGGTTGCACCGATCTCAGCCTCATGTTGCTGATGGTGGCCACTACAGGAACTCTGCGACCTCACTGATGTCACCTTAACCTAAGTAACATAACTATGCACAAATATGATTTGAATGGCTTGAGTGGATTTAAGAGCCAATGACCTCATACATCATCAACCCTGACCAGTGCAGGAGATGGAGTTGACCCCGGGACCATGGTACTCCAAAATGGCTCCGGTCCCACCCTTAACCGTGAGGATACCAGTCACCTTCAGGATCACATCCTTGGGCAAGGTCCAGCCCGAAAGTGAAGCTTTTCTCCATTCACCTGGCAGGGGCACAAATTACTTTATGGTGTCTGGATCCTGCGAAAATGTTGTGACCAGGATAGCACAGGGAATAAAGAAATGATGTTGATGAGTATGAGATCCAGGCCGTCAGGAAAGATCAATTGAGGGAGAAAATGTGATTGCGTTGCACGATGCAAAGGAGAACACACATAAAAAAAATATTGACCTATTAGCAAATAAGTATATACAGTAAGCAGCTTCTCCTCATCCGTGACTTCCAGAGTAAGACACAGTGGCATCCGCCACCACCTTTTTAGCTGCCATTGGCGTGTGTGGCAACAGGAAAAACATTTACAGGGGTTGTCACATAACCGATTTTTCCATTTGTCCCAGACAATCACATAGCTTTGGTTTAATCCCCCATTAACACCCTTACCTAGTGCATCAGCCACCATAGCGTCCCCATGTCCTCAGCAGCAGCCATGTGGTTATCTGGGAAAATATGTAAACAGGGTATCTGAATCCTGAAGTTAAATTCCACAGCAGTGAATGGCAACTCAGTCGTTAGAATAACACTCCTAGGCCGATATCCCAATGACAACTGATAAAGCCACACGCAGTCTCATGAAATCCAATCATTTATTTCAGAACTCAGAATTTAATTGTATATACACGTGAACTTTGAACTTGGTTAATGGTAAAATATGAAAGAAATGGTGAGCTGTGTGTGTGTGTGTGTGTGTGGGGGGGGGGGGGTTCTCCCTCCTTATAAAGTTGTAAAGATTCATGTTTAATTAAAACATTTCACTGCTATAGTGCTATTATGCCCTAAGCCTGCGACAGACTGAACCCATGCAATTAATTGAGGTGTTGTAACATTTGGTAATTTCTTCTTAGAAACGTGCAGCATTGCTGCTTTTGTTATCAGTTCACCAACCCATTTGTAGCATGGCACAAGTGGTCTCCTTGCACATCGTTTGGCCTTTTGGTGGGGGTGTAGGTTGACCAGCAGTTTGCTTTTGTGCCATTTGTATCTTTCACTGAAGTGGACAACTGAGAGCAGTTAATGCATACAAAACAAGCAAAGATCTCAAATTGAAATCGGAAGCTGGAATCCATGCGTTCAAAAAGGCATCGTCAGCACAAAATAAAACAAAATTATACTAGACACAAACGGCAATCCACAAATTGCCATAATACAACAGTGATATCCCTATTCCTGCAGTTGCTTTCAGACATATCTGCATGGGTGGTTACCATCCCCTGGAAAGAAAAACTCTTTCCCTACTCTGGTCCCTGCAGACTTGGTGAAGTCACGCTCAGTTGGAATCTTACCTTCATACCCATGTCCTGACATGAACCCACTTTTTTTGTTTTGTTGACATGTCTCTTTTGCCGTCTTGTAGTTGAGCCTATGGTACTGTACTTGTCCATGGTGCAGTTGGTATACCTTTGTAAAAGTAGCGCTTTGAGGTCCCTCATGGGCCATCTTAAGTGTCTACCTTATGCCTTGAGCCATATGATGTGCAATGCAATATTTTCCATGTAACAGATAGTGTTGAAAATATGCCTTCATATTAGAGGTGAGCGACATGAACAAAAATACATATCACCATAGTCCCTACTGTCTTGACGATAACGACATCATATCACAATACTCTTAATTTTCAACATGTATTAGCCCTTTAAAATCAAATTCCAAACATTGCATTTTCAACCTTATAGAAACAGAAAGGAAGAATTTGAAACGCGTTTTTAATTCTGTGGTGAAACATAAGATACAGGATCCTTATGTTCTTACAATTTTACAAAATTGACACGATTAATATGTAATAGATCTATAGATTTCAAAACAATTAGTTACATCAAGAGAGCAAGGTTTGTAAGTTATAAATGCATGTACTGCTTGGAAACTTTAACTGCTGTAACAAGTGGCTAATGTATCTAGCTAACTTCCAAGCTTTACTTGAGTCAAATCCTACAAATTAGAAAGCTTAAAATCTTAAACGTTTGCTGTACTTTTGCTCAAACTCACCAATAGCAATATCTCCCATAAGGGAGATTACTTTCCAGTCAAATGGTTAGCATTGTAGCCAAACAGGAAAACAATTACTCGAAAACAACCCAAAGGGATGCAAGAACTTACTGGACGAGTCGTGATAACTCCAGCAGACAGGGAATTAAGGTTATATATTGCAAATAGTAAACTATTGTTTTAAAGCCAAATCCTTGGAAAATAAAACTTCACACTGAACTTACAAGGAGGAAGTATGCAGCCTAACAAACCTTCGCTGACGCTGTGCTCCGCTCCCAGACTTCATCACCCAAATAAGGCAAGCATAAAGCCTAACTCTTAGATTCAAATCAATCTTAAAATGATGTACTGGAATTTCATCAACTTATCACTGTATCCAAATGGCCAAATCCATGAGACTCCGTCACATACCTTTATTCACTTTAATATCTGTATATCATCGACCCTATCATGTTGCTTGGAGAAAGTGACATTAAGAAGAGTATTGTCTTTTCATATACTATTTCTCTCTTAATCAGAGGAAAGAGTCATTCTTGTGACATTCTCTAACTTACGTGCTCTGTAAGAGTCTCTACTGCGCTGTTTTTGTCTTTGTCGGAACACTGGGTCATTCCTGTAAGCCTCTTTAATGTACTGTTTGTGTCTCCACCTGAAAGCCATGTCATTTCTATATCGGGCTCTCATGGCAGCCCTCAATTGAGGTGCATGCAGCCTGTATCTTTCTGCTTTAGCGTCTCGTTTTCTCTGTGCTGTCTCCAAGTCTTTATCGATTTGTTTTTCATTCAGTGACTGTTGGTTCCTTTGCAGCGCGAGTCGTCTAATTCGATTCAGAACTCTTTTCCTTCTAATTTTGCTAAGTTTCATGGATACCTTAGGTAGATCAGAAGTGTGGTGCTCCACATTATCCTTTTCAGTCCGAACTGAAGTTAACCCCATGTTAAGTTCTTCAGATGTTGTGCTTTCAAAGCAAACTGGCAGAATATGATACTGTTCATTTGCATCAATTTGCAATGACTCACATAAAAGCTGAAGCAAGTGCTTTGTCAGATCAGTAACTGAGTGGAAAGTAACCATCACAGCGTTCCCATTTTCCTCATAGCATGTTCCATTGGCGTTGCGAGAATGCGGATCAAAAAATCCGTATCGAGCATGCCTGTCCTGAAAAACAGCGATACACAACGCACCGACAAACAACAAGGCCTGTAGATATTCAGTTCCAAGACTTTCAAGTCCAAGTGAGAGATTTAAGTAATTTTCCCAGCCTTCTGGTGCATCTTGCAGTAACAATCCATTCATTTGGTTGAATAGTATCACATTGTAAGAACCTCTGTCAGTTTCAATAGAATCAGGTACATCTTCAAAATTCAAATGCCTACTGACAAATCTATTACTAGCTTCCAATCTCTGTCTTATTTGACAGTAAAATTGGTCTCCTTTTTGCAGAACATAATCTAATTTTTCGCGAACCATTTGATCACTCTCATGCAGATGGGCTAGACACATCAGTGAATTGGCTACACATTGGCTTCCTCTGCTGTACTCTGAAAACCTGTCATCAGATTGACTGTACGATGCACGCACTGAAATGCCATTTGTTTGATCACAGAACATACAGTCACTACTGAGAGCTGTCTCTTTACCATTAACCAAGATACTTTCTTTGAGTAAAGCTTCACCACGAAATTTCCACTGTTCTTTTGCTGCACGGGACCGTCTGTTCCTTCGTGGCATATTGGTTGAAAGATGGACTCAGATCAAGCAGCAATAAACACCCTGCACTTTGGCTGAAGGACAAAGCTGCGTCAACCATCACCTGCTCAGGCGTCACAGATCCCTGGTGTCTGCAAAACACAACAATCAATTAGACCTCAGAGGGAAAAGCCCTTCCCAGACACACATACACTTATTTATTTGCAAAGTTTACTTAAATAGTCCAATTGATTAAGCCATACAGATCAAAAGTAAAAGTACAAGCCAACTTGTAGGGGGTAACAGACAACACATACACTCAAGTCTTCAATCTGTTACAATTTACGAACCACACAACTATATCAGCTTGCATTTGCCATGTTCACTTTGCAAAAAAAGGTGATGTGTGATAGCTTAACAAAGTAGGGTTTACCTTTGCTTCAAAGGTGGGGTTCTGTTCACTCTCAGGCACTGGCGTCACAGATCTCTGCAAAACACAACAAGCAATTAGACCTGAGGAAAAGTCCTTCCTAGACACACAAACACTCAGCTATTTGCAAGGAGTAGGGTTGCGCATTCTACCCGTACTACAAGGGCCATCAGAATCCATGATGCCATGCTGCATAATAAATGGTAGTACTATAACCTCAGGTAACGTCAGTGCATTGCTACATGAACACAAATGAATGTTGGCAGCTGCATAGTTAAAAGGCTGCCTTTTAAAATTGCGAGATAGTCGGCTACCGTTAAACTGGTGGCGCAAGAAGAGGCAATTTATGCTTTAGATAGATGACGAATGACTGTCAATGGGATGCATGCAACGTGTTAACTCAGAATTGGGAAACTTCGCCTTGCAAAAAAATAAAAAAAATAAATGCAAGCTAGCAAGGCAAGTTTCACAACACACACAGCAAGCCAAGTTTGTTAGCAATCCAAATACATGAAAAACAAACCACAACACCCATTTCTGATCTACACTGTATCTATCTAAACTTATACAAACTAGAGAAGAAAATTGCAAAGAAAATATAAATAATATACAGCGGACACCACGCGGGAAGCATGCAAGAATACAGCTAAACATTAGCGTTAAACATACAGCCACATTAGCCCAAATCCCTTTCTTTGGTATGAGCATCCCTGTCCTATAGCAATTGTTAGGAAACGCTAGCTGGCTCATTCATAACGGTGACAATTCCCCAGTTCCTAATTTGTTACAAACAGCAAAGTGCATAACAGTGAGTTAAACTCTAGCGTTGGGCAATTTCGCCTCGCTAAAAATACTAATCAAAGCCAGCTAGCGTTAGCGCCTAGCCAAGTTAACACAACGAACGCACTCGAGGTGTTAGCAAACTCAAACGCAAACAAAACAGAGAAACTTTTGTGTGATTGCTAGCTTTATCTAACTGTAAACATTTGTTTTGAGAGTAAGTCACTTACAATTTCTGCGTCCACTTCTGCAATGCAATGGCTGCTGTTCGTAATAAATCGAACTTAGCTCTGGCGTGCGCAGTAAACCTAACTACCGTCTTAACGAAGATTTCTTTTTTTTTTTTTTTTTTTTATTAACAATCTTTACTAAGACATGCACGGAAATCATATCTGTATTGCTTATAAAATATGCAATCAACCAAACACAAGGCGCTTTTTAAAAAATCTGCAACATTTATACAGATATGTAAAACTAACAAATCTCTCTGGATCCTATAAATCCTGAGAGTCTCGGTACAATACACCCTTGCAATTATACATATCAAATATGTGTCCTATGTGTAACAATGTAAAGCTAATAAAGATACAATTTTACCACCGTCTCACAATTACTTGTCTTAATGTACTAATTTTATACCACACAATCAAAACAATTCAGACAAATCCGTCTGGTCATGAAGAGAACAAACACCAATGGAAATTGTAAGACAGTAAGACACAAAAGTAAGAGACAATATGTACAGTAATTTTCTGCTCTAAGAAATAGATCCATCTATTTGAACTGATTGTCAATAAGGGTGCCTTTCATCTTGGCCTTCTTTGCCTCAAGCTCAGCTAGTTCTTGGAGTCTCTTCTTGCTCATCCCCTTCCTTTCCAACTGCTTTTCAATAACTTTGGCATTTTGGGCATATGAGTCCGCAATCTCTCTCGCTTCGATTTCCTCTTCCTCTTCATCAATTGTAGATACAGTGACAGAGCTAAATTTGCCCATGTCTTTGGTCCGTTTTGTCATCATTACTCTGACTTTCTTTGGAGCCTCTGGCTTTTGGGCATACACACTTGTGTTTCCAAATCCTCTTCCAAACTTGACTAAAGCTCCGTCAACGATGAATGTGACAGGAGTGTTCTTTACTTGATGTTGATAGAACAGAAGGAGACCACACTTTCCACACTTTTTGCGATACTGTTTCTCAATTCCATCCACTCTTTTGATATAAGCGTTTTCATCCTCTTCCACATTACAAAACTTATGGGCATGTTTGGCTGCATCTATCGCTCTTGCTTTGTCTCGAGGCCTCATCGGTAGTTTCTCCACTTGGCAATCCAGGACCAAAACCATTTGGCCACACAAACAGTAATACACGTGAAGAGGTTTTTCTCCGTCATCATATTCCTCTCTATCTCTTGTATCGGAGCATACAACACTTCGTGAGACGACCTTCGGCATAGTTGTTTAGAATTGTTTTGCTAACTACAACTCAGCAACAGAAAACGCTGACTATGAGGGTAACTGTGAGACCGCTTAAACTGGTCGTTTTCAGGAAGAATGTGGAACGCAGTGTCGTAATCACCTGACCGGAAAAGGCAAAGGCCTCCTCAAACCATGTCCTGTGATTGGATGAATTCCTTCCGCCCTGGGCGATAGTCTATGGAATGAGATTTGTGTCAAATATCTACGAAGGCGAAACTAAAATCCAAAAGCACAAAAAATATATAATAATAATAAACCAGAACAAAAAGCAAAACTAAAATGTGCATTAAAAAAATTCGTCTGTTTTTCAGTTTTGTCATCCACAGTTTTTTTGTTTCTTTTTTGGGTTATTTTTTTGATTTTGGCACAAATCTCATGTGAAGATGATTTCTATTGGCCCATCGGAGTTGGAGTGACAGCTCATTTTACAATTCACACCACTCACACCCATTGTTAACGCATCATCATTATGCGCTTGAAGTGCTTGGACAGCAGCACTGACAGCAGATAACATGGACAACCCTGAAAACATCATCATGATCATTTGGATTTACTCAATTCAATTGTGGACAAAATTAAAATGTGTAGTCTCAACATGAAAATAACTCCTGAGATGTAAACAAGCAATTGACCTTTCGCAAAAGCCCCGCCCACCTTAGTTACTGTTGCTATCTTGTCGAGCTGCGCTCAAGAGTGTGGCACAAAATTAGGGGTGGATGGAGGACACACATATGGCAAACCGTTTTAACAATTAATCGAACCACACTCCTATCTGTAATTACATTGTAGATATCCATAATAGCATTTCTCCTAGTCAAAATTGTATTCTCACTAGTCAGAATGTTAATTAAAGATATCCACAATAACATTCTTACTAGTAAAAATTGTATTTCAAGCTATCTACAACTTTGATTGTAGGCCTACTAGTCAAAACTAAATTTAAGATATCTTTAAACCCTTAAAATTTTAAGTGGCCGTTTTAGTCATAACTCCCATTTCAGATATCTACAATCCAGTTGTTACTAGTCATCATTTTAATTTCAGATATCCAAAATGAAAAACCATTCCAGCTATCCATAATGTAATTTTGAATATCCAAAATACATTGTGACTAGTAAAAATGTAATTACGGATATCCGCATTGGCATTATGACTAGTAATAATGCAATTTCACATATCTACAATGTTAATTTTGACTAGGAAGAATTTAATTACGGATATCTGCAATATGTATCCAGTCTAGCGATGAAATGTTAAAACGGTTCGCCAAGTTTTTAATTCCATTAGTTTCATTTATATGTTAACAATACGTGTATCGTGCTGCTATATAACACTTGGTGAAATGATTTAATCGTGTGTATCTGTACGTGTCAACATTTTCAACAAAATTACTGCGATGATATTAATAACCGTGAAAATTTAGGGGGGGAGGGTTCGGTTTGGGAAAAGCCCCCGGTCTTCGAGAGTGGCACTTCATTGATCGCTTATTTGAAGCGTAAGTATAGCCTGCTTCTCTTGATACAGGAGGCTTTTTTGACGTTTTTTTAAACGTGTAAATGTTAAAAGCTTCATATAAAAGAATAAAAATCAAGGCAACCTAATTATACCAGACGAAGTAAAACAAAAAAATGAAACCTGGATTAAATATATCTTCTTTCCAAAGCTATTTGGATTTTCAATTGAAATGTTTTCAGGAAATTCCTGGTTTTCCAGTCAGTAAGGTGTTTTGTTTGTTATACTTATTTATGCTACGTACTTTTATTCTAATTTGGACTCAGAAGAGTAAAGGAGAAACTTACCTTACATATTGAAACAATATTTTTAATTAGAGAAAATAAGATTTACATTTTTGATGATGCTTATTGAATAGCAAATGCATTTGAACTATTCCGATCCAAACGCAAACAAAAGTGTGTGGTGACCATAGAGATAGAACGCCTCTATCTCTATGGTGGTGACATCCTACTTTGGTACTTTTCTGCATTCGCATTACTGGATATGCTGAAATAATAGATATTTGGTCTACCAGGCTATCATATCACAGTAAGGCCTATCTTCATATGTATATAGTTTTTCATAAACAACTTTTATATTAGGAAGACACTTACAGTTGGACCACATGGCAGCCTATGCCCCAGTCACCCAGTTAGGTATTGTGGGTAGTGTAGACAGATCTGCTGAAGATCAATTATATCTATCCGCAACAATGAGATGACCACACACATGAATCTATGTTATATTAAATAGCCTGTGAATAACTTGATGAACATAACATTGATCAAAACATAGATACATTTTCCCTCTCTGTCTGTTGTAGACTTATTTCCGGGCGTGATATTAATTATAATACTCTACAAAACCAATGCAATGAGTTTCTCATTCATTTCTCTGTACGCTGTGACAAACTCATACAGGCTACGATTCAAACTCCATGGCAGTAGCAAATTCTCGAAAATTCCAGCTAGACAGACCTGGAACGCTGTAGAATAATTCAGCAACTCTGTCAGTAGCCTATCCGAGCGACGTGACGTCATCGCAATGGAAACTTGCGCTCGCAGTTCTCATTGGTCCTTAACCATCTGAGAGCTTTCGAGAAATATCGAGAAGCCCTGTGTGAGATATAAAGCCTTACTCTCCACAAAGACCAGTATCAATCTACGAGAGAGACGTTACCGATAAACAGGAGCTGAGCGAGCCAGAAGATATACATTTTATCTTTGCAGTAGCGCTTCATCGATCACCTATTTCAAGCAGTAAGTACACTTCCACTGATACAGGAGATTTTTGTGACTTTTTTAACATCTAAATGTTAAAGGCTTAATAATTCGCAGTGTGAAGATTAAGAAAGAAATTAAGGCAAGCTATTTATGGCAAACGAAGGGAATTTTTTTTAATTAAACATTATGGACTAAATGTACCTTCTTCCAAAAGCTATTTCAATCTTTAATGGCATGGCTTTTCGCAAATTCCTGGTTTTCCAATAGCAATCTTTTAGGTTTGTTATATTAATTTATGCTCAATACTTTTACTCTCATTACTCTAGGTAATAATCTCCACTCAAGATGTCTGCAGCAAAAGGTGTTGGTATCGGCATTGACCTGGGCACTACCTACTCCTGTGTAGGCGTGTTTCAGCATGGAAAAGTGGAAATCATCGCCAACGACCAGGGTAACAGGACCACCCCCAGCTATGTAGCCTTCTCAGACACTGAGAGACTCATTGGAGATGCAGCCAAGAACCAGGTAGCCATGAACCCCAGCAACACTGTGTACGACGCCAAGCGACTGATTGGCCGTAAATATGACGATCCAGTGGTGCAGTCTGACATGAAGCACTGGCCCTTCCAAGTGGTGAGCAATGGAGGAAAGCCTAAAGTTCAGGTGGAGTACAAGGGGGAGACCAAGACATTCAACCCCGAGGAGATCTCCTCCATGGTGCTGGTGAAGATGAAAGAGATTGCTGAAGCCTACCTTGGGCAGAAGGTGTCCAATGCAGTCATCACAGTGCCAGCTTACTTCAATGACTCACAGCGCCAGGCCACTAAGGATGCAGGTGTGATTGCTGGGCTAAATGTTCTGAGGATCATCAATGAGCCTACGGCAGCGGCCATTGCCTACGGCCTCGACAAGGGCAAGAGCACAGAACGCAATGTCTTGATCTTTGACCTGGGTGGGGGCACCTTCGACGTCTCCATTCTCACCATCGAGGACGGCATCTTTGAAGTGAAAGCCACAGCAGGGGACACCCACCTGGGTGGGGAAGACTTTGACAACCGCCTGGCCCAACACTTCATGGAGGAGTTCAAGAGGAAATACAAAAAGGACATCAGCCAGAACAAGAGAGCCTTGAGGAGGCTGCACACAGCCTGTGAGAGGGCCAAGAGAACCCTATCCTCCAGCAGCCAGGCCAGCGTGGAGATAGACTCCCTGTACGAAGGCACCGACTTCTACACCTCCGTCACCAGGGCTCGCTTTGAGGAGATGTGTTCTGATCTCTTCAGGGGAACCCTGGAGCCTGTGGAGAAAGCCCTCCGCGACGCCAAAATGGACAAGAGCCAGATCAATGACATTGTTCTGGTTGGAGGCTCCACCCGAATCCCAAAGATCCAGAAACTCCTTCAAGACTTCTTCAACGGCAGGGAGCTGAACAAGAGCATCAATCCAGATGAAGCGGTGGCCTACGGCGCTGCGGTCCAGGCCGCTATCCTCATGGGCGACACTTCTGGTAACGTTAAGGACCTGCTGCTGCTGGATGTGGCACCTCTGTCCCTTGGTCTGGAGACTGCTGGAGGAGTCATGACTGCTCTCATCAAACGCAACACCACCATCCCAACAAAACAAACCCAGACCTTCACCACGTACTCCGACAACCAACCTGGGGTTCTGATCCAAGTGTACGAGGGGGAACGAGCCATGACCAAGGACAACAATTTACTAGGAAAGTTTGAGCTCACAGGCATTCCCCCTGTGCCTAGAGGGGTTCCTCAAATAGAGGTGACATTTGACATCGATGCCAATGGCATTTTGAATGTGTCTGCCGTGGACAAAAGCACCGGCAAAGTAAACAAGATCACCATCACCAACGACAAAGGACGACTCAGCAAAGAAGACATTGAAAGGATGGTGCAAGAAGCTGACCAATACAAAGCTGAGGACGAGGCTCAGAGGGAGAAGATTGCTGCCAAGAACTCTCTGGAGTCCTTCGCCTTCAACATGAAGAGCAGTGTGCAAGATGACAATGTGAAAAGTAAAATAAGCGAAGATGACCAGAAGAAAGTCCTTGAGAAGTGTGATGAGGCCATTTCCTGGTTGGAAAACAACCAGTTGGCCGATAAAGAAGAGTATGAACATAAACTGAAAGACTTAGAGAAAGTATGTAACCCCATCGTCACCAAGCTCTACCAGGGAGGAGTGCCACCAAGCAGCTGTGAAAGCCAGGAACGTGCTCACTCTGGTGGAGCTCAGGGCCCAACCATTGAGGAGGTTGACTAAAATCACACCTCTAATTGACTCTGCAACTATGTTTTTTAAGTGCGATTGAATGTATGCTCCAATATATTGCTTCAATGTTTTTCACTTAAATTTATTTCATTCCATTGTGACGCCTGGACACAATGAGAATTAGCTAATGTGTAAATGGTTTGTGGGAATATCTCAGTAAAAGGTTCTTTATATATTATTCTTGCCAATGAGTTGACTGTCTTTAACGGGTCTCAATAAAATGTTGTAAAGATTATTCCTGTTTCATAGTCTGCTTTGTCTGGAAGAGTTTTTGCACTAAACTTCAGCTGCAATGATCATTTTGCACACAAACAACTTATCCAAGTTAAGCCGCATTTTCCAGGTAAGTAAACTGGTACACACATACACAGGAAGCCTACAACCTTTCAGCAACCCAGAGTTGAAATATTTTGAGTAGGTCCAGTGCTCTGTCTGTGAGCTTATAAACAACATTACAAATGTAAGCTAACTTTTTCCAAAGAAATGTGTATTGCGTAACAATTGAAGTTGAACTATGTAAATGTAATCACACACCGCAATGTTACCGTTCCACCAACCAAAAATGGTTATTTCCAGCTTTAGCATAATTGAACATTATTACAACATTTGTTTTTTGGTCCATCAGGCAGGCGACCAAAAACAAATAACTTTCAACAAATAACTTTTTTCTTTTCTTAACAGACTCGTATAATTGGAAGACTGTTTGCTTACATAGTTGGCCTATTGCAGCCTACACCCCAATCCCATTTAGTTATTGCTGGTAGTTGGTTGGAGATTTTTCTGGAACATTTAGCTTTTCCAGAACTTTCCCCAACAAAGAAAGATAGATACCACAGTGCACTTTGATCTATTTATTATTGAAAGACAGCCATTTACGACAAAACGTGTCTTAATCTTAAAACTCTACGTAATTTGTGTCCATCAAGCAATTCAATATTGTATGTTATTGTGCATACATTTAGTGCGTGACAATGAGTCTCAACGCTGGAGGGTATTTAAATTATATAATAATTCAATAATGCCCAACCTCAATATGAAGAAGCAGCAAAGCCTCGTCGAGTATTGATTTTATTTGCTTCTCACGACGATTGGTTAAAGCAACACTTGTTGCTTTTAAGGACACATCCTTTAACTCCGGAAACGGCGCGTGACGTATTGTGTGCAGTCAGTGCCAGCAGAGGGAGAGACGCGACCGTGCCACATTATAGGCCTTCACGTTATTAGCTTGGGGTTTATGAATCTTGCTGTAAAATTTGTTATATAAATATATATTTTATTTGTTATTTTCCAAATTTTCCACTAAATATGCCAAGAGGTGGTAAGTACTATTGCTGAAATTGTAATTTGTTATGGTAAGCTATCTGTGTTAGCAATAGCTTGTTTGATACTGACGTTAGCCAACTTAGTTAGCTATATAAGTTTATGCTGTTTTTCAACCGGTTATACCTTAAACGGTTTACATTCAACACAACTACTATTTAGTTTATCTTAAGGTATTCATACCCGATTTTACACGGCAGTTTTTAGAATATAAACTCCATCTAGCATTGAAGCTAGCCAGCTAACGCACAAGTCATGTTAGCTGACTAGCTAACGCGTTAGCTTTTTTCTGACGTTGACTGTCTTGACAGCTGTTGCTAAAACATAGTTGGCTAACAGTAGTTTAGCATGCTAACGGTAACACTCACCATGTGCAGTCAACACAATCTTAGTGGAGATGCTTTTGTTAATTGTTTCTTTCTCTGTTAGGCAGCATTTTATTTTGTCAAAACGTATTGCGGCGTTTCTAATAAAAAAATTAAGCTACCAAGTGGTTAGAATATTTGGCTAGTCTATTAGCAATATACCGCATTAAACGTCATCTGTGACTCATCCCTATCACTTAACCTAAATCTCATTTTCAATTTTTTTTTTGTAAGGTAAAAAGGGCCACAAGGGCCGAGGAAAGCAGTTCAGCAACCCAGAGGAGATTGACAGACAGATGAAAGCACAGAGAGAAATGGTGAGTAACCACATCACGGAACTACCTTTTGCAAGGAGTGTATGGGTTTACTGTTGTCAACAGGCATTTTTACATCTTCCTTTTTAATTGTAATACAGGAGGCAAACGGAGGTGTGGAGAAAGAGAGCGAATCCGGGTCTGACGACAGTAGTAGTGAAGAGGAGTATGATGTGAGTAAGCTGTATTGATGACTTGAGGTGTGGAAAACCTCAAGCCACTTTTGGTCCTTAAAGGTGCTGGTACCTAGAATGGTACCGCATTAAGTTTAGTCTTCAGATTTAGTAAATATTGGATTTACTGAACTTCTGAAGTCGCATGTAAAGTGTCAGTTACTTTGCGATCCGCAAAATAATAGACCTGCTCTATTGTGTATCTTGAGAACATGAGTATTGAAATGCAACTCACCCAGGAGTCCTTATGCTTTGCCCTATTTGTTTATCTACAGAACAAAAAGAAGAGTGGGGTTGAGGGGCTAATTGAGATCGAAAATCCTAACCGAGTGTCGCAGAAGAGTAAGAAAGTGACTGAAATAGACGTCAATGCACCCAAAGAGCTTTCACGCAGGGAAAGGTGGGTCTTAGAAATAGGCTCTTAAGTCCTGCCTACACAAGTATTTTTTGTTGATAGAGAACTTTTCTGCCTTGAGTGATAAAAGGTCTCATAGGGTTTTACGTTGACCACCTCCTCTGCTTTTTGCATGTGTCCAATCTAAGGGAAGAGATTGAGAAGCAGAAGGCTAAGGAGCGGTACATGAAGCTACATCTGGAGGGGAAGACTGATCAGGCCCGGGCTGACCTGGCCAGGCTCGCTATCATTAAGAAACAGAGAGAGGACGCTGCCAAAAAGAGAGATGACCTCAAGAAAGGTCAGGGGACCAAAACGCATGCAAACAGACCTCTCTTACAGACTCTTACTAGAGTTTATCAGCATACTATTGCTCGGTGATCAGGTTTTTCTTGTTTTTTGCATTGTTTACAGGATCTGATACAGAGGCTGTGTCTTTCTGGCTTTTCTTTTACAGAAAAACAAACTGAAGAGACCAAGGCGTCCCGCTAGTCCTCCCACCCTGGAGGACAGTACCTGTAAACCAGTCCGAAGTAGCAGAGCAAGGAGGAGTTGCCACAGGAGGGAGGGAAAGGGACCAATTCAAAGGGGGGGAGGGGGAGGGGGCGGGGGGGGGGGGGGGGGGCGGCGGCGGCGGCGAGAGGGGAGAGGAGAGGTCTGCTCAGGGGTATGCTTGCTTGCTTGCTGAGGCTCCTGTCCCTCACCTCGTGGGAGGCTATGGGGCTTAGGCCAGGACGGTTTGGTGTGGGGTGAAAGAGGAGGAGGGGGGGAGGGCTAATGGAACACCTGGGACGGGTCTCTGAGCCTTCAGAAGGAGGCAACACCGCCATCGCAGGCGTTCCTAAGCACCCTCTCCCTTACTCTTCTCCCCTCCCAGGTTCTATTTCTAAAGCTGCTGGAGTTTTCATTCTATTGATTCATACAGTTTTTGTTTTTTAAAAACACAGTTTACTTAAAGAATGTGGAAGAAGCGCTGCTGTTAGGGAGGTTGTGCAGAAAGGGTAGGGGGGCGGGGCACAGCTTGACCTTGCATTTTTTTTGACCAGTTTTAGTCAAATGATCCAGGAAGAGAAGGGCTCGATGTGCACAATCCAGGACTTCTTCTTTTTTTTTTGCTGTTCAGGGTCCTGTTCAATAAGGTATGATGTGTTGCGTGTCTTAATGCGTTGCCTGTATGAATGTTCCACATGGTGTCACATCCCAAGCAGCGCAGACCATTTTGCCCTTTTGAACTTGACCCAAGGCCTTCGTTCCTGCCAGCCGTGTCTTCATCCCTAGTCATATTTGAGGCCTTTAGCTCCACCAGGAAGTCACAGCGGAGAGAGAAGGGTTCTACTACCAGTGACTCCCAGCGCAAGTTATATCTACATACCGCCATGATTATCAGATTGGGTTCCACTAGAATAATAATAATAATAATTACAAAAAAGATCCCATTGGAATGGACTCACTGACACTTCAACAACATGTCATGTAATGCCGCCCAGTATACTGAAATAGCTTTGCAAGGAATGTCCCAGTTTTATGATAGAAAATAAAACCTTTTGATTCTCTAATGCACCGTATTTTTTTTTTTTTTTCTTTTTTCAATGCTATTTGCATGTGGGCTCTGTTGGTCACCTTTTGGTCTTGTCTAAAGACCATGGGTCACACAGGCATTTAAGAGTAACTTGCCCTCCTTAAAACACTTTTAATCTCTGGTAGTCAGGACTGATCTGACGGTGGAACCTGAAATGCCTTGAACAGGGAAGCAATATTCTTTTAAGAAGCTGAAAGGTCCAAGTCATTACTCTTTTGAAAAGAAAAAAAGCATACACTATAGGTAAACATAATACAGGTGTTTTAAAATTCTTATTGAAGGACTCCCGAATTGGTTTAAAAAAACTGTTTTTTTTGTCTTGTGTTTAAACGAATTTGTTGTATAGAAATAAATACATTAATAGATAATAAATGAACGATTCTTTTGTTTTAGTTGTAGCTGTGTAATTAGTACTTGGTTATCAAATCTGGTCCTCTTTGCAAGACATCTCACTGTATAGCTGGGATATCAATAAAAGCTGATGGAGAATTTTGACCACAATCACGGCTCATACAGTAGTTAACTAAAACTATTGCCTATAACTGCTACTACTTTGGGCAACTAAAACTGACTGCTACTGCTCTCAGGGACTGCTGTAAGCTGTCTGAATCTGTAAAATATATGAAAGGTAAGTTACTGTGCTGTATCACTTTACTGAAATAATATGATGTAATTTAAACAGTGCAACGATTCATCTTGTATTTAAATGGCAGTATATCATGCAAAAGAACAGTCAAGAAAATTCTGATGGTGTCTGCACACTTCCTACTTGTCCTGTTCAAGTGGCCACAAGATGGCCTCAGTTGACCAGATTCTGAAGGTTGGGTATTTCCCAGACTTCTAAATGCAACAATTGTGGAGTCACACACAGTAACGGTACACTTTCTACATAACCAGTAGTGTGCAACTTAAGCTAACACAAATAGACCTAAATCAGTCAAAAGGCCTATTCAGGAAATATAGTGCCATCCTGCTCCGGATATTATCCAGTGGCATGACGGGTTTGAACTACAAAAGGCTTTCAGCAAAAAATACTGGTTTCCTCTTTTTGTTTTATCCCTCAAAGTCCTCATATATTGATTTTGCTGTCAAATGACAATTGTGTTAAAATGATGAGGTGAAAATGTGCTTAACTTGACTGTTTTCTAAAACGGCACAACATTTTTGGCTAGGAGGGCTATAGAAAACAACCTACATGAATGGTGCTCTCACTTTTATTTGCTCTGATATAATCTTTTTTGCATGGTTAATGTCAGTCTCAATTGTTGTGAAAATGTATTTACCATCAGTAAAAGCTCACAACTTCCAAATGCAGGTGATGGATATCATAATTTTCCCAAATACATGGCTATATGACCATTGCAGCAAGTAATATCACAATGACAGAGCAAAACAAAACCCCTTCCCCTCCCTTTGAGCTGATACTTCAGTAAAGAGACTTCCTCATTGAAGCCCTGTGTTGAGGCAGATGGGCCAAGAGCACACTTCTGAAACGAGAACAAAAACTGCTGGGTAACACGACATCTTGACACACCGCCTGGACAGCAACCATGAACGCTCAGATGATGCTACATGCACTTGTTTAATGAGGCAGCCCTGACTTTATATCTTGGACATCTTTTGTTGTGAAGCAGCTAAGAATAGAAGGGTGGACGCCTCTGCAACCATGCTTAAACAATCTTTCAATATCTTAAAGGGGCTTGGCTCTGTAGGGAAGTAAGTGCCTTTTCAATATATCATATTACACCACAAAATATTTTGTACAAGAATGTGATATGGGAGATAATGAATATATATAATCATAGTAACAGAAGCAATTTAGTTAAGTGGAAATGTTAACTTGTATCATTTGTTTTAACAGTAATTGAAATGATAAGGAAGCTCCACTTTTGAAAACCTAAAAAGTAGCAGTTGAGTTTCATTCCTAGTTACTTTATAAATCCAACAATTGGTTTTCGAGGATCACCGCTTGCTTCTTTTGGAGAGTTTTCTTTGGAAACTGCCTTCCTTGGCCATTACTTTGCAGAGGTCTGAACTTTGTGTGACAAAACAAATGAATATTGATTGGGAGGGTATTGGAGTGGTGGATGGATAAAAAAATGTAGGAGCTATAATAGGCGATAAACTGGCATGGAATTCTAACACATATCATCTTTAAAAAAAGGTCAGGTGCTATATTTATTACAGGCTATATTTCATGCGTAAACTGAGACAGTTTAGAGTGGACAGAGATAAACAGTGAAGGAAATAATTATTTGATCCCTTGCAGATTTTGTAAGTTTGTCCACTGACAAAGAAATGAAAGGTCTATAATTTTAATGGTAGGTTTATTTTAACATTCAGAGATAGAATAAAAAAAAAGAAATCCAGAAAATCACATTACATAAAATATATACATTGATTTGCATTTGATTGACTGAAATAAGTATTTGATCCCCTAGCACAACATGACTTAGTACTTGGTGGAGATACCCTTGTTGGCAAGCACGGAGGTCAGATGTCTCTTGTAGTTGGTTACCAGGTTTGCGCACATCTCGGGGGATTTTGGTCCACTCCTCTTTGCATATCCTCTCCAAATCCTTAAGGTTTCGAGGCTGTCGTTTGGCAACTCGAAGCTTCAGCTCCCTCCATAGATTTTCTATGGGATTAAGGTCTGGAGACTGGCTAGGCCACTCCATGACCTTAATGTGCTTCTTCCTGAGCCACTCCTTTGTTGCCATGGCCGTGTGTTTTGGGTCATTGTGGTGCTGGAAGACCCACCCACGACCCATTTTCAGTGTGCTGGCTGAGGGAAGGAGGTTGTCGCCCAAGATTTCACGGTACGTCGCCCCGTCCATCCTCCCCTCGATGCGGTGAAGTTGTCCTGTCCCCTTAGCAGAGAAACACCCCCAAAACATAATGTTTCCACCTCCATGCTTGACGGTGGGGATGGTGTTCTTGGGGTCATAGTCAGCATTTCTCTTCCTCCAAACACGGCAAGTCGAGTTGATGCCAAAGAGCTCGATTTTGGTCTTATGTGACCACAGCACCTTCTCCCCAGCCTCCTCTGAATCATTCAGGTGTTCATTGGCAAACTTCAGACGGGCCTGTACATGTACCTTCTTGAGCAGGGGGACCTTTCGGGCGCTGCAGGAATTTAATCCATTCCTGCGTAGTGTATTACCAATGGTTTTCTTGGTGACTGTGGTCCCAGCTGCCTTGAGATCATTAACAAGCTCCTCCCGTGTAGTTCTGGGCTGATCGCTCACCTTTCTCATGATCATTGATACCCCACGAGGAGAGATCTTGCATGGAGCCCTAGACCGAGGGCGATTGATGGTCATTTTGTGTTTCTTCCACTTTCGAATAATTGCACCAACAGTTGTCTCCTTCTCACCGAGCTGCTTGCCGATGGCCCATTCCAGCCTTGTGCAGGTCTACAATCTTGTCCCTGACGTCCTTAGACAGCTCTTTGGTCTTGCCCATGGTGGAGAGGTTGCAATCTGATTGATTGATTCTGTGAACAGGTGTCTGTTATACAGGTAAAGAGTTGAGGCAGGTGTCTCTTGTACTGGTAACAAGTTGATATTAGGAGCACTTTCTTAGAGTGAGGGGGACTAATATACCCGGCCTGTGGGAGCCAGAATTCTTGCTAGTTGGTAGGGGATCAAATACTTATTTCACACGATCAAATGCAAATCAATTTCTATATTTTATATAATGTGATTTTCTGGATTTTTTTTCTATTCTATCTCTGAATGTTAAAATGAACCTACCATTAAATTATAGACCTTTCATTTCTTTGTCAGTGGACAAACTTACAAAATCTGCAAAGGGATCAAATAATTATTTCCTTCAATGTATATGTCCTCTTCTATCGTGGAGAGTATTTTAACTTTTTGTTCTTTTTTTGGTCTAGTATTTTTCATTGTCTGTGGGTAATTCAAACAAACTAAGATAGGCATTATTTCCAGTAAGTAACTGCATAGCGATGACCTGTGAGGCCCATGTGATGGGGAAAGGACAGGTGATTACTAGAGCTGTATCACATCCCCTTATTTACCGTATACAAGCTGTTACCATCAGGCAGACGGTGCAGGGTGCCATCCCTCTGAAACAATCTTGCAGATCAGTCGTGCCTACCAGAATTACACTGCTGAACAAACTATGAAACAAAAATAACTGATAGGGTCTGTGATTATAACATGAAGAGTACTTTGGTAATGTGTTGTTTGTTCTTGGTGCTGTTATCGTTGATTTGGTTGGTATCATGTTGTTTGTTTGTTTGTCTGAAGAATGATGATGTATTGCACACAATGAATCATCTCTCTATCTCTATCTCTACCTCTCTCTATCTTTACCTCTACCTCTACCTCTACCTCTACCTCTACCTCTCTCTCTCTCTATCTCTATCTCTACCTCTCTCTCTATCTCTATCTCTCCCTCTCTCTCTCTCTCTCTCTCTCTCTCTCTCTCTCTCTCTCTCTCTCTCTCTCTCTCTCTCTCTCTCAATCTCAAATCTCTGTCTGTATCTCTATCTCTATCTCTATCTCTACCTCTACCTCTCTCTCTCTCTCAGCTGTCTTTACTGCAACATTGCTTTGTGCATCTTTTGCTTTCACTTGGCCGCTTGCAGGTATTTGGGCATTTCTTGTGGCCTCCATTCCAGTGCCCCCATTCTTCTCAATGTTTTTGATGCAAATGCCAAAAAGCATCTAAAAGGTGGTGCCAGACTCTAGCCAACCCTCGCCCTCCTACTAGTTGAGAGTGTTGAGTGGTGCAAGTTGCAGCAGGTCCCAAATGTTGTTGTTTGCCGGCCTGTATCTCTGACTCATTCATGTTTATTAATAAATCCCACGTAGAGCTGCAGCAGCAGAGCAAGAACCCTCTAACCGCTGCAGAGTAGCAGCACTCCCATGCTCATCTGGCTTTCATGACCTATGGCTTGTAACACAAACCCACGCAAACGCTCAGTGCACCCTGTTGTTTTCTTTAGGCCAACAACTGCAAAGCGTCTTTTGACTGAGCCTTTTGGAGAACAAGTGAAATAAGTTACGCCTGTCAAAAGCAGGGAGGGTAAAATGAGAGTGGTGGGTAAAAAGGGAAGTGGCTGTTCCATTTCCACGCGGTGTTGGAGATTGCACCGGCTCAGGGTTTCTGCATTGTGGATTCAGAAGCAGAGGGAAAAGAGCAAAAAGCACCGTGTAGCTGTTGATCACAGGACCTTCACGTGACCTGGGTGGGGTTTCCTCTGTTGACTTTTAGAGAGCGCTGTGATACTGTTTTCTCAGGAGCTGCCACAAAACAAGAACCAAAACAAACACACACAACAAAACGGCACTACGTTTTTGAGGTCGTGCTCGTGGGACCACAACGGGCCCCTCTCTTGAACGATGTGTCTTTCCTGGTAGTCAGAAAGACAAGGCAGCCCCGTTTGTGTCTGAGATGGATGTGAAGTATCAATCGTTCTCTCCATAGGTCACAGGACGCCACAGACCTTCTCAATGGAGACCTCGTTATGGTAAGATCATTTGTCATAATAATAATAGGTGTTTCGGAAAGTACCATCGGTGGCTGAGTAGCAGTTCATACTTCATAGGAGAGTTCTTCTGGATCTTCTTATGTATCCAACCGCTATGATATTTTCGTTCAAGCTGCTTTGCCTGAAGCACTAAATGCTTCAACCTATTGGTGAAAAACAATGTATATTAAAACTGGGGGCCCCGTTCAGCCCTGGGTCCTGTGAGTCTTCTCCCCGTTTCCAGGGTTACTGCTCTTAGTATACACAAGGGCCTTGTGATTGGTCTGTTTTCTGGATCTGTGGTTTCTATTGGTCCAAGGTGGAGCAGCGGATAGAGCCAGCCAAGAAGGCAGCCCAAGTGATCTTTAAGAAGCTACAGGGATGCCTGCAGAGTCAGCAGGGGCTAGACGCTGAGCGGCGAATGGTACCGTTAGAAACGTTCTCCTCACACGATCGATCCCTGCGGATGTCCCTTTCATTACCACCATGGTCGACAATCTTCTCAATTGTGCGTGTGTCATTTCCTGTCTTGCCCTTACAGAAAAAGCTCCCTCTCATGTCCCTGTCAGTCAGCATGGCCGAGAGCTTCAAGGACTTTGACGGGGAGTCATCAATCAGGTAGCATTCAGTCATGCACACTTTCATACATCCATCTCTCCATCCATCTCTCCATCCATCCCTCCATCCATCCCTCCATCCATCCCTCGATACATGTCCACCCCTCCATCGATCTGTCTTTCCATCTTCAAACCGATTCCCCATCTATGTTAATAATAATAATAATACTATTAATAACAATAACAATAATAATAATAATAATAGATTTAATTTATGTAGCGCTTTTCAAGGTCCTCAAAGACGCTTTACTAGGCGCTGTGTTGCATCTGTGTAGGAGAGTGTTGGAGATGTGCTGCTTCATGGAGCAGACCTTGGCCACTATACTGGCAGACTTTGAGATGAAGCTGGAGAGAGAGGTCCTGGAGCCACTCAACAAACTCAGTGAAGTACGGACATCCTTTAAAACAATAATCTGTCTAATAGTAATGCCTGGACTGATAATAGCAATTACGTGCCAAAAATATAACGATGTATACAATTTATTCTTCTGTATTTTCTGTGTCTATTTAATTTTCAGGAAGACCTTCCTGAGATTCTGAAGAACAAAAAGCAGTTTGCCAAGCTCACCACAGACTGGAACAATGCCCGCACAAAGTAGGCCACACTCGTCCTTACAGATCAGATGCTTAGAGCAAGTTTTACTATAGCTACTGACTCATTTCTTTCTTTTTGTGTGTGTGTGTGTGTGTGTGTGTGTGTGTTCAGGTCCCAGGCCAGCACTGGCGCCCAGGCCAAGCAGGACGGTCTCAGGGAGGAGATGGAGGAGGCCTGGAGGAGGTTGGAGAGCATCAAGGTGTGTGTTGTTTCTGTTACTATTGCTAAGACAACAATGCTAAGTCACAGTTGATGTTATTGCTAAGACAACAATGCTAAGTCACAGTTGATGTTATTGCTAATACAACCATACTAAGTCATGGCTTATGCTATTGCTAATACAACAATTCTCAGTCACAGTTGGTGTTATTGCTAATACAACGATACTAAGTCGCGGTTGATGTATTTTGTGTGGACTATAACATGGCCTTTGAGAAGAGATTGTTTTCTTGCATGCGTAGCAAAGCATCTCTATGTATTCTATTATAAATTATTCTTTGTTCTTATTTGTCAGGATGAGTACTCTGCAGATCTCTACCACTTTGCTACCAAAGAAGATGACTACGCAAACTACTTTATTCGTGTACGTTTTCCAATCGATGTTCGAATGTTTTCATCCTGTGTCGTGGTAAACAGTATTAGTATTAATCGCCCCTTCTGCTTCATCTGTAGTTGTTGGAGCTCCAAGCAGACTACCACAAGGGTTCTCATGAGTTCCTGGATAAACACATCACGGAGCTGAAAGAGACCCGCAATCCAAAAGGTAAACTACGTGTTGGTGTTCAAGGAAAGGCACAATACTTATAGAAGTATCCTTATCATTCAGTGATATCATTTCATTTTGTGCAAAAAACACAAATGCGGGTCCTAGGTTTTCTATAAAGCCCTGGGGTGACCCTGATGATCTGGTCATGTGACCATAGGCCCCATGGTCTGGTAAAAAGCAAGCACTCTACCACAGGGTAATAACGGTCAAGCATAATGGTGGTAGAACTGTGTTTTAGTGGGAAAGCATGTCTTTGTTGAAGAACCCATGTATCCAGGAGTTCTGCTGGAGAGTGTAAGTCCATCTGTCCAGGAGAGATCGACGGGCAGCCCGTTCATGAAGCCAGACATCAGGAACACACATGCAGGTCAACATCCCAAAAGTTGAAGAACAAGCAATTGCGCGTTTCCTGAAAGGCCTAATAGAGCTCCTGACCCTAACACAGTTGAGATGTTGTGGACTGACCTAAAACAAACAGCTCATTCTCAAAAACCCACACATGTCACTGAGCTTAGTGCTGCACGGTGGTGTGGCCTAGACTTCCTGCTTGACGCATGTAGAAGGTGGGCAGTACAGGAAGTGCCTTGTTACCGTTGTTACTGCTAATGGTGGCGTAATGATTCGCTGAGTCCAAAAGGGAGATTGATTTTCACACCAGGGAGTATCTTAAACTTTCCTTGAAAAATGAACTAAATGAGTATCCAAATTTGGTGTTTGGGAGGGTTGCGGTGGCATCTTCCCAGTAGAAAGGGTGTGCGTGTGTGTGTGTGTGTGGATGTGCGTGTGTTGCTGGAGTTAATAAACGGGATAATCCCAAAAGTACTCACGGTGTCAAACTCGATTTGCGCCCGGGGATCCTCAGTGCTATTATTTATCTCTGGGTCTCTTTTATCCAGGATTAGATATTGGTTAAATATCATCTGACCAAACTATCAGGCCAATACTTTCTTGACGCAGTGCACCTCCCTTACTAGTCCTGTGGCTCTGTGTGTGTGTGTGTGTGTGTGTGTTTTACCCACAGAGCCCCCGAGGAACATCTCCAAGAAAAAGGTGTACGGGGAGCCTCTGCTGTCCCACCTGCAGGAGAGCGGCCGGGACATCGCCGTGCCCATCCAGGAGTGTGTCCACATGCTGCTGCACAGCGCCATGAAGGAGGAGGTGAGCCACGTAGAGTTCCAAACCAGGGCTTTAGACCCGGCAGAGTTTGTAGAGTAGATTCATGGCTCGTTCTCTTGAAACTTTTATGGGGTTCTCTGGGATGTTTTAGCACATGGATGGTGCGTTGTTTAACACTGTGGATGGTGCGTTGTTTAAATCCAACTGTCTGGCTACATATGATTCTTTGCCCACTTTCTTCCCTGTACCCCCCCCCCCCCCATGACCTCCCTGCACCCCTCCCCTGCCCACCCCCTCTCTCTCTCTATACCCCTCTGCCCACCCTCTCTCTCTCTCTCTCTCTCTCTCTCTCTCTCTCTCTCTCCCTTGTTCTTCCTCTCTCTGTCCCAGGGTTTGTTCCGCCTGGCAGCGGCGGCCTCAGTGGTGAAGAGGCTGAAGAGCAGCCTGGATGGCGGTGTGGTGGACCACAGCGAGTTCGACACGGACCAGCATGCCGTGGCGGGGGCTCTGAAGTGCTACCTCAGGGAGCTGCCCGAGCCACTCATGACCTTTGAACTCTACACCGAATGGTTTCAGGCAGCAGGGTCGGTACTGAGACTCGGAGAGTACACTGTGTATCCCATGACTCATCCATGTTTTAGAGTGGGATTTACATTTTCAATTTCCCCCTGCGTGGTTGCCCAACAACCAGCAAGACAATCAAAAAAAACATGGCAATAGAAAGTTACAAAATATCCAATCTAGAAAGACGTTATTCGGAAAAGGATCCTATCTAGAAAGACGGAGTCGTTATTCCAAAAAAGATCCTATCTGGAAAGCCAGAGTCGTTGTTCCAAAAAGGATCCTATCTAGAACGGTTCAGCTCCATAGCACCTCACTGGAGTGGAATGCTAAATCTGTTCCCACCAATTCAGGGAGAAGGAGCTGCCCGACAAACTGGACGCGCTCCGAGCCGCGCTGAAGAAGCTGCCACCAGAGAACTACAACAACCTCCGGTACCTCTCCCAGTCTCCATGCATGATAACAACAAACACTGATGTTTGGGGGGAGGGGGGTTTGTAATGGTGTTTAGGTCCTTATTTTTCCACGTAAATTTCTTTCTTCATTTGTTCACGTCTTTTCTTCAGGTACCTGGTTCAGTTTCTGTCCCGTCTGTCAGAACATCAGGCTGTCAACAGGATGACTCCCAGTAACATCGCCATCGTGCTGGGCCCCAACCTGCTGTGGCCTCGAGTGGAGGGGTGGGTGCAGCCTTTAGTTATGACAACTTAAACGCTCACGGCAGAGACATGTACAAGGGCTGGCTAGCTGCACTGGCTAATGTGGCTCAAATGACCCAAATCTACCTTGTGAGACAGATGCACATGCTGGCTAGCTGCTGTTGATCTCTTAAACCAGACGCTTCTTCGTTCTCTAAGCCCGGGTCCCTCTTTGACCTTGGGTCACAACTCCCAACAGTCTCCCCCCTGGGCCCGTGCTCCTCTGCCTAAACAGGCCTCTCTTTTCACAATTACCAGGGGCCTCCCAGATTTACAACCAGCCCCTCCTTTAGAGCCCTCTCATTTCCTCTGCAATAGACTAGTTGTTGTTCTCACTCACTCTTGTTCTTCCGCTACAGACGTCATTAATATCACACAATTACTAGATCACACAACTAATAGGTCACACAATTACTAGAGCACACAACTAATAGGTCACACAACTAATGGATTACCTGATGTGTATGCAACTATACCTGAGCATGCTATTAAATCTGACACTGCACTGGCTAATGTGGCTCAAATGACCCAGATCTACCTTGTGAGACATATACACATGCTGGCTAGCTGCACTGGCTATGTGGCTCAAATGACCCAGATCTACCTTGTGAGACATATACACATGCTGGCTAGCTGCACTGGCTAATGTGGCTCAAATGACCCAGATCTACCCTGTGCAGCAGAGACATATACACATGCTGGCTAGCTGTACTGGTATAATGTGGTTCAAATGACTCAGATCTATCCTGTGTAGGTAACATTTTTTGTATTATCAATACTTTTCTTCTGATCGCACATTGTACGTCTATGGGAAAATGAAAAAAATTCTGTTCAGATCAGTCCATGTGAAGTGGCAATATTTAATATTACTGCCCAATCTCCTGTGAAACTGTGACAAATTGCTTTACGGCACAAGACCGTGCGACACTAAATCAGGAAGAGATTTATTTTGGCGGCTTATGTCAACGTCAAGTCGTCATGTGATCACTCACCCTTCTGTGTGTGTGTGTGTGTGTGTGTGTGTGTGTGTGTCTCAGGGAGCTGGCTATGTTGGACATGGCGTCTGCGTCCTCGGTCCAGGTGGTGGCAGTGATTGAGCCTCTCATCCAGTACTGCAGTGACCTCTTCCCAGAAGGTGACGACTGAGACACACTGAGTATCTCGGCGCATTCTTCTCTTTTGGTTCATTCTTTTCCAGCTATCTTTGTTGACACTACCGGCTAATTGTAGAAATATTGTCCTGTTTATATTTCTATATTTTTTTTCATGTTCTTCCCAGCGGTGGACTTTGATGTTCCCCAGCTTCCTGACAGTCCAGTCGAGACCCCAACTCTTCCTCCATCTCTGGAGTCTGGGAAAGAGAAGTTGACCAGGAGTGCTTCTTCCACCTCCACCGCCTCCTCCTGTTCCTCCTCCTATCATTCGGCTCTTTCCAAAACCAACAGGTCTGCCGTAGCTATGACATCCTCTTCTCACGGGAGACACAGAGATAACATTCAGAATAATCACACCCATCTGTTCCCAATGCTTGAAATAACCCTGGCAGTGGAATGATGGTATATTTGAGATATTGATCCTTGGTCATGTCAACGTTTTGGTGTTTGTTACTAATAGTGATCTATTTTATTGAATTTATTTCAAATTGAATTGATTTGAATCTAAGTCCTTATCTAATTCTTCTTCCTGTTTGATTCTCAGTTCTGCGTCCCAGGACGGTGGGGGTTACTTTCTGGTCAAGTCCGGTTCTGTCAGCCGTGGAACGATCACCTGGGGCACCCCGTCTACTGAGCCCTTAGACCCGACCCAGTGTACCTCAACGGCCCTGAACCCAGCCCAAGTCCCCAGCCCCACTCTGCTCGCTCATCCGTCCCCCATATCCAGTCCAACGTGGGTTCAAAGCCCAGGGCCCGCTGCAGCTCCGGCTCCAAATCCAAACCAGGCCGCGAGCGCGGGCCAGAAGCAAAGCTCTGAAACGGTTCCGCTGGAAACCATTATAGAGGCGCCACCAGACTCACCCATAGCCTCACTGAAGATCAGTTCCCCTTTCAAACGTTAGTTGACCGCTAGAATACATTTGTACCATGTGCTTATGTAATTCTTTTCGCAACCAAAACCCATGCTGTTATTTTCCTGCTAGGGTGAACGCAATATACTGTACGTTATGTCTATATTAATTTACTTAATAAGCCTTGTTCTTGGCCTGTTGCTTTGCGATTTCTTGAATAGTGGTTTAAGTTTAAACCACAGGTCACTTTAACATCCAGTAAGTATTTAGAAAGAAGGAAGTCTAAGACTATTGAAAAAGAAAAGGCTCTGTAGAAACTGTAATAAGGATTAAAACAGTACAGTTTACATAAAAAAAAGTTTCCATATTTCCTTAGTGGACATTTCTAGCATTCTTTCAGTTTAACTATCATAATAATTCATATAATTCCTCACAATTAACATATTTTATCACTGTTAAGTCACTACTTCCCACATCTCATGAAGTGAGGCTTGTTCAGATTAAGGAAGTAAATATTTGAAAACAGCTTTTGATAGGTCAAACTCTTCTAATCCCCTGTTTCTTAACAGCAAGGAGATCCTTCGTCCAACACAAGATGCCCAGCCAGGCGTCTAAAGAGCAGGTGGTTGTCCAGTTCTCCAAATCCAGAGCTCCAGTTCCTCCCAAACCCCAGGCTCCAGGTCCTCCCAAACCCCAGGCCCCAGCTCCGCCTGTACCCCGACCAAAGGCACCCGAAAACCAGCCGCAGCCAGAGCCCAGGTCCCATCCACCGGCCTTGAAGAAACCAGCAGTTAAAAAACCTGGAGTACCACCACCTCTGCCCCCACTGCTGGAAACCAAGTAGACCACCATCATAGCTTAACCAGGGACAATCGTTACATGCCATTATTATAATGTGTAAATTGTACTTTGCTTTTATGAAACAAAAAAAAGACCTGTACACGTAAAAGGGGAAATGTTACATGGACTAGTAAGCTACTGAGTAAATACATTTATATATATATAAAAAAAAAAAAAAAAACCAGGATGTGTAAAGACTTGAATGTGTCAAAGTAAAAAATAAATGCTATAATATACTGCTTTGTTTGTTTTGTTTGTTTTAAGATATGGGATAAGGTCGCGAGAATGTCTACATGGATAAATAAACCGATGTCCTAGCTTATTGAAAACATATTTATCGTCAATTCATATCATTGTAGAACATCAACGGTACTGAGTGCAGTGCAGCATAATGTGGTATACGTTTTGTCCAGCTTGGGCTCCAAGGCAAAGCCTCTTCATGTTGTATAAAAAGGAGAATATTTGTGGCAACCATTCAGGTACAAAAAAGCAACATGAAAATCTGCAAAGTAATTTTTAGGTTAGATACACACAGAAGTATGCAGCAAAAAGATCAAGAAACAATCAAACGGGATTGGCTGGAAGTATGACAACAGACAAAATATAACAAATGATGATGCTATACAAAGAAAAGAAATTATCCTTACAAAGTATTTCCATTTACATGTAAAGGGTTTATAGTGAATCAACAGAAAGTAGCTTCTCTTTAGCTAATATTCAGCTTTTTAAGTGGCTTGTAGTAAATGTGGAGATGCCAGATCTCAGTGTTCTAGAATGTTCCTGACACCTTTGACAACAATAGGTTAGCAGTGACGGATGACAAAGGGTTGAGGTCAGGTTTAGCGGCTGCTGTCTCTGTCCTTATGTTCTGTTCCCGCTCTGAATAGCCACAGGAAGCCGTACAAATACCTCACTATGCAGATGTCATCTCATACCTAGTATAAATAGCCACGTTCTCAAACCGTTAAGCAACGCCTTTAGTGTTTCCTCTTTGACTCTCTCTGCTACATTCGCTCACATTCTACTCTACCTCTTTGTTTCATTTTCTAACAGAATTTTATGAGTCACGACCACTTGAATAAAGCAAAGGGATTCCTTTGTGGCCCTCGTCCAAGGTGTTTTTCCTGGGAAAAGTCCATAATCATTCAGTCATTTTAGAAGCTTTTAAAAAAAAGTCACGAGTAATGTTTTGAGTGATTACACAATCTATTACTGATTTGTTCATTATAATGCCCCAATCGCAACATTCAAAGTTTCCACGGCATATTTTTTGTATAACTCAAATAAAGGTACACTACGTTTTGTCTTGTCAATTGAGCCAGCCACATTGACCCAAATTAATTAGTAAGACATAACCAACTTGTGTGGTACAGTATATGAAGTTATATTTTAAATTGAGCAACTAATTCAGATGCTCTTATTTACAAAATAAAGTCTGGTTTTGCTCAGACTTTAATCTCCTCTTCCTCATCAGCGTAGCCATAGGACACTTTCTTCTTTAACTCCCTCATAATCAGCAAGTCTGACTCAAACTCCAGCTTCTCCTTCCCCTTGAAGAGCCCTTCACCTACATAGTGGCCTGCCAACACATCCACAGAGCACTGGATCCTCTCCTGGCCAGGGGAACCCATCACCAGGTCGGGGGCCGTCCCTTTAAATGGGGGGCCGCCGCCGTTCACATCCATCCTGCCTTCGTCGTACTCCTCCCATTCCACTCCGTACGGACTCTTCCGGATGCTGCCCCCATCCTCCCTCAGCAGCGAGTCCACGTAGGAGATGGTGGCGGAATCCATCTCCGAGCCGTCACTGGTCAAGCCGAATCCTGATCCCGCCTCTTCTCTCTCCCACGCCTGGCCGGGCTCCTCGGGGTGGCTGAGGGAGCTGTCGATCAAGCCAAACACCTCGCTCATCAAGGACGGGCCCAGGTCAAAGGTGAAGGAGGCCAGGGAGGCCAGGGAGGGAAGGGAGTCGGAGCGGGTTAGAGTAGAGTGGTCCGGCTCGGAGGCCAGAGTCGGCGCGGAGCAGGGGGACAAGATGGCGTCGGTGAGCGAGCCGCGGCGCCGGCCGCCCGGAGAACAGGAGGCGGAGCCGGAGATGGACGGCTGCTGGCGCTCGGACCGAGAGAGGCGGGGCAGAGTGACGAACGCTGACTCCAGACCGGAGGAGGAGAGAGGGGAGGAGGGGTCTGAAATATCAAAAACACGGAGACAGGGTTCGTTATCCTCCCCACCACCACCAGAGGGCAGCGTGAGAGCAACGGTTCAGAGGACGCACACAGCACCAAGCCAAAGGTGGCACACTGCAGAGTGCCCCTATGAACTCTGTTTCACCTCCCTGGCATGTATCCCCCAAACACTCCCATGCTACACTGTCATTCCCTGCTACCCCGGGCCACTCAAAAGGTCAATGTGTCGTGCTGAGCTGGGACTGCTCCGTCCGGGTCCTGCTGCTTCCTTTTAAGCCTTGCTGCGTATACAAGAACAACATGTGGCCTGAAGAGAAGGTCTAATGTGATGCAGGGTTAGGTCTCTGCACCTGTATCATATTTGTTTGTTTTATTGACAATGAAAGTCGGGAGTTCTAGACTGAACGGTTTACGAGTTTAGTCACAATATATGAAGGAAAAAACATGCACTCACGTATCACCCAGACAGCCACACAAACACACACACACACACACACACACAAACACTCACACAAACACACAAACACACGCACGCTCACACAAACACACACACCCACTCACACGCTCACACGCTCACCCAGACAGCCACGCAAACACACACAGAGTGTAGACAGTGAGGCATAGGAGTGGTATGTCTCTGGGCTCTGAGACACCATCCATCCCATTGGTGTCCGGACGTGTCTCTCTTATCAGCCCCTTGGTGGACAGAGTGGGCCTGGTGTTGGTCAACGGCCAAAGTGATTTATAAGGACAGCCGGCAGGAATCTATCTAGATCAGTCTGTACAAGACGGGTTGTTTCGACATCTAATTACAGGCAGACGGCCACGCAACGGAATTCCTCCTCGTCAGTTACCAGGGGTCAGATGAGGACTGAGCACTGTAACCTATCCCCTACTACTGCAGGAAAGACTGGCAGCCATTTTGTTCCCATTTTGAATTGTGTGCAATCTTAAAACAAAGTAGTTCGGTAGATGATAGAACCTGTGTTTGTTTATGTCATGCCTCTACTCACCATAGGAGCCTGGGTTCGTCTCTGGTAAGCTGGTAGAGTTGGGGAACAGCACCTTGGCGGTGGGTGACCCCCCGGGGGGCTCCACATCCAGTCGAGGCAGGGAGACGGCGTTCTTGATGATGGGGGAGACGGGAGGGGGCGGGGGGGACAGGTCCTTGGAACCGGCCCGGGATCGTTCGGGGGTCTTCCGCACGTGGCGGAGGGTCCGGGAGAAGAACACGCCGATCTTGGTGTCCGGGGCGGAGGTTGAGTCCGTGTCCCCGGGGTTGCCGCCGTTGGCCGTGCCGCCGTGGTTGCTAAGGAAGGAGGTGTCGCCGAAGGCGTCGCCGCCGCGGCCCACGTGCATGGTGTGGCGGAAGTCTCCCAGCGGGGGGCTGATCATGTCGGCGGAGAGGTCCCCCTTGAAGCGCCGCTTGCCCGGCGAGTGGGACACCAGGCCCTTCAAGCCCGACAGCTTCCCCTGCAAGTTCATGGTGGCCGACAATAAAGGGTGCCGAGGAACGCTCAGAGACCGGTTTCCATCCACTCAGCGAGGGGTTAAAATACGCACTGCGGCTTTTGAACGTCCCAGAGGTTCTAACCCCAAACGATGGCTCCTCTGGGTCTTAACCCAAACAACAGGGTTAGGAGTCTGGCAGGTTTACGAGGTCAGCCCTCGCTAACGCAGCGGTCAACAGCAGACAGAGATACGATCTCCAGCAGGATCATTTCGGTCCCTTTTGGGATGTTTGTTTGTTATGCCTGGGCGGCTGGGGGAGGTGGAGGTAAATGGAGGGGAACACGATGCAGCTGGTTTCGCGGCCCGGAGGCGCACGGGCAGTCTGACTGCAGAGATGCAGCTACGCTTTGGGCTGGCAGGGTCTTGCTTTACGACGGTGGCCAGCTCCCTCTGCAAATGGCTCTGTGGTCACACACTGGAACCATCTGTCACGGGAAGAAAAAATCATGCTATTATTGAACTATATTTGTGCAACGGAATTTGGATGGGAAAATATACAGGAAAAAATACGACAAAGAATACAAATCATATAATATAGATTTATGTTTTTTATTTAGAATATGTAACAAACTAAACGGATGAAATGTAAGTAGGTAATACAGTCTTCTATAGTCTAATCTGAAAAAAAGTTATTTTAGAATATGTTTTAAAAGAGTAGCCCGCCCAGAACAGGCTTTTTGCCAACAGTCTGCGTTCCAAAGTCCACTGGATTGGAGCCTGCTAAATTTAGAAAACCAGTGGCCAGTTAGAGCTCAGGGAGTAAAACGTCTGCTTTTAGCAATTTACGAAAGCCAACTCTCACGGTACTTCCATTTAGACTTTGCCCCAGTCCTGGACACGACATGAGTGCTACTTCATGGACATTTCATTTACATACTTTTAGTGAACGTATTCAACACGCAGGTCAAAGTATTAGAACAAAAGCAACACTCCCTCTTGTTTGGAAAGTTGTACTACATTAAAAAGCAAAACTTTATTTTTAGATTAGGGAATGTTTCGATAAGAGAAATCACTGGGCCAACTATTATTGCAGCATGTATACCCTTCAAGACAGCAGGGGCAGGAGGCCAAATAATGGACTTCTCTCTTTGTGTTATTCTTTGCCAGAAGAGTAATGGATATCCTACTCTCAAATATTTTGATAGCATAAGGCGCTCGGTGACAGGGCCCTCTGGTTCTTTGAGGAAATCTTTCCACTGCGGCGGCAGTCGGCCTCCCACGCTCCAGCGCCAAACACAGTCTGGCTTCATTAATTAGACTTCCATGGACGGGCCATTGCGTCAGGTCTTAGGCAGCCTGCTGACCACAGGCCCGGGCTCTGTCTTCAAACCATCGCCGGGCTGCGGGTTTAAGAGGCCAGCTGGGAGCCCAGAGAGGGAGGAAGCACGCCTCACACCCCGGCCAAACAGAGCAGTTCACGGGCCCATAAAAGGCCACCAGGGCCCCGTAGGCTGACGTGTGGCGTTGAATCGGAGGTGGTGTTGGCCTACAGGGAGCAGGCACCACTTCCCATAGACTGGAGCCCCCACACTCCAAGCTCTGGGGGTATCAGCCTGGAGCTCTGGTACCCTGGCCCTGGAGGGGAACGGTGCACATAGACTGGAGCTTGCCAATCACATCAGACCCACCTGATGGTATCAAAACCAGGCTTCAATTTCCTAAGGACGACATCTAATTGCCACAAAGCAGGGCATAGTTGCTCCTTCAAATAGCGAGAACATTTTTAAACATGGGCTCCTTGTGCATTTCAAAGGGGCAATAATTAACTCAAATCAAAGCTCCTGAAGTGTACCAGTGTACCAGTAGGGCCAGTAGTAGTGTTTAGTCTCTCATTAATCCTGCTACAGTCGGTGGAGCCTGTGACCATGCTCCCAGGGGCCCAGTCTGCTCTAGATGGAAGAATGAGTATGAGAAAGAGAGAGAGAGAGAGAGAGAGAGAGAGAGAGAGAGGGGGGGGGGGGGGGGGGGGGGGGAAGCTAGAGACGCCTCGGTCTTTTCCAGCTTCCAGTGAAGCAGCTTACTTGGTCCACATGAGTACGTCCACACAGAGCCCTCCTCAATCTCCTCTTCCTTCCTCTGGCCCTCCTCCTCCGCTCCCTTTGATCCCTTGTTTTCAAAGGAGTCCAAAGCCGGCCGGCCGCACTCCACGCATGGGCTTGTGGAGACCAAAACCGCGGTTTGACTATGAAATAAAATCCTTAAATCCTTTTAAAGGTAATACGTTTAATGCGGTAATCCAGGCGGCTGTCTGCCTGTATATATATTCGGGGGGGGGGGGGGGGGTCGTACCCTGGATTATCCCCCTAATCCTCTGTCTCCTCGCCCCACGGGGTGCCTCCTCTCTATGGGGCCGGGCCCTGGCCTGCCCCCCTAGTTAGCAGGAGCTCTGGGTCTATTGCTCCTGGAGCTATGGCAACCTTGGCCCGGGAGGAGATCCACTGGACTCACGGAGAGGGAGGAGGTCTGTGGGCGAAGGAGACAGCGGGTCAAACAGGTTGAAAGGTGGCAGAGTAAACTAGAGGGAGACGTAGACTGATAAATAGAGGGAGGGAGGACATGCAGGAATAGGACGATGAAAGAGAGGAGGGATAGAGAAGGGAGGGGAGAAGGAGGAAGGCATCGAGGTGACATGGTGGACATATTGTCCACCATTAATCAGCTGAGGCAGACACTTCAAACATTCCTACTATCAATTGCAGCTCAGAAGCAAAGGTCCTGAGATAGGCAACTCAATAAAATGCAACATCAGTTTCAGTCGGACCCCAACCATTCGCCGGAGGAGCCAGAGCTAATGGGGGCCGTGCGTGTGGGGTGTGTGTGTGTGTGTGTGTGTGAACAGAGTCCTGAATGGAACATCACTGCAGTTTCTCTCGCTCAACTACGATCATCAAACATCCCCCGTTCCAAACCTCAGCCCTAACGAGAAGCACGTTTCTGATTTTGATACTTCCGCGTTGATACACCAAGCAAAACCTAAACTCTCTCTCTCTCTCTCTCTCTCTCTCTCTCTCTCTCTCTCTCTCTCTCTCTCTCTCTCTCTCTCTCTCTCTCTCTCTCTCTCTCTCTCTCTCTCTCTCTCTCTCTCTCTCTCTCTCTCTCTCTCTCTCTCTCTCTCTCTCTCTCTCTCTCTCTCTCTCTCTCTCTCTCTCTCTCTCTCTCTCTGAGGATAATGGTGGATCTGGCATGCAGCTGGTACTTAGAAAGTGAGTGAGTGAGAGAGAGAGACAGAGAGACAGAGAGAGAAGATAAAAAATGGAAATAAAATCTGGGTCTTCTGATTAGTCATACAATTAATGCACTATACTAGAATATAATTGAATAGAATAGAATAGAATAGAATAGAAAGAAAGGGAGTTCAGAAAAATTCTGAGCGTGCACTCCCTGCTCCATTTAGATGTTCTGTATCTAGAAACTACTTTCTCATTCAGGGCACATGGCCTCATTTTAGCAGAATTTGAGTGGCATACTTTTCACCCAATCAGGAGCCAGTCTCTCTGCCTCCCTCCACCATGGAAGTCCTAGCCTCTTTCATGTCCTCACTCACTTACCCAGCTAAGCAGGTGAGCAAACATACGAGATAAGACCACATTTTTTGGACTGACCCTTTGGATTTTCAATTAGGGACGCTTTTCCTTTCCCGGCGCTCCTGTGAGTCCAAGCAAAACATAGGAAGTCTTGCTCATGATCCGGGAAAACATCGGAACCCTTCTACAAATAGCTATACTTTTGAAGTTCCCATCCTACTCGGTTTCATCTTTCTTTTCATCTCTTTCTTCCCGTCCCTCTCGCACCCTTTCTCCTCCCGTTTCTCTAGTCTCCATTTGGTATTTACCGTGTTCCTCCCGGACAACAATGAGGGGGGTTTTGGGAGTGAGTTGTGGCGGCCATTTGGTGATGACAGACCATGATGGAGCAAATTTCCCCCTTCTTTCTTCTTCTTGTGTGGCACCACACCCCTACCCCCTAACCTTCTAAACTAAAAAGCACCCTGGTGTGTTAAAGCAAACACAGTGAGGCAACAGAGAAGTCACACCTTCACTCTCAATCCTTCCTGGCTGCGTCAAGGACACCGAAAGGTCACAGGGAGCATGTTGAGAGGAATGCGGGACGCAGGTAACACGGCATACCCCGGACAGAGGAATGTCACATACGATGCCCTCTCTTGGGAATGTCACACAGAACCGCTTCTTATCCTGCCCATAGCCCATGTCACCTACATCGACCTCATCCAACGAGCCGCAACACGCAGATCATTATAAAACACAGTACAAATGGATTGGGGAAGGAGACAAAATCCATCCAGCACATTATACAGGCTACAGGACAGAGCAGATCAATAAGTTCTGCATTCCTAATGTTGCAAAGGCCTTGATAACAGTCCTATTTAGTACCACGTCACCAGAGAGCGTGCATGTACCCTTATTGATCCGGCTAATGGTTATCAATTGATTTTAATATGTTTACCAGTAGACCAGAACCTTGTGTGTTAGTGTGTGTGTGTGTGTGTGTGTGTGTGTGTGTGTGTGTGTGTGTGTGTGTGTGTGTGTGTGTGTGTGTGCGTGCGTGCGTGTTTGTGTGTAAGCGTTTGATTTGTGCCTTCCTGCATGCTTGTTCGTGTTAATTAGGTCAAAATATTGATTTTGTTTTGCGTCATACTGACATTATCGATTTCTTTGTTTTGTTTGAGAGCTATCTTATAGAAGGTCAATCCATTTTAAAAACCGAGTGAGGTTTATGTTGTATGTGCCCAAACCAACTCAAATTAACTGAAAACCTAAATACATACAAATGTTTTAAAAGTGCTGGTTCGGACAACCTTTCAGTATAGGCAATATTTATGATTTGCTGGAGTGGTTGACAAAAATATATGTTGAGTAGGTAGAATTTCATGACAGAGATCGCCCTCGAACAGCTAGTCTCCCTCTCAGTTGCTTGTCCCACCAAATTAACCGCAAGTGCATACAGGAATTGTTCATGCAAAATCATTTTTTTCTGTCTCAATCAATCAAGGTGAAGGGCACATAATTGCGTCGTTTGTCCAAAACAGCAATTTCGAACAGCTATTACCTTGCAAGTAAGGATCCATACTTTGGTCTTAGGTTTAAAAGCATAGGTACACGAAGCCATGTGAATAATTCATAATCATAAGACTTTAATGAATTAGCATAGAATACTTATTGTTAACTTTGAACTAAGTGAGTTAAATCAATCATGTCCTTACCTCGTGGCTGAAAGAAAAATGTAATGTAGACAAAGCAGTCGCTCCTATCCCAAGAGTTTTTCAGTAGAGCTCCAACAACTTATAGGTTCAGTCCCCACCGGTTCGAAGCAGGCCAGTCCCGCTAGTGACTTAACTTTAGTAATTTACAGTGGAGGATGAAGAAGGGGGCGGGTCTTACCAAATACCGACAAGGTCTTAAACGAATCAATAGCAGCGGGTAAAATGTACAAACGGCGAGTAGTATGGCTTATAACTCCTCATCCATATTTGCATTCCATCAGCCTGCTAATTGCAGTGAGACATTTAACATTAGTAGATAATAAATAAAGATTATGATCGATCGGTCTAGTTTTGAGTGCAATGCAGTTCTCCGAATGGCTAAGGCATTTGGATAGTTGCCATATCGTTTACATTGTTTTATTCAAGATTCAAACATTTGACTCCAATATGGTAGCGAATCCTTCAGTTTTAAAACAGTAAGTAACTTTGCCATCCTGTAAATGGTTCAGATCCTTGGTTGTGTTACGGGGAGACGTTTATTATGCTGACCTCTCCAACAGGATACCAGCCTTATCAACAGGAACAGAAGCATCCTCGCACTGGTCCTTTCATGTGCCTCGTGGTCGGTAGGACACGGAGATGACCCGGGAGTCTGCCAGGTCATCATGGACGTGATGACCCTTGGCTGTATGTTACAGCCTATCTTCATGTTTTACACCACACGTGTTGGACATGCATATACATGCACAGGCCCATATGTACTCACACATACACACAAGTGTATATACATAGGTCAACTTGCACTTAACAAGGCTTGGATAACTACTTCTCTCGCCCAAATTCAAACATAAATACACTCTCACATGGGGGGCAAAATCTTTTCCCCTAAAGCTAACACCCTTCTTCTTCTCCTGTAAGTTAAGTGGCAGTACCATTGGTCTCCATTGGTCTGGGCTCCCCTCCCCGTTCCTCTTGGTGAAAGGAGAAACACACATAACCTGTGCGTGTGGGGGACAGTGCACTTATGAAGGTCATTCTTTTCTTGAAGCCTGGACACTGTTTTATACACACCTCTAATCTGTGTATACAGAAGAGCATGTGAGGATTTCTGTGTGTGCGCGGGAGAGGGGGGGGGGGGGGGGGGGGGGGGTGTAGATAGAGAGCAAAGGAGAGAGAGACTGTGCCTATGCATGCCTGTGTGAGGGGAAAGCGTGTGTGTGTGTGTGCGTGTGTGTTGTGTGCTCAACAGCATCACTGTATAAGGTAAGGACTGCGTTCCCCCTGTCTCATCAATATGGGTTGACTGGGTTGGTCATCACTCACACTCCTGACTGGCCTTGCCAGAAAATCATAGCTGAGTTTAAGTTTGATTGGACAGGAAGGTGATGGACATCGCACCTGGGACTTTTAGGGTCAATGTCGGTTCAGTTGTGTGAAACAAAGAGCATTTTGACAAACACCAGTTACAGTTTAATCCTAGAATGGTACCTCGGACGAATTAAGCCTACTTTTGAACTCTCTTTTCATGTAATCATGATTAATATTCTCTGGAGATATATTTTTACACCGTCATTTGTAGTCTGTGGCCAGTCATACAATGTATGCCACCCTTAATGATTACCCCTGTACAGGAATTTTATCACATAGCTGAATCACTTTCAACACAGAAAACATTTAAAATATTTTCAGGTGTTTTATTATCAGGCCAGTCAGAGTAATGCAATGAATACAGCTTGGGGAAAGAAAGTTACACACCGGTGGTAGATATGGTTTGCCTGTGAAACAGAGGAGAACTTGTTAAGGGTCAGAAAGTCTACATTCTAATTGATGAACTCTACGAGCTCAGCAGATTCCTTGAGTACTTCTATCTTACCGTTTCACCATCCTTTGTTCTATGAATGAATGCTGATGTTAGATTGCTGATTTCTCTCTGTCCTGTTGCAAGGGTCTGAATAATCTATTGGAGACACAGGAGAGGTGCAAGAATGTTAAAGTATTGATTGGCATAATGGGGAAATCTAAGAAAATGTTAAGCAGTAATGTTTTCAAAAATATCTACCATTTTATTTTCCAAGTCAAATGCGGAACATATCCAATGTCTTTCAAGAGCAATGATGAACTGTAACTTGCTTTTGAATTCTTCACATTGTTGCTCTCAGCCAATTTGGACTTTGTTTGTTTCCTTTTGATCAAGACTCATAGTTAGTCTGAGAGGTAGACCTACATTCTATGTGTTTCTGAGACATAGACCTACATTCTATGTGTTTCTGAGACATAGACCTACATTCTATGTGTTTCTGAGAGATAGACCTACATTCTATGTGTTTCTGAGAGATAGACCTACATTCTATGTGTTTCTGAGAGATAGACCTACATTCTATGTGTTTCTGAGACATAGACTTACATTCTATGTGTTTCTGAGAGATAGACCTACATTCTATGTGTTTGTGAGACATAGACTTACATTCTATGTGTTTCTGAGAGATAGACCTACATTCTATGTGTTTCTGAGAGATAGACCTACATTCTATGTGCTTGCCACATGGGAAAGGTCTGTGTAGACGTGGTCCGTAGCCCTGCCGGAAGGGGGATTATGAGAAGGCTGTTATGGAAAGCCAACCAGGCTTGTAAGTGTAGCCGGAGCACTGGGGTTTCCCCCCTGTGGTGGAATTAGGGAATCCCCAACATCTTCAGTGACCACACAGAGCGGACCTTGGTTTAACGTCTCATCCAAAAGACGGCACCATTTATTCAGGACAGAGGGCCCCCTGTCTCTGCCCTTGGGCGTTAGGGGGGCTGCTACATAGACCAGAAGGGAGAGTGCCACCTACACCGGTCCTCCAACACCACTTCCAGCACCCTCTGGTAATCCCAGACCGATCCCTCCTTGGTGGTGTTATACAGGGGGAGGTCTCTAGGTGCTGGCCTGCAGGCCCTGTGACGGCCGCCTGTATCTCGACCTTTCCTCTTGTGTATCAGGGTTTCCCTCTCCAGTTTGAGTTTGGCTGCTGTTTTATCACCGTAGACATTTATCGACGCTTCTGTCGCTTTTCTTTGCTTTTCCGTCCTGTCAACGCCCCCCCACTCTGAATCGGCCTCTGTTTCCAGGTCCTCCTCCATAGCCTCACCTTCTTCTGTTTCTACATAGTTCACCATTTCAATGTCCATGTCCATTTCCCCATTTGTCTCCATGATTTGAGTGTACATTTGTACAGCTATGTAATCAACCATGTCAACGTTTTGGAAGTGACTACGCCCTTCTTTCCCATCGTGGTTCACTCGTTGCATTTCCACGTCCACCTGTTCCCCGCAACGATTGGCTTGGAATTCCTCCCAGAAGAGATCGTTTTCCTCCATGTAGCTGACGATGTCCTCAACCCTTGGGAAATCGGGGATGGTGTCGGCACACTTATTTGTCATAGGTTTTATTTCGCCACTTCCGTCACGGGAAACTCTGGATATAGACGGACCCTCTGCGAAATAAGTGCTTGTGTTCTCTTCCATTTGTGGGTATATCGCCTCCTCCGAAGTGTGGCCTTGTTCCGTTTCTAGAGCTCCCGTCTCTTCCCAGTCCGCAGGGGTTCTGAACCGTTCCTCCCACTGTACCCGTCCTAAGTTCAGAGTTTGGCACAGTTCCATGGATGGATCCACCACCTCTCCCTGCCACTCCTGAGGCACCTCTCCAAGAAACGTGCCCTGGTTCTGCCCTCCATCTGTCAGTCTCAGTCGCTCTTGTTCTTCCCACTTCTCCTTGTCGTCCCTCTCTCGTGCAAACGCGATGATCTGCCTCGCTCTCATTTCCTTCTCACACCTGACCCTCCACTCCTCCTCGGTCCCCAGCCTGCTCCTCCTCACCGTGACCTCCTCCATCGCTGGCAGCGCCCCGGTCTCTCTCTTTTCTTCCCCTTCCTCTCTATCCTGCTCCTCCACAACCTCCTCCTCATTTGAGACAACATGTCTCTCCTGATCTTGCTCTTCGTCTTTCCTCCTGTCTTTCACTGAGAAGCCAAGTTTTCTCCTCACATACTGGCGTAATCTCTTCAGCAGGCTTTTCTTTTTCACTGGTTTGCCCTGCTCTACTTCCATCATGTGCTCAAGTGCCACTTCCTGAAAAAGATCCAAGTCAAAATGCATATTATCTATGTAGCTAAACAAAAAAGGTATACAAAGTGGGTGAACTCAAGTTTTGGCGCGAAATGAGTAGCAGACCGAAAGAACATTCAAGTGGTTCATTTAACGGGTCAAGTTTCCTACTTGATGTTCTTGATAAAAGCTGATAAAACAGGCTCACCTGAAGAACACAATGTGTACACACCTCTGCTTCAAACATAAAAAGTGTGCGCTTTATACTGATTCTGACGTTCCAGAGCATACACCTCATTATGACATCATAATGCCACCAACCAAGCATCTGTCAGCCAATCAACTCATCCTATAGTCCACTCATGTAACCATGTCATCCAACATAGAAAGTTCCACTGAGCATTTATCTTTTTATTATTATTATTTGGAAAGGAAAATACTTTATTGATCCCAAGCGAAATTGTATTATCATAGTTTGGCCATCAAATAATATTTAAAAATAAATTGTCATAAAATACACACCCACAATAAAAAAATGTATAAAATAGTAATAAAGAATAGTTAAGGTAAGAGAAAATAAAAAGGTGTACCATCAAGTATAACAGCACCCATTTGAATTGTCTTTGAATTGACAAATGTAATTTCTGTTCGTAGAAAAAATCTGAAAACTGAGTCTCTCAGTTTTACAAACAGGAAAAACAAATCGATTGGAATAAAAACTCTACCGTTTCACTAGGACTAAATGGGATTGATGTTTTTCAATACTTTTCGAATGGTTTTCACCTTTTTGCTTATACAATCAGTGAAGATGACTTCAAGACCTGCCAGGTTAAGACCAATAAGTGGGTTGGCATTTTGATCCATTTTACCAAGTCTACTACTTTCCTCCTTAGTAATGTTGCCCTGCCAACTCATGAAGGAGAAGGTCAACACACTGCAAACCACACTGTTATAGAACATAAGAGCTTGAAGCATTGCCTCATCAACATCGAATGATCTGAGCTTCCCTAGTAAGTATGGAGGTGACTGGGCTTTATTGAAAACGTTACTTAAGTGTACCTTCCAATCCAGTATGCTGTCAATAGTAACACCAAGATATTTGTACGTGTTAACCCTTTCCATTCCAGCTCCTCTGATTACTATTGGATTAATAGTTCATTGATTTTCTTCTAAAACCAACAACTGCTTCTTTGGTTTTACTAACATTAAGTTCAAGATCATTCTCAGAACACCCTTCAACAGATAATCAATCAAATGATTATATGCTACTCATGCCACCCAGAATACAGCAGATCCACCAATTTGCTAAATTGCATTTAGCCCAAATGTCATAACTACTGTGTCTTAAGCTCTAGCGCTGCCCTGTAAAGCCATAAAAGAGGACTATGTTTGACATTCCGGCTACTATGTAATTAGACTGCATGTTAAGACGCCTATAATACCTTTATGCTTGATTTAGCTTTCAGAACTAACACTTACTGGCTCATAACACTATGTGAGACAAACCTAAAGAGTTTGCCATGTTCCCAGGTTGTATGGAAAAATATATATCTTTAATCAAAACTGATATCTTCTCTTTACATCTTCAATAGAATTAAAATGTAAAATAGATAGATAGAAAATATAATGAAATTATGAACTGTAACGAAACTAAATATGTAGCCAAACTTGAGTGAAGCCTTATTTTTGTCCAATCTTGTGAAAGACCAATTTCCAACTTACCAGTTGCCCTGTCTTTCTTCAACTACCATTCTTACTACCCAAATTCACTCAGGAAAACTCCATTACTATGGAAGTCATATTATGACATCATCAAGTTTTATGACATCATACGCAACCACCTTAATGGATACAAAACTTTATTGATATGAAATGATGTACCTGTAAAACTAAAACAATAAAATAATCTAGTAAAAAAAAAAAAAATAGAACTATACTAGCTATAAAAGTCATAATAATGAACCCTTACTTCTTTAGTCTTTAGTACTGAACAATGTCACAAGGTACTTTAGCCAATACATTGGGTTGATCTGGCTGTAAATGCTGTTTCTTGACATTCAGGAGCATAATAACCATTAAGGTCTAAATATCCCAAAGCTAAAATATCCAACATTTATAAAATCAAATCATACATGTTTCATGAAATGGTTGATAGTAAGTAATGCAGAACATTAGATGAAGTCTGAGTGCTTTTTTTAGAGGTATATTTCTTATAGATATATCTTCTGTCCTCATTGTTTCTCTCAGGCTCTCCATCGCCCTGGGTCTCTGTTCACTCCCAAGATAAACAACCTCCACGCAGAGGCATGCCAGCTATTTGCTCGAACAGGCCCACAGCCTTTGGACACCGTTCAAATAGGGCTCCCTGAAGGGATGCAAGATCACAAACGTTGTCCTTTTTCTCCATATCTCCTCTTCTCGTCTTTCCCTCTTTCTTTTCATCTATGTTATTCCCAAACGCTCACCAGGATTCTGAGCTCTGTCTGGAAGCATCGACTTACTCACCGATTTGGCCCTTTCCCTGGCAGACACTTTTATGTTTGACATTTGACCACAGGCCCTGGGGATTTTCAGTGTGTCAGATTTAAATCCACATTTCCCTCAGGTTTTGTTGAATCTTCATTTGTTTCTCTGGCCGTCCGGAGCTTTCATCACTGTCTTTATATGGAAGAAAACACTGTTTCTCAGGGGTTTGGCTGGTCGGTTCTATGTCCCCCTGAGACACACACACACACACACACACACACACACAAACATGTACAAAATGTTTTTCTTAACACTATGGCGATTTGCTCCCAACATTTTAGGAAAGAAAGCTCGGAGAGGTTAATTCTGAGTAAATTACCATGACCTGATTTTTCTTTGAGGGCATGGCTTTCTTAGGAACCTACTCGCAAAACATAACGTGTATTTGTGTGTGTGTGTGTGTGTGTGTGTGTGTGTGTGTGTGTGTGTGTGTGTGTGTGTGTGTGTGTGTGTGTGTGTGTGTGTGTGTGTGTGTGTGTGTGTGTGTGTTGGTGCGTGTGTGTTTGTGTGTGTAAGCGTTTGATTTGTACCTTCCTGCATGCTTGTTCGTACAGTGTGTGAATGTGTTTGTGTGTGCGTTAAAATGTCCAGAATGCCACGTTCCATGTTGAGACAAAATATGACCATGCAAAGCTCAACAAGCATATCTCTCTGCAGGCCAAAATGCCCCTGCAAACTCGCACACCCACTTTACCTCGCTGACTCAATGCTTTTTGACTTTTCAATCAAAGCATACCCCTATTGTTTGTTCTTTTGTTTAGTTTATTTACACATATAGTGGAATTCCAAGATTAAATATAGGGCGAGTAGAATTGCCTGGAAACCCTCAAGGGGGTTTGAACAGTGGCATGCTCCAGGTAGCACATTACGGTAGATCGCAGCAAAGTGGTACACACAAGCAAAGGGAATCTTTAAGCAAATGCAGGTCAGTTTAGCTCATAGCCCCAGCACCCCAGGTCTCTTTTGAGTTGCTGTGACAACAGGTTAAAAAAACGTGGTGGCAGAGAATTCTAGATTATGGACCCTCTATATAAAATACTAAACTGAGATTGGGAAGTACGGGAATAGGGCAATGGGAGCTACAGATGGGGTCATTATGGATTTGATAATCCTACACAAATAAATCCTAAAAAAGGGAGAAGCTTCTTTTTCGTGTTCTGAACAAATGATGCCATCTGGAAATGGTTCACTTGATGAACACTGAGGATGGTTGGGTGAATGAAGCGGGGTGACTTTGCTGAACACAATGTTTTATTTTTAAAGCATGCGATTCGATTGTCCAGTTCTATTGTTCTATTGTTCTATTGTTCTATTGGGCCAGGCAGTCAGGCCTAATGCATGTCACCACACCATGGGACGCCTGCCGCTGTGGGGTTTGAACCTCTGAGTGTGGGGTTTGAACCTCTGAGTGTGGGGTTTGAACCTCTGAGTGTGGGGTTTGAATCTGCAAATTCCTCAGTGCTTTGTCTGCACAGTGTACAGTATGTGATTGAGAGTCAACGTCATTGTTTCCTTCTATTATAGCAATTAACATGGTTCATTTCAAGTCAATTAAGAAAAAAAAAGTTCTAAATATTCAGTTATCAGTTTGACGCTCACAAGCACAGAATCCATCCTGTGACAGAATTATACAACCTGAAATTAGAACATTGGTAATGATAGCCATGCTTACCAGAGAAGAACAGCTGACATAGAGGGAAACGGTGAAGGGACATATGGGGAAAGAATAAGGTGTGTGTGTGTGTGGGGGGGGGGGGCATAAATTGGATGCTTACATCCTTGGACATCTCTAAATACCAGCATGTATTGTACATGTATTGTATATGTATTGTACATGTATTGTACATGTATTGTACATGTATTGTATATGTATTGTATATGAGATCTCTGCCACACATTATGTCAACAGCATGCTGACACATATCAGATGAAATAAGACATGCGATCAGATCTCAATCTGAATCAAACATAATGGTTTGCAAAATAAACTCTTTTAGCGTGTGAAGTCAAATTGTTTCGAGCATTTCAATAACATCTTTGGACCTTCATCTAGATTGAGCGAATGCCAGTGGACAAATTTGTACAGGGATATTAACACAGTCCAAACTAGCTAAACCTAATTCATTTCAGCCACCTAACCTCCCCTTTTTAAGTGCTGCCCAACATTTAGTAGGACTGCATACCAGTCAGCAAATCCACTGGTCTGATGGGCTCTCCATGTGTCAGGCCACCTCCCTAAAGAGTTGGTGTTCAGAGGCCCAGCCTAATTTGACTCCTAGGATAATACTAGCTACTGTGATTTTAAGGAATCCAGAGTGCAGCTCTGTCTGGGAGACTGCAGTGAGCTGGATACAGGTGCACCCTCTTCCTCTCTCTCTCTCTCTCTCTCTCTCTCTCTCTCTCTCTCTCTCTCTCTCTCTCTTTATTTCTTTTGTTTCACACTTTCTTACTCGCTTGAATTTCATCAGGAGTATGACCAAAAGAATCCACGAATGTGTGTGTATATATATGTGTGTGTGTATATATGTGTGTGTGTTAGGTCTCAAGGTCAAGGTGGAGCTTCAGGTGGGATTTGCGGTTGAATTAAACTGCGGACGGATACCTGAAGGCTGGATGAGAGTGAGAGGGGAGAAACAGAAGGAAACGCAATACACAGACAGTGTGTGTGTGTGTGTGTGTGTGTGTGTGTGTGTGTGTGTGTGTGTGTGTGTGTGTGTGTGTGTGTGTGTGTGTGTGTGTGTGTGTGTGTGTGTGTGTGTCTGTGTGTGTGTGTGTGTGTTTATTTTCCATCCAGTCATTCTCTGATCTGAACTGGGCATGCAAACAGTTAATAACTTGTCGGGTAATTTGCTCCCTTTTAGTTTCCCCAGAAAGCAAATATTTATGTAATGGAGCAGCCAGAGCAGAGACCCAGAGACCCTTGGCTGGGTCACACACACACACATACACACGCACGCACACACACACATACACACACACACACACACACACACACACACACACACACACACACAACACACACACACACACACACACACACACACACACACACACACAACACACAGAGAAAGCAGTGGGCATTGCTGCTTGCTGTTAGAGCTCTGTTAAGTTAAGTAACCGGGAAAAACTTAAGTTACAATGAAGCCCAGATGTTGAAGGGAGGGAATGTAAAGGTACTAGTCTGCAGGGATGTGATGAAGGGGGTTTAGATGGGGCTAAAACCCCTGCCCCTTTTCTTGCCCCTACCACAAAGAATTTGAGAGTAGTCTGTTTAAATAGGTTGTTGGTGTGCAGCGCTTGCTACATACTAGCCCCCTCCTCACTTCAAATGTAATCTAATAGATGCGTGTTTTCTCGATGTGTGCCTGCTGTCACACAATAAACAACAGATTCAATCCAGTAAGTAATTGCACGTTGATTAGCGTGTGTTGGAACTTGACCTGAACTTCACGAGTCTTTGATAAGGAAAAAATCTGCCCCAAACTGTTAAACAATGTTTACGCTCAAATGATAGCAATAGATCAGCCTATACCACAAATATAAAAACCAATCTCCTTATAATTGATCCTATTTAAATCTTAATGAAAACATATTCATGGTCTAAATTCTGATTTATTTTGAAGACGACTCCAAACAGGACTGCCTGCCCCATGTCATCTTTGAGGTGACCATCATCTGAGCGGCCCCTTCTGGATTGAATCTTACTATCAGCTAGGCCTACTTACATCATGTGCATGTGTGTGCGTGCGCGTGAGAGTGAGAGATAGCGTTTGTCGGCCAGCTTCCTACAAGCTCAAAATGCCACTTGTAGATATGATATGGTTGTTATTTTCATGTCATTCTCCATAACCGTAAACTGTATATAGTTGTCAATCCAAAATGAAAAGTGTTTTATTGAGAGGAAGAGTACGAAGCCTAAAACAAACGGAATCAGTGTTACATGAAATTATTAGTTATTTTTTTTTTTTTTTTTTGCTTTCACAGCTATGCTTAATTTATCCCCCTTAATTATTAACATCCAAAATATGTTTAATCTGCTACTGTGTCATTTGGACATACTTACCTCAATAAAGAGAGAATTACATTTTTTTGTGAGATCATTTATTTCTTTTTGTATTGAAAGATAATAGGCACAGGACTTGATGTACTTAAGACTGAAAAGGAGCTCAAAGCACCTAGAGATAGCCTACAAGGGCCTGTTCTGATATTGAATCCTTTCCCTTTTTTCTTTAAGCGCTGACCAAATGTGACTTATACTATTGAACCAAATTAACTATGATGGAATTATTTTTGCTAAGCAAAGCATCCAGCATCTATAAGGCAGGGTGTTATGTGGGTCCTATCAGCATCTATAAGGCAGGGTGTTATGTTATGTGGGTCCTATCAGCATCTATAAGGCAGGGTGTTATGTTATGTGGGTCCTATCAGCATCTATAAGGCAGGGTGTTATGTGGGTCCTATCAGCATCTATAAGGCAGGGTGTTATGTTATGTGGGTCCTATCAGCATCTATAAGGCAGGGTGTTATGTTATGTGGGTCCTATCAGCATCTATAAGGCAGGGTGTTATGTTATGTGGGCCCTATCAGCATCTATAAGGCAGCGTGTTATGTTATGTGGGTCCTATCAGCATCAATAAGGCAGGGTGTGATGTGGGTCCTATCAGCATCTATAAGGCAGGGTGTTATGTGATGTGGGTCCTATCAGCATCTATAAGGCAGGGTGTTATGTTATGTGGATGGGTTCTATCAGCATCTATAAGGCGGGGTGTTACGTTATGTGGGTCCTATCAGCATCTATAAGGCAGGGTGTTATGTTATGTGGGTCCTATCAGCATCTATAAGGCAGGGTGTCCTAGTTTCCTTGGTTTTCATTGTTTTTTGGTTTGCCCTGGTTTTGTATTTAAGCCCTGCCTTAGTTCAGTTAGGTGCTTCTCCCTGTGCCCTGTGCCCCTGTACCCCTGTACCCCTGTACCCCTTGGCAATAAAATGCTTTTGGGTCCATCCTGCAAATCCTGACACCACTATTCTCCATTTTTCCATCTCTCACTTGCTGTCTAATAATGAACTAATTTCATCAATCTCATGATAACATATCTATATTTTAATCACTTATTTGATAAGGTTTTGTGTTGTTATTGTCCCATGGTATGAACGATCAGTGGAATTCATTATCTTTAATTTTTGAAATGGCTGGTATTGTGATCAAATCTATTCAGGCTCCATTGAAGATATGAGGACAAAGAGTATAATTTCAGAGGTTGGCTTCACTAATCTCAATAATGGTTCTATAGGAGGTATTTTATAGGATGCAAGCTAAAACTGTTTCACTGCTTGTTATTGTTGCAGTCGACAGTCTCAACAACTCAACGCAAACTATTATCCTTCCATACATTTATTAAACCACAAACAGATATGATGTGATTACACTTTCAACATTCCTTAGTAAATGCATAACAAGATTAGCCGACAAAGTTAGAACGTTACATTGTTATAACTTACCATTTTAAAGAAAAAAGGGGAATTCTGATTATGTAGGTAGGTAGATGTACGGTTCAATTATTATGGTAATGCAGGCAACAGCTTTATGTCACAAAAAAAGTTCATAACTGAATTTAACAGTGCACATTCCAGATAGACAACAATTCTATGCAAATCATACCTCTTATTATTGTTACAGGCTAAATATACATACAAATTCGGATGAATTCAGAAATGTTTACTCTGGATAGCACCTGGAGCACTCGATCAAATTTTTTGACGTAACGAATGCAACCAGCCACATACTTGAACATCTCAACGTCACCTGCACACAGAAATATAGGGATTTATGGGATCACTTCCTTAAATATCTCTGTCACTGGTTGAGCCATTGAGCCTCAAAATGAAAGAATTGTAAAGCACAGATGTTGGTTAGAAAGGTGTGAAAATGTAAATACAGACAAATACAACACAATACAGTACTGTAAGTAAACGCAGGGAAGTAATAAGGAGTTAGGAGCAAGGAGTTAATATACAAGCATTTATTTACAACTTTAAAAAAGGAACAACAACATACTATTAGATAACAACGCTACGATGTGTCTTTCTTACCCCAGCAAATCCTTTGCAGGTTGTCTCTCTCTTGAGTCAGATTATAATTATTGGTCAGTAACCTGTCTCTCTCTTGAGTCAGATTATAGTTATTGGTCAGTAACCTGTCTCTCTCTTGAGTCAGATTATAATTATTGGTCAGTAACAGCTCTCTCTTCTTCATCTCTGACATATCTGCAAGAACAAAACAAACAGGACAGTAATCTACATATTATATATATATATATATATATATATATATATATATATATATATATATATATATATATACACTCACACACACACATATATATGTGTGTGTGTGTTTGTGTGCTATGTTCTATGTCCTATTAGTGTTTGTGAATCATAACCACTGACACTCACAGAGTAGGCCCAGGCCTGCAATCCCCACCAGTAAGACACACAACAGCCCCAGATACACTGTGGCAGCTTTGGACACCCTCTTGTCTGGAGTTACAGGTACTGGAAAGCATCAATGAAACCGTAAGCAATTGCTAGTTACTGTAGTTAGTGTGTGTGTGTGTGTGTGTGTGTGTGTGTGTGTGTGTGTGTGTGTGTGTGTGTGTGTGTGTGTGTGTGTGTGTGTGCGTGTGCGTGTGTGTGTGTGTGTGTGATTGTTTGTGTCATACCCGAGAGGATCCTCTTTCGACACGGCAGATCCAGAAAAACTCCAACAACTTTGGAGACATTCTCCTCTCGGGCTGCAGGCACTGGTGTATGTACATAAACATTGTTTTATATTTGTTTGTCTTCTAGATCTAGCCATCTACTGACAAAATGAATGGCATAAACTGCTGTGTTCATGTATGTGTTTTTGTTACTGTTTGTGTGCAAGCTTGCTTGTGTGCGTCTTTGTAATTGATTGTGTTACCTGGAGGAAGACGTCCTCTCACAAAAGTGACATCTGTATTTCCATACACTTTTGTTTCTGGCGCCCCTGTAGCACTTGTCGTTGTCTTCTCTGCTGTAGAGCGTGCTGCTTTTTGTGTTATGTTGACATAGCACACATCGGCCTCCATGATCCCTGGATTGCTTTCAACCAGAGAAGGCAGACAAAACCACAAGTCGGTGAGTGCATCCCCTCTCTCAACCAAACGGCCAGGAGCCATGCTGGAGCTTGAAATGATTTAAACATGGATGCTATTCATTAGAGCTAAACGTGCCCTTCAGTTTAGCTCTTTGCCTTTTGGCGGAATCTCTCCACCAATCACCTTAGCCCTGTGTCATCACACTTACCTGTTGATGATTCAGGAGGCCTGCAGAACAAGAATGGAAGTGGTCTGCGTTCAACGTCGCAAAAACCAATTGAACCTTCGGTTGGGAGTCCAGAGAGAAAAGAAAATTTCTCGTATTCAGTTTTTCGGCCGCCTGGACAAATGCACCAGCACAAATGCCAAGCTACGATCAGGTTGTCACTTACGTAGCACTGGACACAGATGGGCATTCATAAAAAGTTACTAATTAATAAGTGGGGATTTTTCCTGCCTCGCTGGAGTTATTTTAAACAAAGCACTTTTTCCTTCCCGCAAATGCAGGTAAACATGTGCCTTCAAAATGTGGAAGGTCATAAAAAGGTCAAAGGTCAGCTCTTGTACAATGGTGTGGTGTAGGGTGGGTTGGGGGAACCCACCCTCCACCGCACCCTTCTATCGGCACTCACTCACCCAATCAACCCACGGATACATGCAACATGCAGCTCTTTCTTAGGTCAGGGTGCGACGCTGATTAGCTTCCTCAGGAACAAGGCCCCTTGCAGACAGTGGGTTCCTCCTGCCGGGCGTCACAGTGGAGAGGCCGTGGTGGGTGGAGGTGCAACCGTTGGTATTTGTTTGGAGCCTGTCCTTATTTCCATGAATTCTGACGACTCAGGAAGTGTGGCTGGAAGCACTGGACAATGGGCTATTGTGAGCTCCCACCTTTACACTCTGGTGGGTCTAAGACAGGAAAGTTGCACTGAAACTCACTTGCACGCACACAAACAGATAAACGCCAGATACACACACACACACACGTTTATTTTCCCGATCTCTTGAAAACATTTATTGCTCTTAATTTCTGCTTACACGCCTTCTCTAAGACTGGACACACATCCTAACCACACTACCCACAAGTACACAGAGGCACACACACACACACACACATACACACACACACACACACACACACACACACACGCTGTCACGTAGTATTCCCCCCTTTGACACAACAGACCACACCAGCAGCAGCACTGCTCTGCCACATACCTCCAGGTTTCCAAATAGCCCCCCCCCCCCGACGGATCTCTCCCTCTATTTACAGCACACTCCTGGATCCCCCAGGACCCGAGCCTGTTTCTTTGAGGGTCCTCTTCAGGGGACATGCCCCAGTTCCCAGGCCTGGCTTTGGGGGAGCTCTCCGCTCTAAACCTGCGTCTGGTGGGGGGATAACAATGGAGCGGAGTTTACCTAAACTGTATGTGTGTTGACTCTGTCTGAGCCACCGGTGGTGAATGGCCGAGACCCCAGGGATGGCAGGGGTCAGAGGCATGTGTGGGGGGTATGGTGTGAGTGTGTATGTGTGTGTTTGTGTGTGTGTGTGTGAGGGGGGGGGGGGGTATGGTGTGAGCGTGTGTGTGTGAGGGTGGGGGTATGGTGTGAGTGTGTGTGTGTATCAGCCTGTGTGAGCCTCTGTGTGTGAGCATGTGTGTGTGTTTGTGTGTGGGGGGGTGTTATGGTGTGAGTGTGTTAGAGCGTGTGTGTGATTGTGGGGGGCTGTGTTTTGGTGTGAGTGTGTGTGAGCCTCTGTGTGTGTGTTTGTGTGTGTGTGTGGGGGGGGAGTAATGGTGTGAGTGTGTTCGAGCCTATGTGTGTGTGTGTGTGTGGGGGGGGGGGGGGGTATGGCTTGAGTGTGTGTGAGCCTCTGTGTGCGTGTTTTATTAGGTATGTCTGTGGGTGACCTTTGATCCATGAGTATGGATGACTGGCCTGGTATGAAAGACAGACTTTTTGTCTGTCAACTCCATGCCTTGCTTTTCGTACGCCTCACCACACACACACTCACTCACTCACTCACTCACACACACACACACACACACACACACAACCTTCCACAAGTTTATATATTCGTATAAATAACATGTAATTTCACTCAAACTCATCAGACAGAAATGTTTTCTGTGTCAACATGTGGGTAACACTCTAATCCTTCATATCTGGGCATCATTGAACGGAGACGTCTTAATAGCAGAGGCTTTGTTTGTGACAGCAGGCACAGCGGTGTGGAAATATGAAGGGAGGTAAAGACATTTGAATTCCAAAATGGAGGGAGATCATCTATCTAACACATGGAGAGTCTATCTGCCCCAGTAAGGGCCAGGGTGTATCAGTGACGTAGCATACTAATTCGTTATTTTATAGTGTTCTCCATTAATGAGGTCTGCATATGAGGACCTGGTTATTGACCTAATCGAATCACCCTGAATGGCCCGCCAATAACAGGGTCATGATCCACTCAAGGCAGAGAGATAGACCGAGAGAGAGAGGTAGGCAGGCAAGCAGACAGACAGACAGACAGGAAGAGAGACAGACAGACAGACAGACAGACAGACAGACAGACAGACAGACAGACAGACAGACAGACAGACAGACAGACAGACAGACAGACAGACAGACAGACAGACAGATAGACAGACAGACAGACAGACAGACAGACAGACAGGGGACCAGAGCAGCAGGGAGACGATGGTGGCTCTGCTCTTGCTGTTGCTGGTCTCCTCCCCGTGGCCCTGTGCCCGACCACCACTGGGCAACATTCCTATTCAAAGGGCAGGAGAGGAGAGTCGACGATGGGAGGAGGCATTGTGGGAAAGATGGATTCCGAAAAGGGAGGTGAAGAAACGAGAGAGGGAGAGGGTAAGAAGGACACGGAGAGCGAGAGATGAAAAAAAGAGTGAGTGGAAAAACCTTCAGAAAGAGCAGACAGGCAGAACACACAGGCCATCTCCTTATATAGAGCATCAACACTCCCTGAGTTGTTTTATTGCCACTTAAATCCACAGGGACCTCGATGATGGGCTTTCTGAATGTAACCAGTCCCTCTCTGGTGTCTGGAGGTTTGGATGAGACTCTCTGACCTTAAATGTTCTTCTCAGCAGCTCTGTTTTAAACACCGCCACAACTGCTTGTTACACAAAAAAAGCTATGGAACTGTAAAAAGGATATGAAAATGACCACATATCTAAGCATGTACACACGCACAGAACTCCTCCCCCCCCCCCCCCCCCCCCCCCCCCCCCCCACACCCCACACACACACACCCTTCACTACCTTATTTCTCTCTCTCTCTCTCTCTCTCTCTCTCTCTCTCTCTCTCTCTCTCTCTCTCTCTCTCTCTCTCTATCAATCTATCTATCTATCTATCTATCTATCTATCTATCTATCTATCTATCTATCTATCTATCTATCTATCTATCTATCTATCTATCTATCTATCTATATGTCTAGAGATTGAAAGGAAGGAAAGCCGGGACATCTTGAGAGGGAGTTATCCTTTTTTTGGGCCTTTGAGGAGCCCATAGCCCTTCATCCTGACTGCTGAGATGGCAGAATGGACCCCACCCTGTCCTTAGGTTTCCCCCTTAAGCACAGGGACCTCGGGATCATTAATGAGTGTGTGTGTGTGTGTGTGTGTGTGTGTGTGTGTGTGTGTGTGTGTGTGTGTGTGTGTGTGTGTGTTTGTGTTTTCGTGGAACTGCTGGCAAGGCTTGAGGTTAGGCCGCGGGTCCTGGAATGAATCAATCTTTGGCTGGTCTGTAGGCACGCACGTGAGGGAGCCACGCACCCAGCCCTGGCTCTCTCACCCCCTCTCTCTCTCCATGCACACGGCTCTTTGCTGTCACACAACGGCCTTTCCCTGCTGCTAATCCCTGACCTTTCAACCCACAGCTCCTCCTCCACCTCTCCCTCCCCCCTCCCCTTCTCTCCCCTTCTCTCCCCCTCTCCCCTTCTCTCCCCCTCTCTCCCCCTCTTCGTCTCCCCCCCTCTCTCCCCTTCTCTCCCCCTCTCTCCCCCTCCCCCTCTCTCCCCTTCTCTCCCCTTCTCTCCCCCTCTCCCCTTCTCTCCCCTTCTCTCCCCCTCTTCGTCTCTCCCCCTCTCTCCCCCTCTTCGTCTCTCCCCTTCTCTCCCCCTCTCTCCCCCTCTCCCTCTCTCCCCCTCCTCCTCTCTCCCCCTCTCTCCCCCTCCCCCTCTCTCCCCCTTCTCTCCCCCTCTCTCCCCTTCCTCCTCTCTCCTCCTCCCCCTCTCTCCCCCTTTCTCCCCCTCTCTCCCCGTACCCATCTCTCCACCTCACCCAACCAGAACTCGTGACCAGTACTTTGCATGGAGTCATTGAGCTGCTACTTTAATGGTTGTTTTCAAAAGAATCGTCAGACTTGTCTGTCCCCGCACTCAGCAGGGTTTTGGGAAGGAGGTGCAGGTTGCCCTGGCTAAGGCTGGGAAATTTACCGGACTGTACAAATGTAGTGAATGCACGTTCTGCTTCCACCCAACCTGTAAAGGTCTCCGGACGTACATGGTCCGTCAGAATTATAGGAGTGAGCCCGGGTTCCAAGACAATTTAATAGAGGTGCGCACACGTACGTCACAATAATTTTCCTTCTGAAACATAATGACGGCGGGTTGTAATGATGACTAACCGACTACTCCATTAGCACATCTCAGGTCCTTAATGGGAAAAGCGGAGGAGACACAAGCAAGGCAGCACGTAGCAAGTGGTCGTGACGGTAGTACCCAAGTTTCCCTTTTCTTGCTCACCTCAACATCTGCTGACGTCTCTGATGCCTGTCTCCCCCTCTCTGTCTCCTGATCACACAAATGCAAAGCATTACAATCAATAAACTTTTTGAACGGTAATCAAAGGGCCAGATAAAGCTAATCAAGAGAACAAACATCTTCCGGCGGTTATATCTGTAATAAAAAACGATCTGTTTCTGTGTTTGTTACTTCTCTTGAATTCTGCTGATGCTCTTTTCCGAGATGAATACTCAACTCCTCTCTGGTTGCTCATTTCCATTCCATTCCATTTAGAGCTCTCTCTCAGGAGGATGTCGGCATGGTCTAACCGAGAATATCTGGAAGCTTTCGCAACGTCTTATAATTAGATCTGTGGCTGAAAGCTGCTGTGGAACATAGTCCTGGCATGGTGTAATGACATAGAGAGGGATGGAACACTGCAGGACGGGCCTGGCTGCACAACGCACCGTGCCCTCTGAAATGGGGGGGCACACAGCACCATGCCCTCTGAAATGGAGGGGCACACAGCACCCATGCCCTCTTTGAATGTGTGTGTGTGTGTGGGGAGGGGGGGGGGGCACACTCTTTGTGAACGGATTGTCACAAAAGCAGATGAGCATCACAGCAATAATTAGTTTGTTCTTCTCTATGTGTGTGTGTGTGTGTGTTCCTCTACATACCGAAGAATGTGCATGTATCTGTGTACTGAAAAATCCCCTTGCAGGTCGCGCCCCCAGCCTATTTCTCACGATCTTTGTTTCACGGCTCTTCCAGAAGCAGCAGAACTGACTAATGAGCCGCCTAACTCTTGTTTACCCAGAGTTGCCACTTATCTGAAACCAGTGGGGCCCTCCTACCCCTGTGACTACTGACCACACCGACCTGATCCTAATCCACACTGGTTCAGTGTACGAGAGGGTGCTTTCCTCTTGGTCCCCGTCCTGCTCTTGCAGACTCAAACAGACTTGGAGTGGTATTTCCTGTGGGCGGGGTGAAAGAGGCTGCAGACATTCTTGGGCCAGGCACCTTCACTTCCTGTCTCTGTTCACACCCCACTGAAAGACTGGTTGCGTGACTCTCTCTCTCTCTCTCTCTCTCTCTCTCTCTCTCTCTCTCTCTATCTATCTATCTATCTATCTATCTATCTATCTATCTATCTATCTATCTATCTATCTATCTATCTATCTATCTATCTATCTATCTATCTATCTATCTATCTATGTCTCTACCTCTCTCTCTCTCTCTCTCTGTCTCTCTCTCTCTCTGTCTCTCTCTCTCTCTCTCTCGCCTCTCTCTCTCTCTCTCTCTCTCTCTCTCTCTCTCTCTCTGTCTGTCTGTCTCTCTCTCTCTCTCTCTCTCTCTCTCTCTCTCTCTCTCTCTCTCTCTCTCTCTCTCTCTCTCTCTCTCTCTCTCTCTCTCTCTCTCTTTCACCCTTTCTATTGCAAAGATGTTACTAGTCTTTGTGTGAAGGTGCTATGCCTGTCTGAGTATGCTTGTATGGGATACAGAGTTAGGCTCTGCTTGGTAGGCAACGCGTCAGCTACCTACATACAAACAAGGAAGAAAGCTACCCTTTCAGACACTGTCACTATTTTCAACTTAACATACTTTTTTAAATCATATCTAAAACAGCATTATGTCCCATTTTGAAAACAAAGAAATAGTAATGGAAAAGTATCCTAAAAATACTCTCTTACCACGCCCACACTGCAAAAAATTAAATCCAAGCTAGATCAAATATCTTGTATCAAGCCACGATATCTAATATTTCTTGATATAAGATGCATTATCTTCCAAGAAGATTGTGATGTTGGAGTATTTTACTTATTTCAAGACATACTTATCAAGATAATTTTCTTGTCTACTGGCAGATCATTTGGTTAATCTCTTAAATTCCACACATTATTTCTTGTGAGGCATTTTTTTGCAACCTAAGCTGTGAATGCCTGTGCCGTATCTGTAGCTCTCAGCTGTCACCTGCTGGACGTTCAGTTCCACAAAGGGGAACCAAGACCTCGTTTTACCAACCCCTACCCTGGCTTGCTCCCTCTCTCCTGTCACACGTACAGTGTGCAGTGTGCTCCTCACGGCCCTGTCCATGACCGGAATGTTCTGAACTCCATGCCTGTCATGCCAGTCTGTGGTGTTCCAAAGTGTTGGCCCTCTAGGCATGGGAGCATTTTAGGGAAGGTGTCACAGGCAACACCCTCGGGAACAGGACAGCTGCACCAGTGGGCGGATAGGCCTAACAGCTGGCCAGAGGGAAAAGATTTGGGTGGTTTTCTCACCTTAGAGAAGATATTTAGAGAACTATAGTGAATTAGGAAATAAACTATCAAGAACGGGGTTTTATTAATGAGTGTATTGGTTAGTGAGATGTAAATGGTTGATATGTGAACCAAACAGTGTTTACCAATGGTGAAGGAAAGGGTCGAATAATCTTAAGAGAAACACTTTATTTTCAATAAGCAGCACAGTGAAACACGCAATCAACTCTCGTAACCACCACATAATTCAGTACGGACCTGTGAACACTATCCAACAAAATGTATTTAGCCATACTGTCCTCCAGTGGTCAACATTGGTAACAACCGGTTCTGATGAAAACAAAATTACTTTTTGACAAGAGACAAATGAAATCATTATGAAACTTTAGAAATAAACGGATTTGCATCATCCATGGTCCATCCAAATACGTTGTTTGGTGCTGCGAATGTTTGGGATTCAGTTCTTCTCCCAAAGCGAGTAGAGCAGTTCAATCTGTTCAGCATACTCAAAGCCAGGCCTGTTAGAGCAAAACAGACAGGATACAGAATATCCACAGTGCATCACTAAGAAACGTTGGCCTCAACAACCTTAAATTCTGACAAAAAGTATTCTACTTCTAATAAAAACCCCGTCAGTCATGTAGATGCCTTGCCCCCCTTTATTTTTCTTAAACCCTGCAGGACGCATTCTATGTACTCTTAGTTTCTCTCTCTCTCTCTCTCTCTCTCTCTCTCTCTCTCTCTCTCTCTCTCTCTCTCTCTCTCTCTCTCTCTCTCTCTCTCTCTCTCTCTCTCTCTCTCTCTCTCTCTCTCTCTCTCTCTCTCTCTCTCTCTCTCTCTCTCTCTCTCTCTCTCTCTCTCTCTCTCTCTCTCTCTCTCTCTCTCTCTCTCTCTCTCTCTCTCACCGTCCAGGTGTCTCCAGGATTAACGGAACGTTGTCCAGCCGGGGCTCGTTCACAATGTCACGGAACGCCGCCATTCCGATCTGGCCCTTCCCGATGTCCTCGTGGCGATCCAGGTGACAGCCCAGCTTCCCTGTCAACCATTCCGTCACAGACAGAGAGAGAGAGGTGTTGGGACCACATTAGTTCACACTTCATTAGCCACACTCTAAAAACAAGAAAACTACATTCATTTTTTTTTTAAGTGTTGGTGTATCCTTTTTTTTGTCCCATGCTAAGGTTTGTTCCAGGATTCCCAGGGTTCACCTTTAGAGTCATTGAGGTGGAGGGCCCTGAGGTACTGTAGTCCCACCGTCTGGTCAAACTCCTCCAACATGGAGCTCACCCCTCCCACAGCAGACAGGTCATAGCCTGCAAGAGTGACCCAACATCCAATCCATTTGAGCGCATCACACGTTCCCTAGCTGTCCCGATAAGGCACTAGTAGTCACATCAAGGGTGTGAGATCGGCTGTGATCACACGACCACGCCTTTCTGCCATTGTGACGCTTACCGGCAGCGAAGGCATGGCAGGTGTCCAGACACACCCCAACCCTGGTCTGGTCCCGCACCCTGTCGATGATGCTCTTCAGCTCAGAGAAACGTCCTCCAACCGTATTGCCCTGGCCACTCATATTCTCCAGGACTGAGTGAGTGAGTGAGAGTGAGAGAGAGAGAGAGAGAGAGAGAGAGAGAGAGAGAGAGAGAGAGAGAGAGAGAGAGAGAGAGAGAGAGAGAGAGAGAGAGAGAGAGAGAGAGAGAGTAAATAAGATAGAGAAATAAACAATGAGGGTCATTAGGAGAGAGATGGATGAAATTAAACACACACACACACACACACACACACACACACACACACACACACACACACACACACACACACACACACACACGCTACACAGTCCTTGTCTAGCCTACACAAATATAGGAGTGTAGATACTGATGTGAGCACAGTCATGGTCCCCCAGTACCGGTAACGACAGCAGGGGTCTGCTGGTGGGCGTGGTTGAGGGCCTGGGCGATCTTCTCCACACACTGCTGGGTGCTGATGGTGCCCAGGGAGGAGCCAGGGTGGAAGTTGTACAGGCTGAGGCCGAGCGCCCTGCAGCGATTCAGCTCGTCCACCAGCATGGCCTGGCTCTTCTCAAACACGTCTGGCGGGTTGGGGAGAACGAAGAGTAAGATCATTACTTTGTTGAAGTGTTCAAAATTGAAGTCATGCGAAAACGATGAGTATGGGAGTGTTGAACGGAACATGGAACATAACAATGCAAAATCTGGCAAAAATGTATTTGAATGTTGTGGGACAGTGCCAGTAGGTGTTTAAAATAGTCTGAAAAGTAAGGAACACACATAAGAATGGAATGGATAAAGACAAAACTTCCGATAAAATCTACTTAAGAATGTGAAACAAAACCTCTGCTCTGTCACATTAAGGGGATGAACAGATATTGTCTGGACAGTATGTGTGGAACACCCACCCTCTTTGGGAGAGCCACAGTTCATCAGGTAGGATCCATGGGGCAGGACGTGGGCGGGATTCACTTCTCCTCGGACACACTGCTCCTGGAATTTTGCTGCAGCAGCAGGATCCAGGGAGGGTCTCTTCCACGATCTCTGAGAGCCCAGAAACAAGGCAAAACCACGACCCCCCATCGCCGCACTTGACTCCACTGCTTTCCATATTCCACCTGGGTTTTTTAAACGTGTATTCATTCACAATGTGTCAAAGTTTCGTAGGAGCAATAGCTTTTTCACTAAAGAAAGTTACTAAATTGGCTAAATACAGTCGCACAAAGGCCCAGATGTTTTTGATAGATACTTTGGGATGGAACAAATATCAAACCATCCATATTTGGGGCCTAATTCTTTACCTTATTGGTTCATACCTTGTATGCTCACATGTGCACCAATGTATTTGTGATTGTCCCATTTCCGTCTTTTCAGAATTCCTCTCTCCTCGCTCATTCCATCTTCAGCAGATTCACATCGTGCCCCATGATCATCCTGCTCCTGCTCCTGTCCTCCTTCCAAATTTTCAGCGGTAATTTTTTTATTCGCTCTTTTCCTAGGACCCATACCTCAACCTGGTGAAATGTACGAACTGTGTTAATGAATATAATTGCCATTGGTGCGTTTGATTGAGCAAAACATGGAGTAATCGATCTAGATTTTAAAGTTTTCATGAAGGTCAAGAATTGTCTTTACACACACCCCCTACTGGTTACAACAAGCATCCACAAGCCCTCTGGACAGAGCCACTTCTGCAACTGAGCACTCAGCAAAATGGCCGATCGTCAAACAACTGACTTCACAGCGCTTTCAAAGTCGAGATAATTCGTCAGCAAATTTCATAGTACTTATTCACAAGTTATAAGCTTGCTAATAGTTTATTTCGTATACTACAACATTTTTGATTATCTATCCAGGCGTTGCTGTTCAAGTAGCTAACGTTAGCTAGCCTCGTATGCCTCAAAAAGCTTTTGCACTGAAGCACTTTAGCTAGCTAGCACGCTAGCTGTATTTCTTATGTGATTCCTGAGGTAAGTGCCTAACGTCACATTTTTCAAAGTCCATAATTATGAAGAGTATATCATAATTGCATGCATGCACTAGCGTTGTTGTAATTTTAGTACACTAACGTCACCTGTTTACTTTGCATGTATCGTTTTCAGGCTTACTGCATGTCAAACGCAGCTAATGTTTCGTTAGCTAACGCTAGCTAGACAACTGCAGCCAGTCAGCTTAGTTGGACGTTAGCTCATCCGTGAGAATATGGCTCCATCTATGCTCTGGTATTTTAGTGATTACAAACTTTAATGGGTGTGTTTGCTTGGTGGCATAGTTGGCTGTTCACAATTACATAATGTGAGACTTTGCGAAAATTAACGTTACGTGTGGACACATGAATGATTTAGCAACCTAAGCTAACGTTGATTGGTTTTATTCTGACTATGGTCTGCTCGCGACAGTCATTTCGTTTCGCGTATGTAACTACGGGTGGCTGCAGTGCTGCCGGCGAGTAATTTCTATCCAACTAGCCAGCTAACGTTAGCCAGCGAGCTAATCTCCAGTGGTAGTTAGTGGTTTTATTGGCGATACCTGTTTTTATTAGTAGTTTTGCTGACCAGTTCTAACTAACAGAGAATAAGAATGTATTCGTGGGTCGTTGACGCTATCTTAGGAGGCTAACGTCGTTAGGTTCAATCTAGCAAGTATTTGACCTAACGTTGCCGTTTGTAGTTTTAGGCAACGGCTATGCATTCTCCAAATTAATTTCTTCTTGCATGATCCACTCAACTCACGAACATTACATACTGAACTTAAATTACAAGTTTGTATTCACATTAGCTATTTATTTTTTACATTTAGGCTTCAACATGTGTTTGCAATGAATGATAATGCCCTCAAAGTTTCCATATTTAGCGAGCCGTAGAAAACTGCATACATCTTTAAATGTGACATTTGCTGCTTCTTCCTTTGGCAAATTGCATATGACTAACTTTACTTAAACTAGGCCGTCTCAAAGTCATGTAGCGTTAGCAACACTGCAGCTATGTACTGACTTAATGTTAGCATTCCGAGTTTTCGGCCTTACGTTAACGTCAGAAGCATTCAAGTCAGCACATAGTGTAATTTACTAGCTAGCTATCCCGTTTCGTTTTCCTCACAGTACGTGATACGTATTCAACAGTATAAACTGGCATTACTATTTGTAGGTTACATCATTGCTTTTATGATAAGTATCACATAGTTTACAATACTGTAGTAAATCCTAACCTTGTCTAGTAGTATTAGAATGAAATGCGTGCATAGGCATGTTTTTTTGTTTTGGTTCATCCTTGTCTGATAAACCTTCACTGCCTGCAAGAATTAGTCTCCCGGGCTTATGGTTAGACGTCACATTGGCCATGGCCTCATAGGCTTGAAATGAAGAACAAGCTTAGAATTATGTGCAGGTTAAGATTTGGAATACATAAAATACTGTGTGCACCTTCTTGAATAGCGAGTTATGTGGCTGTAGCTAGCCTGTAAAGCTTAATATGTTGAATCATGCAGAGTATAGTTTCCCATAAGTATGCCTATGTCTCTCTGATGTACTACGCTAACCTGAAGTCATATTGTCTGCAGCTATAGACTTCAATCTAGTGTTCATTTAAAACTAGTATATTTGAACTGTGTGTATACTGTATTGTACTGAATTCTGGTATCGTTGGAAACCCATTTCTTTCTTGCCCTTGTCATGTGGACTAAGTCATAAACTTAGTGCAACTGTAGATATTTGTTGGTACCGTATTACACCAGCCTTTGATCCCTGTTATAGACTTAAATAGTATTGAATGGTAAACACTCAGCTGACGGTGAAGTGTTAATGTGTTTTCCTTGTTCTTATGTCCCCAGAAAAGAGAATCAGGAAAGGGAAAGGTAGTTCATGGAAGACAAGAAAAGGAAAAAAGACGAAAAAAGGAAAAGGGAAGCCTCTCTGAAGGTAAGCAGGATTTATATTTTAGATAAAGGACTCTAAATCATATCTCTTAATATTTGGTCCAACTTGTGCTCCTTGGCTGCTTTCTACCAATACCAAGCTGTGGTTTATAGTCATCAAGCTCTAAGTACATAGGATAAGTTGTTGAAGTTTTTTTTCTCTGCATATACTACACTCTCAATAAAACGTACAGTGAATGGTGACCATATCCAAGAAATGGAGGCTTAACCATAGTTTGATAGAAACGCCTACAAATCTCGATAAACACATCAATGTTTGTCCAGAGTCTTTGTGTAGCGACTGTGGCACGTTATATATTAATTCAAATAGATAAAAAGATTTTGAGGATCACAGTTAATTGGTTGACCAGAGAAGGTTCCCTGCCTGCAATCAGTTCATTTGGACACTTCTCCCACCATGCCCTGCTTCCTTCAGGCATACCCTATTGGTCCAAATGAACACACAAGTCTCTTATTCATAATTTAAGATTTTGGGCTTGGTTTGCAAGCCTTGACGTGATGTCCCTGACAACTGATCAACCATATATTTTCTGTTGCAGGTTGCAGAGCAAAAAAACAAAGGTAAGCAGACTTGCACGGATGTGTTTCTGGGTTGGACTGTTGAGTTTACCTGGTTGCTACATAAGGTCCCGCTGGTTTCTCTCTGTCAGCTCTAGTCTTGCCGTTTTCATTTTAAGGAGATTATGTCCGGTGCTGTAGAGGTGAACCCTTTCCACGTTGTCATTGTGATTCTAAAGGAAATGGGATGGACACTAGAAAAATGATTTATTTTCTGCAACGATGGACAGCGCTTGTGTTGCGCATTTCATGTCAACCCTTCCCACAACCTAATGTTCTCCCCTGACTGACATCTGCCTGTCCGTCCTCTGCTTGAATCCAGTGCCAGACTTGACCAAGCCGGCGTCGGCCCAGTCTCCCGCCGCCCAGAGCAGCTCTGCCTCCCCCAGCCCTGGACCCACCCCCTCGGCCTCCCCCTCGCCAGCTGCCTCGGCCCCCGGCAGCGCCGCCCCACCTCAGGGCGGCAACAATGCCAAGAGGCCGGCAACGGTCAACGGACAGCCCTCGGCCGCCGCAGGCAGTGGCTCCACCGGGACATCAGGCAGCTCCCAGTCCCAGCAGCAGCAGCAACGCTACATGCCGAGAGAAGTGCCGCCGCGATTCCGCTGCCAGCAGGACCACAAAGTGCTACTGAAGAGAGGCCAGCCACCACTGTCCTCCATGCTGCTGGGTGGAGGAGGGGACGGCACCAATGCAAACATGGCTGCTGCCTCAGGTCTGTTGACTAGAGCCAGAACTACTTTCTATCATGACTGCATGTTTCTATCATGACTGCAAGAAAGATCAGTGCAATGGACGAATGTATGCCTTATGAAATCTAACACTTTTTGGGAGAATCATAAAGCAGACCTTTCTACTTGATCTGACCACTAGGGCTTTCAAATTTACATTAAATATTAGAATATTCTTCTAATATATTTTTAACCTTTTTCTTTTTTTTTTACATTCGAATCCAAACAAATAACATTTGAATATGTAACAATATAGTGAAAACCATGTTTTTTTGTTTGTGTTTGTTTTTTGTTTTTTTTCCATTTGCGCACATTCGCTCCAAGTCAATCACTACGCTCACACTCACTAGCTAACAACATGTATTGGAGGAAGTGCCACTACAAGTTGACCAGAATCCTCAGTGGTGGAAAACCGTAGGCTGTTTTACGTTTCCTCACATGGCACTTCAGTTCGAGCAGAGCGGGTCTTTTCCACAGCAGGGAACAGTGTGAACAAAAAACGTGCAGCACTCGCCTCGAACCAAGTAGATTGCCTTGTGTTTTTAGCAAACAATCTATAAAATGCTCCTGCAAGGATGACTAACTGAAGTGGTGTTTTTCATAACTTTTAAAAATGTAACGTTATGGTCTTTAAGTTTGGTAAAAAACGATAATGTTGAAAGAAAGAGAAAGTAATCATTTTTGATTTGTTTTGTTGTGAATATTCTGTGTATTTACTTAGAAAATAAGGGTTAGCCAATTCGGTTATTATTTTGTCACTGTTGGTCAACGATATAGGCAAAAATGTTCAATTTGGTGTTACCAAGGTTACCTTATTTTGCCATTGTACCGGCATCTGTGCTGCCCCCTGTGGACGTAGCGTATACAACAGGATTAGCAGTATGGCCATGCACATTAATGATGCATTTAATGCACTTTTTAATTTGATATATTTCGCAATAAATATTCGGAAATGTTCGAATCTCAAATTTTTGGAAAATATTATTAGAATTCCATATTTTGCCCCAGTTGACAACCCTACTGACCGCTAATATGCTCTCTTGTTGTTTGTGCCTATCCAGATTCCAGTCCGGGCAGTGCGGGTCATGCTGCCTCCACACTGCCCCTAACCTCATCAACAATCGCTGCTTCTAATACTTCTACTTCGAATTATGCAAATTCCATGTGGGGGGCGGGCTCAGGCAGTCAGGCCTCCTCTCAGGGCAGAGAGAAGGTGATCGTTGACGGCTCCAACTTGGATGAATGGCCGAGCATTGCCGGGGGCGATGGCGGCGGGGCTGCAGTGGGTTCGGGCGGCGGTGGCATGCCTGCCAACTGCAGCAGTATCAGTGCCTCCGGCAGCCAATCCTCACCCACTTCCTCGTTCTCTGTGCCCAATGAATGTATGCAGTCGTCCGGCGGCGAGGCCCTGTGGGGGACGGCGGCCGCCCAGGGTCATCTTGGAGGGGGGGGTGCTGCCGCGGGGGGGCCGGTGGGACCTCTGCTGCAGCCCCCCCCTTCACTTTCCAAAGCCTCCGCTCTACCAGGGAGCCACGACGGTGGCCTCGTTGGTGGCAGCGGCGGGATTCCAGGTGCCAACTTCAACCCAAATGCCAACCCTTCGGCCTGGCCTGCCCTCGTGCAGCAGGACGGGGCCACCAAAGGGGACGGGGGCCCCTCGGTCACCCAGCACCACCACCAGGGCCCCGGCGGGGGGACTCTGTTTGCCAACAACCCTGCCACCCTGGGGCTGGGAGGGGTCCACCTGCCCCTATCTGTGAATCAATCAAACGCCCATCAGCACCAAGTTCACCAAATGCAATCCAGAGACAGAGAGATGGGGGGAGGGGAGTCTGAGACGGGTGCAGCAGGACCAAAAATTGCAGGGGGAGAGGGAGGGGGAGGAATGGATTGTGGAATGGGAGGAGGGGGAGGCAACACCGGGGGAGACCAAAACCCCCTGACTTCTTCCTCCGCCTCGTGGCGAGGCCAGCCTTCCTCCGCCTCGTGGCGAGGCCAGCCTTCCTCCGCCGCTGCTAACTCCAAAACGGGTGCCTCAAGGACTGACGGCTGGGAGGGAGGAGGAGAAGAGGGAGTGGGAGCTGCTGAGGGGCCTGGCGGGACCTCCGGGTGGGGGTACCCGAGCCAGAGCGGAGGTGGGAACGCCTGGGGCAGCGCTGGAAGCGGGGGTAACGGAGGTCCGACCCCCGGGGTTTCTCAGGGAGGGTGGGGGGCGCCAGGCGGAGGGGAGCAAGGGTTGTCCGGGAGCGACTGGGCAGGTGCCGCCGCCGCAGGGAGCAATCCAGCCGGGGAGCCTGCTGCAGAGGGCAGTAGCAGCAACAGCAGCAGCAGTGGAGGAAGTGCTGCTGGCCCGGGGGCCTCCACCACCTCTCCGACCGGCACAGCCACCGGCACCGCCAGATCATGGGACAATCAGAAGGGGGAGGGAGAGACAGCCGAGTGGGGAGGAGGACGGGGGTCTTCATCCAGCGGCGGGGGCCACTCCCGATCCGGAGCGGGGCCTCATACCAATCAGCACCACGGAGGCCCCCACCGGTTCCCCCACCCGGCCCCCAGCGCTGAAGATGCCTTACAGACCCTGCTCAGCCGGACGGACCTGGACCCTCGGGTCCTGTCCAATTCGGGCTGGGGTCAGACCCAGATCCGCCAGAACGTTGCCTGGGACCTGGAGACAGCCAGCGGGGGAGGAAGAGGAGGCTCAGCTTCATCCAAAAACGCTGCCACTTCTCATTATTCTGCCAGTGGTTCCTCTGCCATCTCCACTTCTGACCCTCCAGGGCAAGGGCCCAACCCGTCCCTGGTCCCCTCCACAGGCTCCTCCGGGGAGGGCTGGGAAAGCAGCAACAGTAGCAGCAGTGGAGCCTCCGTGTCCGGCAGGGGCCAGCCCACCTCGGGGCCCAACATGAGGAACCCCGGCTTGTCACAATCAGGGTCGATGGCCCCCGGAGCCGGTATGGTAGAAGGTCTGGGACCAGGGCAGGGTAGGCCCTCAGGGGGTTGGAGTGGGGGAGGAGGCATTGGGCCTGGGGAAAGCCAGGGAGGAAAAGGCTGGGGGACGGAAGAGTGGAGGGGAAACAGCAGAGGTGGAGGAGGCGGGTGGGGAGATTCTGGACAACAGGGTAACTCAGCAGGCGGAAGCTGGGGAGGAGGTCAGGAGGAGAAAGGGACCGGAGGCTGGAAGGAGACAGGGAGGGATGGAGGAGGAGGAGGAGGAGGAGGTGGTGGCGGCGGCGGCGGCAGCGGGGCTGGGTGGGGGTCAGGACCCAGGGGTGGGGGCAATGGAAGCTGGGGAGAAAGAGAGCCCAAATCAAGCGGAGGAGGAGGAGGAGGCGGCGGCAGCAGCAGCTGGGGGGAGGAGAGAAAAGGCGGTGGAAACTCAGGTGGGGACTCTGAAGTCGGTACATGGGGTAGTTGGGAGGAGGGGGCCCCTAGGAGGGCCTATGGGGCTGGTGGTACCGGAGGGGGAGGGATGGGTCGGGGAGGAGACACGGGGCCCAAGGCCCAGCAGGGTTGGGGGGGAGGAGGAGGACCAGGAGGAGGTGGAGGGGTGGCAGGTAAAATGCACCCGATGCCAAACAGCCAGGCGGGCTCCATCAAAGGCCCGCAGGCACCACTGCAGCAGCAACAATCACAGCAGCCCCAGCAGCAGGACCAAGTAGCTGGGGGCTGGGTACGCCAGCCTGTCGCCCAGGCCCAGAATCAGAACCAAAGCTCAGGCTGGTCCTCAGGGCCCATCCCCAGCGGGCCCGGGGCTAGTGGAGGGGAGGCCGCAGAGCCCAGCGGCTGGGAGGAACCCTCGCCACAGACCATCAGCAGGAAGAACGACATCGATGACGGGACGTCTGCCTGGGGTGACCCCACCCGATACAACAAGAGTGTCAACCTGTGGGACAAGAGTGGAGGCGCTCCTGCCGGTCCGCAGGCTCCGATACAGGCCCACCACCATCAGCAACCGCAGCAGCAGCAGCAGCAGCAACAGCCGCAGCAACAGCCGCAGCCGCAGCCGCAGCAGCTGCAGCTGCAGGGCCCACCAGGACAGCAGCCGAGTGGCAGGCCGGCAGCCGCGATGAACCCTGGCCATGGGCCTGGAAAAGCTCCAGGGATGGGTAAGAGACTAGACTGGGGTAGAGTGTTTGCTTGTACTGTTTGTTCCTGTTCCTTAATTAAGTGTGTCCACAAACGTAAGCAAATGCATCTCTGTTACTTCATACAGGGATGCAAACTTCTCACTCGGCCGAAGTGCCAACTTAATTTAGCCCCTGATGGTTACATTTTCTTCGTGCTAACATTTGATCAGCTAGCAGTATTAGTGTGCTACAGGTTTCAGTAAGTGAGACCGACAGCAAGAACAAAAGAGGCAGACAAAGATAAGGTAGAAAATTAAAATTCCAGTGCCTCCCATTGACTCTGTGACAAATTCAGAGGTCGACATTGCTTTCGTAGCAGTAAGATTCATTGTAGGGTGAGTTTTTCCAGTATATCCTCATGCTAAAATTGTCTGTAAAACCACATTTTAAAAGCTGATATTGAGAGGGAAAAAAATACGAAATACCTTGTGGGGGGGGCATGCCCCCTAAGAGGTCTGCGTCTTTGTCACCTTTCCCCCCCCCCGATAATTTTGTATCCCTGCTCATAAGTTTGCAGAGTTTCTAAGTGTCCTGTCTCCATAGGGCCATCAGGCTGGGGAGGGGCCTCTCCAACGGGCCATGTGGACACGGGGACGGGGGCCTGGGGAAAGTCCTCCGACGCGCCGGCTGGGTGGGGGGACCCCGAAGACCCTGGGAAGAGTTCTGGCTGGGGGAACCCCTCCCCCAACCCGGCTAAACCCAGTAAGTGCGGGACTTAGGGCGAAGTGCCATGGCAACCCGTTGGTACGGTCGCTCTACCCAAAGAAGCGTTCATTTCTCTCTGGATTATAATCGGGAATGTGCCGTTTCCCATTCGAAACAATTGGCCGAAAAACCGACTCGTCTTTCCAGTCCTATGCAGAGTAATATTCAATACGTATTGCGAATGCTAAGCCCATATTGTAGCGGTATGGCTCAAAGCTGTTTTCCGTAGCAGGTGTGAAGTCTATGCAAGAAGGCTGGGGCGAGAGCGAGGGCTCAATGGCGGCTTCACGCCACTCCAGCTGGGAGGAGGAGGAGGAGGGCGCCGTGTGGAACAGCACAGGCTCCCAGGGAAGCAGCGGCTCCTACAACAGCGGAGGCTGGGGACAGGGACCCGCCGGCAAGAAGCCCAGCAACAAGGTATGGTCCAAGGCCGTGGAGACGCTACCTTCAGGCAGACGCGGAGCTCCAGAAAGTCCATTAGATCTTCTGAAGACAATCTGAATGTGAGCCATGTTGGAGTGTTTCGGTTCCCTTCTAAACGTGTTCCCACCTCCCCACAGGGCCCGCTGAAAGGTGGAGGAGGAGACTCCTGGATGAGCCCCATGAACAGACAGTTCTCCACCATTGGCCTGCTGGTAAGAGCCCTCATCAGAGCCTCACAGCCATACTAAGGGGCCAAGTGCCGTGTGACACCCTGCTGTTAACGTGGGCCACCTGCGGCATTCAACCTGGCTAGCGGGCCTTGCCATAGGGGCCGAACAGATTGTCTGGCAGCACCATGTGCCCTGTGCGGCCCCGTGTGTGTGTGTGTGTGTGTGTGTGTGTGTGTGTGTGTGTGTGTGTGTGTGTGTGTGTGTGTGTGTGTGTGTGTGTGTGTGTGTGTGTGTGTGTGTGTGTGTGTGTGTGTGTGTGTGTGTGTGTGTGTGTGTGTGTGTGTGTGTGTGTGTGTGTGTGTGTGTGTGTGTGTGTGTGTGTGTGTGTGTGTGTGTGTGTGTGTGTGTGTGTGTGTGTGTGTGTGTGTGCGCGTGCGGGGTTCTGTAGACCGGGCAGATTAAGAGGTGACCCCGTTCTCCAGCAGGGCGACGACCCCAGCGGAAGAGCGCTGGACTTGGCCCCGGGTTCTGTCCAGGATAAGAAGATGGAGGAGAAGAGAGGGATGGGAATGAACGACTACAACGGGGATTTGCGTAAAGTGGGAAGAGGAGGAGGAGGAGGAGGAGGCGGCATGGCCTATCGTTCGCCCGCTTCCAAAGATGTGGGGCCCGGGGACTACTATGACAAGGTATCTCCACCATTTTGGGTCGTCTTTGTCTGTTTACAAGGTCTTTCGTGTCTCGTAACTTTTTTTCTGTCTTTTACTTCCTTTATTCCTTCTCTTTTGGTCCGCCTCCTTTTCCTTTTTCCCCCTCTCCGTTTGTCCCCCTTCCTCTCCTTTTCTTGTGTTTCCTACCTTCCCCTGTCCTCCCCACCTCCTGAAATTGGGCCACTTCGATTGGCTGTCGCTGTGACAGACCTTGTCTTACGCCAATCAGGATGGGTGCCTTGGGGAGGAGGGGCCTTGCTCGTCATACTCTCCACCCCCTGTGTACAAGTCCCACCCTCTCTTCAACCACACTATTCCCCCTAGACAAGTAAGACCTGTTAGAACATCAAGTGCTCTGCTTCTCAATTGACTGCTATGTTCAAAATCCATCCTGCTCTAAACAATCAAGCTTGCCAACCAGCTATCCACAATGTACCTCCATGTGTTTCCTTTTGTACGTGTCCGTCTGGGTTTTTGATTATTATATTCTACTTTTAGTTTTTCTGTTAGAATGATCTTCACTCTTGATGATATAGTTTGTCTCGCTGTAAACGTTCTCTATTTCCCAGGGAGGTCACAATATGTTTGGCGGCGCTGGCAGCATGGCTCAGTCCAGACACCAGCCAGGCGTGCCACCCATAAACCCGTCCCCAGGGATACGAGCGCAAGTGCCTCATCAGTTCCTCTCGCCTCAGGTACTTGATGCCTTCTCTATTTCTGAACCGAGGTCTCGATCAAAGCCGAGTAGAGTGCCCTTAAACCTGCAGCGCCTCACCGTAGCTAGGCTGTTCTCCTTCTGGCGTTAACTCACCGGAACATCCCCACTTGAAGACTCTTTCAGCTTCGGCCCAAGTGGCTGAGACCATGGTTGTTGACCCAACGGGTCACATCTTACTGGTGAGGTGAATAGTTCCCGGCTCCAGTCGCAGTGTGTGTGTGTAATCCCACCAAGGGCCTGGCAGGGCAGCGTAGTTTGACACATTAGCGGGTATCAAGCCGTTTGGATCTGATGGCGGGCTAAACAGAAGGGTTGGGATGACTTGCGTAATGCCTGATAATGTAATTAGCCAACTGACTGGTGACAGGTCTCTGATTAACTTGGCCTGTGCTAATCAGTGTAGTCCTCCGACTGCCAGAGACCTGGTCAATGCCATTGATTTGTGGGCCTGGGTTCTTCGAACTCTTAGATTTCCGTGATGTGAAGTCATTAAAAGGGTGCATTTAAATAGAATTCACATATAAATGTTGAAATACATGTCAAGTTCCAGTCGGTAACTGGGTTTTTATGTAAACCGTTTTATGTAATATGGTCTAAAATTTCTTACAAATGTATTTTGTAGAGATTGAAGATTTGTTGTTATTCAAACAATATTATTTTGTCTATTGGCACACCCACACACAAAAAAAAAGTAAGTAAACCAATCTCCTACAACTTTAAAGAAACAAAACACTGGTATTTTCCACTGCAGAAAGTGGATAAAAAAACAATCCAGGAACGTTAATGTATCTATCGTGACCTAGCTTCCTCACAAAAGCGCCCTCCCAAACCCAGCTTGTTCTCGCCTACAATGCAGGCGGTTCCCATGCCGTCTTATCTGGCAGCATCTCACGTCATCTGCGTGTGCCTTCCAGGTGGCAGGGTCGGTGCTGAAACAGATGCCCCCGCCCAGCGGGAGCATGGGGGGGGTGGCCGGGGTGGCGGGCGCCGGCGTGTTCCCACCACAGCTGTCTCCCCAGCAGATTGCCATGCTCAGCAACATCTACCCCCCTCAAGTACAATTCCAACTGGTGAGCCTCCCACCCAGCCTCCACACAGCAATGGCTGACCGTGCCAACTTAGTCAGCTAGAGTCTGGTGTTCCCAGAGAATTGGATCCGAATTACATTTCTCTTGACGCTCTGCTTAAGTAGCTGCTGTCTTTAGCATTAGTTTGCTGTACATAGTCGTAGTCATAGTTATGGATCCCGGCCTGGTTGGTTTCCCATTCTCTCTCTCTCTCTCTCTCTCTCTTTGTCTCTCTCCATTCCTGCCTACTGCCCCCCTCTCCCTCTGGCCTTTTCTTCAGGCCTGCCAGCTCCTCCTCCAGCAGCAGCAGCAACAGCAGCAGCAGCAGCAGCAGCAGCAGCCCCAGCAACAACAGCTACTGCAGAACCAGAGGAAGTTCCCTCAAAACATCCGCCAGCAGACCGACCCACAACAGGTGCATGAAACACATCTACATACACACAAACTGAAACCATACGTACGTAATACGAAGCACTAAGCTCGTAGTGGCCTACTCAACAAAATAAAACTACAATCATTTTTATTGAAGCTGGGAGAGAAAAAATCTTAAAAGTACAACAAAAACGTTGTATCTTAGAGCAGGATTTTACGTCCATGACGAACGAACAAATGTAATTTAATTTCATGTGTCAGATCGCAAGATAGGTCGCACTAAAATAACATTTTGCTAATCATTTCTAATTGGGGTTCTCTCGATGTTGAACTAAAGGTCAATTAAGTGTCCTCTGGGCCTCAGTTGTTAATCTATCTATTGCCCCCCCCCCCTCCCTTCAGTTGGCCAGGATCATGGCAGTGCTCCGGCAGCAGCAGCAGCAGCAGCAGCAGGCCGGGGGCCTGGGGGGTTTGGGAGTGGGGCCCAAGCTATCCCCCTCTCACCTGGGGGGCACTGGACCCAAGCTGCCCATGGCTGATTCCCTGGGTCACCCTGGGCTGGCCGGCTCCATGGCTGACCTGCACCAAAAAGCCCACGGCACGTACTCTGGTGAGAACCAACCGGTCTCGGGCGATATCTGTTTTTATGTTTCTTTTTTTTTGTCTATTAGCGGAAAAAACAAATGAAGAAAAGCAGCGTTGGAAGTTAAAGTAGGGCATTTCTCTGTGTTTAAATGTGTCGCGTATGTCTTTGGTTCATGGTCTCTCTGTGGCTTTGCGTCTGGTCTTACTGTTCAGGCTTCGGCCCCGGAGGGAACCTGCTGGGTCTGGAGCTGCCGTCGGGTGTGGGGGGCATGAAGGACCTGGGGAACCAACAGTCCCGCTTCAAATGGATGATGGAGGGACACTCGCCGGCCCCCTCCCCTCCTGAGAACACGCTGAAAAACGGTAGGAGAACCCCTCGTTTTTTAAAAATGTATTTACCAACGTAAGGAACCACTTTGATAACCATGTGTTGTTAGTATCTTGAATTTAATGCGTTTGTATTTTGGGGGCTGGTTCCATCTGTCCCCTGTCTCTCTCTCTCTCTGTCTGTCTGTCTCTCTACCTCTCTCTCTCTTCCAGGTCCTATCACTCCCATGAAGATGCGTGGCGGCTCGCCCTACTCCCAGTACGACATACTGCCTGGGGACGGGATCGGCCTGCCCCCCCAGGGGGACAACTGGCACCGCACCCCCGGGAACAAGATGGGCTCCAAGCCCAACACCTCCAGCTGGCCCCCGGGTGA